>OY735265.1:11765293-12030462 GCA_963457715.1 Argyresthia albistria | reverse complement strand
GGTAATGCTGTCAACGTCTCGGCATGTGACGACAGTGACATCATCATTTGCGTGTGAGGGGAACCGACTGTTGAGTACAGTACCACCATCCTATGTAAAGAATCGAGCGAGGCGCCACCATCTACGCATACTGAACAGCATAGGTACACCACAACAACATAGATACATTCCTTTGAAACACAACTCACCAATTTACGGGCGGCGAGGGGACGAGGCAAGAGAGCTGTGATTGGTCATCCGCTGCGAAACTGTCTGGCGGCCCGTCGTCGTTCAGTTGAATACAACTAATGTTTGGCGAGCCGCATTCCCCCGCAGGCGCAGTCAATTGGATATTTATAGTCTCTGTTTCATGGTGGCGTCAGTAGTTCCGCTTTGGCCGTTATCTAGATTACAGATCCACCACGTTACCTAGAGAACGGCCAAGGCGGAACTACTGATACCATTATGAAAACGTCACTTCGCTGTCAGTTTGTTTGCATTGTGTATGCTGTTCAATTGGAGATATGTGCCTGTGTGTAAATATTATGGTTAACGCCATAAGGGACAATTACCACGGAAACTTACTTTTTTCATCAGCGCAGATTCAATCTCAGAATCTAAGCTTGCACGAAACATGTACATATTCTACAGATGTGTAGTGTAACCAGAGATATCCATCAACGACATACCCGCATCGCAAGCCAGCTCCTGCTGCGCGCGCTTAGTCGGCGGCGTGGAGGCGGGCTGGTCGGGGCACGCGCACCTCCTCCCGCCGGGCACGAGCAGGCACAGGTGCGAGCAGGCGGCGCGCGCGCAGCCGCCCGCGCCGCCCGAGGGGCTGCTCGTGTTGTAGCGGAGGGGGTGGTACACTGGAATATGCGACGTTGTTGCAGTAGGGTAAAGGCAAAAGGGTAACAAGGGCACTGGATCTGGAGTTAACTGGACAGACAAGGGCACTCACTCTGGACGCGACCAATGTGATAGACGATTGTCTGTCAATCCAGATGTAACGTGAACATTATCGATGTGGCTATAGTGGCATAGGAACGTCTTGAATAGTGATTTTCAGAAGAGACCCGACAGTATGTTACCTGAACACTGAACATGACGATGAAGAAGAAGATTTTACAGAGTTTACATTTGGTAAAAGGTTTTGGCACTTGTGTTTCAGATCGCCGCTATTTGACGTTGTATTCTATGCAATAAAGAGCACTCGAAAAGTGTGAAGGATTTGATAATAAACCCAAACTGTGAACGAACTTACCTTTCACTGAAGACGGGTTGACTAGATCCCTCGATATAACGAAGGGCACCCCCCGACCGAATTTGTCTTGTCTCACCAGTTCCCCTGTCTCCCTCGTCAGCCAATACAGAGACGACTCGAAAATATCCAGAGATATGGGATGTTTCAGCATGTCTCCTCTTAAGATGGTCTTTCGGTTCGAACCGTCCTGCTTCATCATTTCTATCGTGTTCAGTTTCGTATCAGCCCAGTAGATAGACCTGTCCATTCCGAAGTCTATAGCTAAACCAGTGGGGTGTCTGATAGCTTCAGTGATTAATGGTCTTCGTTTGGAGCCGTCCATCCAGGATATTTCGATCTTGGGTGCGGATCCTGCGTCTGCCCAGAACATTCTGCCCATTTGTGGGTCGAGGACTAAGGAGGTGGGACTCTCTATACCGGCAGAGACGAGAGCTCTCCGGTATCTTCCGTCAGTCCTGGCAACCATGACGCGTCCTCGAGGCTTCGAGCCGGTTCTGTCTGTCTCAGTCCAGTAGAGGTTATCTCCGACGTAATCTACAGCGATAGCTGTGGGCTTGGAGTTTCCTTTCATCATCAGGTCTTGTGCGTAGCCAGTCTTCGCTTCTCCGTTCATGGCGTTGACCATGTAGGATCGTTTGATGGTCTTGTCGTAGCTGTCGGCCCAGAAGATCATCTCGTTCTTGGGGTCGAAGTCGATGGCTTCGACGCGCTTCTCCGAGCTGATGATGTCAAACTCTTCGTTCTTCTCCTGCACGAACGCGCGGATTTCTTGTCCGTTCGCGAACATGAGGACGACGTCGTCTTCCATTGCCTTGCACACTCCCGACTGACTGTCGGCCAATCTAGAAAGAGATATTGCACGTTAGAATAGGGTCGAAAGAGTAGTCTAATCATCCGACAAGGCTAGGAAATGATCCAACAAAGTCATCATGACAACAAAATGAGGAAGTGAAGCTAGAAGAATTAATGTAGCTTTTGGATAAAAATGGACACAGGGAATTTCCAGAAACCTTATCTGGAACACCCAGGCCTCCTACGTAGGAAGGCTGAATTAGAAGTACAGGCGCAGGGGATATGCACAAAGGCCCTGCTCAAGTTGGTACCATGACCTCCTGACGAAGAAGAAGAAGAAGAAGAAGAAGCCTTACCTAAATCCATCCCGACAGCTGCAGCTAAACGAGCCGTTCAGATTACTACACAGATGCGAGCAGTGATGCGAGCCGACCACACACTCGTCCACGTCCACACACTTCTTGGGGTCGAGCTGCGAGATGATGTAGCCCTGGAAGCAGGAGCAGATGTAACCGCCGCCGCCGGATGACGTCACGCCGGTGGGCAGGGTCAGGTTTGTGCAGAAGTGCTCGCAGCCACCTGGAATAATGTGGGTGATGTTATTATCGTTATGATAATCCAGACCTTGTAAGGTTTCTAGTGTTTTTGTAATTTGGTGAATTTTCTTTCTGTAGCAGTCAACTGCTTTGCCCAGTGGTCCATTCTGGATTCTGGGTAGTTCAAAGACCAGGACAAAGACAATTTCGGAAAAAATATGATGCGTAAGATAAATCTTGATAAAATCCTTGTACGGTTCACAAATAACCGTACTAACCGCGGTCTCAAGCGCATTCTACTTTATTGGTCGAACGTCAGCGATACTATTTCCTTACCTTGTTTATTTAGGTTATCGATTTAATTAGACATTTTAGTTAGAATACAATCAACGCTCAAAGTAACCACTTACGGGAAATTAGTCTCCATAATCTCTCATGTACTTTGGAATATACTTCTGATTGGACTTCTCATTTTTTACTTTCACTCTCGTCAACTATAACTACGGGGAACCATCTCAAAACACACACTGAGGGGTGGCCCATACAATCCTCAATAATATTTTGAAATGGACTTAACCATAGAAGCTTCCGAAACCAAAAACTAAACAGTATCTTCATTACCTTTATCCGCCTCAGTACAGGTCATCTGGTGGTGACAGCCGCGCTCGTCACTCGCGTCACCGCAGTCGTCAGCGAGGTCGCACAGTCGCACGCGGTCGACGCAGTGTCGGTTGGCGCAGGTATACTGCGACAGCGGGTCGCAGGGTCGGCCGCGGGTCGCGCACAGGGTCATGTTGTTCTCGTCTGACCCGTCACCGCAATTGTCTACGCCATCGCATACTTGGTATCTGGGGATGGACTTGTGGGTTCACAAATGGATTTGCTTGGCTGAACTGTTTGTACAGCGTCGCTAGGCTTCTTGGCGCTTGAGTGGGGAAATACGCATGGGTATGAGAGAGAAGCGTACATGGGCGGTGAGATTTCGCTCAGATGCCAAGAAACCTGTATGGATCTACTGAACCGGTGTGTTGAAAACGAAGAGAGACATCTTTCTTCATCAAATTAGTTGGTCTGTTTGCTTCTTTAGAATAATGTTCGCGGGAACACGATAAAATATAGGGAGAACCCTCTCTCCGGTCTTCAAATTAACTTTGCAGATACATCACAAGGTGGTGACCTAGGGCCGGATTCTGCAAGCGAATCGCACGTCAATAACTATAATGAGAGCGCGAAATACAGGTTTGTTTGTAGCCGGCGCGACACGTCTCCGTGCGATCTACAAGCTAAAACCGGAATGTTGAGCCCTCGCTCACTGTCAGTGAGCCTACGATCATCAGCATCGCTTGCAGAATCACGGCCCAGCACAAGATGCAAAACGCTATTATCGTTCGCACGAAATTTGACAATTAGTCACGCTACGCTAGCGTGCTAGCGTCACCAAATGTCAAATCACATACATTTTGACTTTTCCTTTCTATTCGTTTTTGTAGGGTTATAAAGTTTGTGTAGGCGTGCTGGGCACGACGGATCACCAGTTGGCCGCCTACCTGGGCACACATCGCCGGTTGTTGCACGGGAACCTCCTCAGCGTGTCGCAGCTGAACTCTCCGCACAGCGCCGCCGCCTCGTCGCTGTTGTCTCCGCAGTCGTCGGCGCCGTCGCAGAGCTCCGCTTGCGAGACGCACAGGTTGTTGCTGCACTGGAACCTGGGAGCAACGAGTTATGACCGATATCACTTACAGGAGAACACTTGGCTCTTTTTCTGAGCTGTCTAGCGATTGTTTCGGAGGCCGGCCGGAGGGGGTCCCCTAGTAGCCTAGATGACCATAAAACTTAGGTCAAAGCGAAACAATCGCCAGATGGCCTCTGATATTAATCAAAGTGTCCACAAAAAGATAGGGTTTGTAGGTAAAATCGGCCATTAGAATAGCGACTGCTGGAGAGTCGTTCAAAACTAAATCCAAGGGTTACTCAGAATGGAGAGAGATATTCGGAACTTTTTCATCTAGGTGGGCCAAACAAACTAACACGCATAGATACCATATGAAATGGAATAAGATTTCATCCATGGTTTGCTGGTATTACACTCAAGGTCAAACAAGGGAGGCTGAATTCGGACAGTCCCTTGGTTAAGAAAACTCTCTAATGCCATAATTGACTCTGGTGATAAAGGAATGTGTACTGACCTGCTCTCGGGACAGTATCTGCCTCCCGGGAACCGCGGAGGGCACCCGGTCTCGTCCGACAAGTCTCTGCAATCGCGGTCCCCATCGCAGCGGAAGTACGCCGCGATACAATGCCCCGACGCGCACTGGAACGTTCCGTTCTTGCACTTGAAGCCTCCGCAGTCAAGCTCATCGGAGTTGTCACCGCAGTCATCTTCGTGGTCACAGCGCCATCTTGAGGAAATGCACTTTCCGTTGCCGCATTTGAATTCGGATTCGGAACACTCTCGGTACTTGTGTTGGCAGACCGACTCGGCCTCGTCAGAGCCGTCTCCACAGTCGTCGGTGAAATCGCAAAGCCACTGTTTGGGGATGCAGCGTTTGTTGTCGCAAGTAAAGTCGGTGTCGGTACAGGTCGGACAGTTTTCTGGTTGCTCGTCAGATCCGTCCCGACAGTCGTCCTTTCCGTCGCAGAACAGCCACTTGGGAATGCAGCGGTAATTCGACTGTCCGGGACACCTCCGCCAACCGGTCGTGCAGTTCTTCTGCCGGCACATGTAGGCGGGTTCATCGGAATCGTCACCGCAGTCGTTATCGAAATCGCACATCCAGAGCTTGGGAATGCATCGGCCGTTCTTGCAGGCGAATTCGGTGTCGGGGTTGCAGGCTCGGTTGTGGCACATGGTTGGGTCTTCATCGCTGTTGTCTTTACAGTCAGTGTCACCGTCACACTTCCAGCTGTCTAGGATGCATCGTCCGCTGGCTTTGCACTTGAATTCTAGGAGAGGGCACTCGTGTGCGCACTCTGCTTCATCGCTGCCGTCGCCGCAGTCGTCTGATCCGTCACATATAGTCGCAGCGGGAGTGCAGTTGGTGTTTTTACACTGGAAGGAGCCAGCCCTGCAGTGTCTTACTGGGCAAGTGTCAGGCTCGTCAGAACCGTCCTGGCAATCCTTCTCTCCGTCACACTTCCAGAACCATGGGATACACTTCTCGTCTCGTCCGTTACAGCGATGCTGTCCGTCTGTGCAGTTGGCGATGCAGGTCTTCATGTCTCTCGCTAGGTAGAACTGGTTCGGACAAGCACACTTGTACGTGGTGGCTCCCTCTTCGCCGTAACCCTCGATGTTCAGGTAGCTGGATTCATGAGGAGGTGCGATGAGACACAGATGTGAGCATCCGCCGTTGTTAGTTCCGCACGGGTTAGGGTAAGACAGTTGTCTCAGAGGATGAACCACGTGAATGTCGTAAGGCCTATGCGTTGTGTTTCTGAGGATCTTAAGATTCTCTCCAGAGTGCTTGTTGGCTTTGCTGATGGCTTTGAGGTTCCAATCCGTCCAGTAGATTTCGTCATCGAATAGGCTGAGGGCGAATACGTGCGGCACCTTGGCGCCAACCAGAACTATATGCCGATGCTTTCCTTCCAGATCAGCAGAAGCGACGTAGTCCAAGTGAGCATCAGCCCAATAGATCCTGTCCGTGAAGTAGTCAATAGTCAGAGCATTAGGCCAGGCGATATCTTGCTCCCAGTTCAGTAACATCGTAAAGTTGGATCCGTCCATGCCCATTTTACCGATGTAGGCTTGTAGATGCCATGATGTGAAATACAAGTAGCCAGTACCAGGATGGACTACTAACGCTCTTGGGTCTGCAATACCAGTCTTCAGAGTTTTCCGTCTGGTACCGTCTAATTCCGACACATCCAAGTTCTTTGAGTGTCTGTCGAGCCAGTACAGCTTTCGTCCGATCCAATCGACCGCGATACCTTCTAAGCCGTGAGAGTCGTGTCTGATCACCACTTCTTTCACCGGGTTCGGATCGCTATAGTTGGACTTGTAGATAGTTTTAGCGGAGACATCGGCGAAGTACATCTTCTGTTCTTTGATATCGAAGTCTATGGCGACCACGTTCATCAGGTCTTGATGTGCTAAGTTGTAGAGTGACGCGTCAGTCGACATATTCCTCACGTAGTATTTGTTGGTGAATATCACCCAGGCTGTGATGTTGTCCTTTCTCTTGCAGGTATGTTCGTCTGCTTCTCTCTCGTAGTAAAGGTCGTTGCATTTGCAGTAGTAAGATCCGGGTGTGTTAGAACAGTACTGGGAGCATACTCCGGGAGTTTCTATGCACTCATCTATATCCGCGCAGGCCTTGCCGTCGGCGAGCAGCTTGTACCCTTGGTTGCAGTCGCAATAGTATCCTGTGAGGGTGTCGACACATTTGTGTCCGCATTGGTTAATCTCCAACTTTGCGCATTCGTCAACATTGCAGTGCGGAGGTTCATCAGAGTCGTCTGTGCAATCGGAAACTTTGTTGCAGACCAATCGGTTATCGATGCACTGGTCATTATTACACTTGAACTGTCCCACGGGGCAAGTCTTGTTTTCCTTAGTACATCCGACTTCATCGGAGCGATCTCCGCAGTCATCTTCATTGTCGCAGCGGAAGTGCATTCTGATGCATTTAAAGTTCTGGCACTTAAACTCTTGGTCACCACACTGTTTATACTGTGTATTGCAGTGCTTGCCTTCATCGGAGCCATCTCCGCAGTCGTTGTCGTGGTCGCACACCCAGCCCTGGTTGATGCAGCGTCCGTTGCTGCACTGGAACTGGTCGTCCTGGCACGGCGTGGGCGTGGAGCAGTGGTGGATAGTCGCGTTCTCGTCAGCACCGTCCACACAATCCGGGTCTCCATCGCAAAGCCACTTCTTGGGGATGCACTGTGCGCGGCCCCACGCCTTGTTTGCCTCGCACGTGAACTCGGTTTCAGCGTCGCATTTTCTCTCGTTGCACTGGTGTCGGTCGTCTTCATCGCTGTTGTCGAGACAGTCGTTATCTCCGTCGCAAATGTAGATTCTCGGGATGCAGTTGCCGTTGTCACAGGTAAAGAGGTCTCCGAAGCAAGTGCGTCCTTCCGAGCGGCAGTACTCTGGAGGCTCGTCGGCTCCGTCGCTGCAGTCGTCGTCACCGTCGCAATACCAAGTGGCGGGTATACACCGGTGGTTCGGGCAGCGGAAGCTGTTCTGCGGGCAGGTGCGTTGCGCGCAGTGGAGAGGGTCTTCATCGGAGTTGTCGCCGCAGTCGTTGTCGCCATCGCACAGCCAGTAGGGTTCAACACAGATGTTGGTCTTCTCGCACTTGAGGTGGTTGGTGGGGCAGGTGGTGTTCCTTGGACAACGCTCGTGCGTCTCGTCTGAAGTGACGTTGTCTTTGCAGTCGTTGATGCCATTGCACACCTGCGACATGGGGATGCAGCGCGAGTTCTGGCAGGTGAACTCTGCGTCGGCGCATGCGGGGTACGTGCAGCCCTCCTCGTCCGAGCCGTCTTTGCAGTCGTTCTCGTGGTCGCACTTCCACGACTTGAAGATGCAGCGGCCGTTGTTGCAGCGGAACTCGTTGGGAGAGCATGAGTGGTAAGAACAGTAGTTCTTGTCTTCATCTGAGTTGTCTCCGCAGTCGTCGTCGCCGTCGCACGACCACATGCGACTGATGCACTTCCCGTTGGCGCAGGCGAACTTGGTTGCGTCGCAGGAGATGTTCTTGGCGACGCACATGCGGCCCTCGTTGACGAGTTTTGTGTTGTCGTCGCACTTACACTCGGCGGTGTTATTGGGCGCCGGGTGGCACGACTGAGCGCAGCCGCCATTGTTGATCCTGCACGGGTTGGTCTGGCACTTCTGGCGGCTCGTGCTGTACACGTGGATGTCTCGTGGCGAGTCTTCGAGTCGCTTCACCATCTCCACCATGTTGGCTCCGGTGTGCTTTTCAGCTCTGTATACACCTCGCAGTTGCAAGTCCGTCCAGTAGATGTAGTTTCTGAATACCGTGATGGCGAATGGATAGATCGTAGCGGATATCAAAACTTCTCGTAATGAGCCGTCTAATTTGGATCTTTCTATCTTCTCTCTGACCGCGTCAGTCCAGTACAGCATGCTCTCTTCGAAGTCGATGGTCAGTCCACTAGGTTGGGAAAGGTCTTTGTCGATGATAGCCTTCTTCAGCGATCCCGCCATGGTGGTCCTGTAGATCTTCCCTGAAGTTCCGAAGCGCCCCCAGTCGGTGTAGTACAGGGTTCCGTTGCAAGGATCTACTACGATAGCCCTCGGTCTCTCTACCCTGGCGATCATGACGAGTTCGGTTCCATCCAGATTCATGGCGTAGATGGAATTGTTTGAGCTGTCGGTCCAGTACACTTTCCTCTGTGTCCAGTCGTAAGAGATTCCTTCAGGGTTGATGCCCTTACTAATGATGTTTTGGATGTTGTTGGAGTCCGGGTTGTTGGCGGACATCCAGGCGATCTTTGCCCAAGGTCGGATCTGTGTGAAGAACAGTTTATTGTCAGCGTAATCAAATTCGACACCTACGACATTGCTCAAGTTCCCGATAGGTTTGAACGGCACGCCTGTTGATTTGGGATCCAAATTGACAGCCCGTATTTCGGTTCTCGTGGTGAACACTATGTATTCGTCTACTGCGTCGCATTTCTTGGGGTTGTTGGCAGAGATCTGTCCTGAGGCGCAATCGCACTTGTGAGTGTATCCCTTGTTAGACTCAGGAGGATAGCTGAAGCAGAGTTGGTCACATCCGCCATTTCCAAGCTTCCGACAAGGATTGTTCTCATCTGTCGGTTGATTGTTGATGTCGAAGATTACGATATCTCGGAGCTTCGGAAGATTGGTCCTGACTTTCTCTGGCATCGACATGTTGCCTGGTAATTTAGAAGCCTTGTAAATAGTCTGCAGGTTTCTGTCGACCCAGTAAACGCTAGTTGTGTGTATCGCGATACCCATGGGGTTGGGTAAGTTGGATCGGATGAGTTGTCTGTTCCCGCCGTTGTAGGAGATCTTCTGGATCTGGTCGAGTTTGGAGTCGACCCAGTAGACGTCGTGTGTCAGCATATCGATGGTCAAGTCTCTCGGGTTTGATATTCCCGAGCTGACTAACGTCTGCCAGTTGCTTCCGTCGAGATGCGCCTTGCCGATTCGCGGATACTGTCCGTAGTCGATCCAATATAGTAGCCTCTTCAAAGGATTCACAGCCAATTCTCTAGGAGCATCCATAGTGGTCTTAACCAAAACTTTTCTGTTGGACCCGTCGAGCCAGCACATTTCCACGTAATTCTCATGAGGGAACACATTAGTAAAGTACAAGTTTCCAGCCACCCAATCGATGGCCAGGCCTCTGATTCCATTGCTTCCAATACCATCTTTAATGATATGCTGTAATTCTGTGCCGTTCGGTCTGATTCTGAATATGCCGTTCCATTGTCCCCTGTTGAACTCCACCCAGTAGATGTAGTTCTCTGCAAAGTGTACATCTACATGTAGAATATGATGTCCTAGTCCTGTTACAGGCACCATGGCTTCAGCGCTGTTGTCAATGCTGTATCCTCTAATCAGGTCTAACTGTGAGACGACTGCAAACGTCTTGTATGGGACGCAGTTGATTTCATTCTCCTTTCTATACCCAATCGAGCAAGCGCAAACTCTAGACCCTCCTTCGCTTGGGATGCAAATCTGTTCGCACGCTCCATTGTTCTGCGAGCACGGATGATGGATCATCTTCCGTTTCTGGAATATCGTCAGCGACTTCAGATCGCTCTCGTTGTCCAGAATCGTTCTAATATTATCACCGTTCGGCAGATCAGCTTTGATGATTTTCTCGTGTCGCGGATCGAGGATGTACAATCTGGAGTCCAAGACTGCTATGGACTTGGGGTAGGAGATGTCGTTGGCTTCTGTGAGGATGGTCTTCCTGTCGTTGCCCTCTGAGTTGACGCTGACGACGCTGGCCGGGTATTGGGTGCTGAAGTAGATGATCTTCTTCTCGATATCGATGGAGATAGCTTCCGGCCGCTCGATGGCGTCGACTAGTATGACTGCGTTGGTTCCGTCCATGTTCGCTTTGCCGATCTTCGCGGGCACTCCGTAGCCGCCTTCGTCAGACCAATACATTTTTCTGTGAAAAGGAGATTTCTCTGTTAGTTTTAAAGGTACCTTTTTATCATAGACTCCCCTTTTCTAATACGACGTACGGTTCAGAACATTTAGCCAGGAATACAATATTTTTTTGTGTGTCAAGAGCCATTCTATCTAAAAGTATTCAAAAAAAATCTTAACTACATCAACACAAACCATAGCATCACGCATTTTCCCATACGGAGAGGCAGAGGCTCAATGTGCCTACTTTTAGTTAGTTCAATACTACGTTCTGCGTGAGAAAGGGCTAACCTTCGCCCCAGCTATGAATTAATGAAGGTTTCTTCACGCTGTCTTCCATCATCATAACTACATCACACTGGATAAATTAATCTCTAGGATTTCCCTTCCACTCACACGCCTCATCCGCACATCCCACAGCTATTCACTCACCCCTCAGTAGGATCCAAGCACAGCCCCTTGGGCCGCGCCACCGAGCTCTTATTCCCGTCGTTCGCCAGCACAATGGTGCGGTACTTCTGTTTGCCGTCGACGCGGATCATCTCGATGTTGCTGGCGCCTCGGTTCGCCATGAACAGGTTGCGGCCGAGCCAGTCGAAGGCCAGGCTGGAGGGCGCGCCCACGATGCCCGTGTCTTGGCCGAAGAACTCCAGCTGTGGAGAGAGACGGGTTGTGGGAAACGTTTCAGAAGGAGACCAACGCAAAATCTTGAAATGCCGTTGTTAGGGTTTCGGGTTTGACGTCCAGGTGGCTTTATTTGGTTTGGTACCTTACTTCCTCTCCTCGAAATAGATGTCGCTAGTAGACCTTCGGGTTTGAGTTCGGGGTGTTGAATTGTGTAGGGTACAGTCTGCATCAGATATGTGTGAGCACGATATTCAAATAGATTTACAACTACATTGTCATTCATTAACAACCAGAAAAATCTACCAGCTCATGCTCATCATCTGATGCTGATTGTACCTACCTACTGAGCTTATCTATGAAATATTCTTCAGTCGAACGAGGCGCCATCTGGATATTACCATTCGCCACCAAACCATCGACAAGTCGGTAACTTTCGCTGCTTTGAGATGCTTTTAAACAAGAGATGAGCGTAAGTAACATGTAACATACTGCCACAGGATCGTAGTTTTTACATCTATCACAAGATGGCGTTCTCTGACCAGTGTAACTTGTGTAGTATTACGCAAAGAGGTGCAATGTCACCAACATCGAAAGAGTTCCTTGAAGAGTTCCTCATTCCAGTGATTGATTCTACAGTCTTTCGACGGTCTTTTGGCGCGACGTTTACACGGGGGCGCCACTTCTACTCAACATAATGAATGCATCGAACCTGTCCAAAAACTTCCACCTGTCACCGCAAGCCAAAGATTGATCATTGAAAAGATCATTGAAAAGTACGTATATTCCCGTTCCACGTTATTTGGTAAAGCCTACAATCATGTTTAACCCGAGCATCACTTACCTTAGCGCCGCCTCCGTACGGCATACTGTAGACAGTGCAGTTCTCGTCGTCATCGCTGTCGCCCGTGATGGACTGCAGCCAGTAGAGCATGTGCCCTTGTCGGTCGTAGTCGAGCTGTACTCCTCCTGCGAACCAACATACAATGTGTGAGAAAAGTAACAAACTAATAAGAGTACATTGACAGGGATTTGCGCTACCAGTTACAATACACCTGGATAACGACAACAAACATTGTGTAAGACCATCAAGAACGTCATTTAACTAAACATGTTCTATCTCACCCACATAAAAGGCGTTTCTAACATGGTCCTTCGAGCCGGATGTTAGTTGAAGATTCAAAAAAAAAAAAAAAAATCTACAGAGCTATGTAGTGTAGGTATCAAAATTAAATATAAGCACAGAACATGTCATTTATTTATCTACCACTGCTGTGAGAGAAGAAGGGGAGGGTAACCTGTAAGTTTGTGCAGACTATGAATAAGTTCTCACCCTGTACTCCGACGACGGAGGCGAGTTGCCCGGCGCGCCCGGACCCGTCGGGCGAGAGGTCGATGATCTGCGACCCCTTCAGCACCATGAGGTAGGCCGTCTCCTCTGCGAAACGCGGTAAGCGTGGTGATTACATGAAAACCTTGAATTCGTACACACGAGTACAGGTATCGTAACGTATTGTTTTTTCCAAGTTCCTTGGTGAGTGCTGCGTAGAGGGGGGTTACCTCTGGAGAGACTAAGATGCGTGCGATTCACGCGGGACTAAGATGCAAACAAACATAGTGTAACCTGTACTACACAGTTAAAACTTCACTATTTACACGCACGTTACTAGAAATTAAACAACGCTTGCGTTGCTTGAGCAGAGCATAAAATCCTTCCGGAAATTAACACATGACTAAATTAGTCACTCTCTTTGTTCGGTTTGAATAAATCTTACATCTTAGATTGCGACATGCTTTTTCCTATGATATTTCTTTCACAGTTTTACGTATTATTGTAGCACCGACAAAAGCAGTTTCTGTAGAGCAAAAGCCGTTGAATTAAATCACTATTACGTACCTTCAACACACTTGCCGTCCGGCAGCAGCTTGAATCCCGGTTTGCACATACAAGTGTACGCAACACTCTTGTTCGGACTCAGCAGGCAGAGATGCTGACAGCTATCCGGCTTGCACGGTGACGTCAGCTGAGGCTGGAGTGACGGATGGTGGACGTGGATGGACAGAGGCTGCGAGATCAAATGAGATACCACAGTCTGGTTGGTCCCCTTGAATTTATGCGCAGATAGCACACGGTTGAGTTGCCTGTCCGTCCAGTATAGAGTGTCTTCGAACAGGGTTAGGGAATGAGGGTGGAGGAGATAGTGGCTTCCAGCTAGAACTTGCTGACGGCCGGTGCCGTTGTAGTAGCAGAAGTCGATGAAATCTAGTTTGGAATCGGCGAAGTAAACTCTCTGGGTTGCCGTGTCGAGGGTTAAACCGTTAGGCCAGTAGATTTTTGTGGTAATAATGGCGGAGCGTTGGGTTCCGTCCATTCCTACTCTTTCGATTCTAGGGTTCTCTCCCCAGTCGGTCCAGAACAGCCATCTTGCGTCTGGTGCCGGGTCTAAACACATTCCTCTTGGCTGCGTGATGTTTCCGCTAAGTAGAGCGGTCCTGGCGGAACCGTCTTCTTTTGCTACTTCTATTGCGTTCAGTTTACTGTCCAACCAGTATATATTTCCTGCGACCCAATCATAAGCTAAGCCTTCGACTAGATCCAAACCAGTGGAGATGATAACCTGAGGCTCACTGCCTCTGTCTAACCGCGAAATCTTCTTAAGTTTCATGTCCGACCAGAATATGGTTCCTGTGTGCATGTTCGAGGCTGTTGCAACAACATTCTCCACATTGATGGGTACTCTTTCGAGTCCCTGTTCGTTGAGGTCCGCAACCAGGATGGAATGTCTGTTGGAAATGATCAGGAAGGCACTAGAATGGTTATTGGCCTTGCAGGAGTGTTTGTCTGCGGCTAGAACGTATCCATCGACACAGCCGCAATGGTAGGACCTCTTAGTGTTGGTGCACATCTGGGAGCAGAGTCCAGGTGGATGGCACTCGTCGATGTCCTTGCAGGTGTAACCGTCGATGTACAGCTCTTCCCCGCTGGGGCAGAGGCAGAGAGGTCCGTTCGGGGTCTGTTTGCAGTCGTTAGTGCAGAGGCCGGCTTGGTGCTGGCATTCTGCGAAGTCGCAGCTTGCGCCTGGAATAGAGTGTATGTTTAACATCAATACCTTCTTTTTGTTTGATCTTTTTCATGTAGATACATTCATCGTTATCGCCAGCTTTCTGCCGCCCACTACCGGGTAGGTCTTTCCCGCGATATTGTAAATCCACTCCATACAATGCCTGACAGATGACACCAAGACGTCTGGTTAATTTCTATTGCAAGTAATGAAAGCTTAAATTCCCCGAATTTTAGTGTCAAATATTTTTAATTTTCGGCCAGGATAACAAGCCAAGGGATAATGATGCCTTTAAAATGGAATACGCTGATTTATTATAGTAAAATTTTAACTTTCCGTGGGTCAAACTAAGATAAGTAAACGCCTAATTGTCATTAGTGATTCTTACCTTCGTCAGCTCCGTTGGGGCAGTCAGGCTTGCTGTCACACACGCTTGTAAGGTTGACACAGCGTCCCGTGACACCGGGACACGGCCACTCTCCGGACTGGCATCTGAAAATACACAGAAATGTTATAAAACCGAATTTATTATGTTGCTTTAGTAACAGTATAGGTACTCCTTTTGTTAGGTGAGGTTAGGTGAAGTTAGTTTTAGGTTAGTTAGGTCCTGTAGTGTGTATAGTAGTAGTGTAGTGTGTACTCAATACCTGTGTTGCTCAGCAGCCAGATTTAGATGTTTTTAGTATGACGCTCTATGTTTTTTTTAAATTGTGTACTTGTTTCTAAATAATCTGTGAGTCATAAATTTACATAAGTAATAAGATATTGTGTTTGTCGGTATTTCAATATTTTTTTTAAAGTTTTAACCAATTATTTTATATTGTATATGTGTGTCATTGTTAGCTGTTAACGCTCACATGATTTGGTATGTAATTATCAATAAATCTTTTAAATCTGTCACGTTAGGTTAGGTCAGATTAAGTTGGGTTATGTTAGTTTTACGTTAGGTAAGATTAGGTAATGTTCGTTTTAGGTTAGGTAACCTATCTCAACATTCTCAACACAGAAACCCACCTGAATGGCGGCGGCTTGCAGGCATGTTCCGTCCCCTCGTCGCTGCCGTCCCCGCAGTCGTCACTGCCGTCGCACACGTACGCTTGGAACACGCAGCGTCCGTTCCCGCAGCGGAAGTGGTTGGGCGCGCATTGTGTGGCGCCGCACGTCGCCGGTTCGTCGCTGAGGTCTTCGCAGTCTGGCGTTCCTGGGGGTAGAACACAATCACATTGTAGAGGGAAATGGTCTTGACAATAAGTACTAGTAGACTGGAGATGAAACCAGGAAATATCTACTTCCGGCCACAGCACAGTGTTTGTTTAACACGTCTATTATGCGACAAGCGATGAGCAGAATAAATATTTTGCTCGATTCTGTAATTGTTGACATTTCCCATTTAAATATAACAGCTCCTGACACCAACATCACGCTCTGATTGCTCAAAAGTCAATTGAAACTAAGTCTAAGCAAAAATTCTTCAAAACATCAATTGAACAGATATCTCCAGATTTCTGAGACAGCAAAATAGAGCTGCAGATCGATTGCGAAATAAAGTTTTTCCAGCAGTGTTACGCGTCTGCTCGTCGCTACAAAAGCAGTATCGCTCACCATCGCAGTACCAAGTCCTGGGTATGCAGATCGCGCTGGCCGCACACTGGAACTGTTTGTCGGGCGCGCACTGGTGCGGCGCGAGCGAGGGACAGCCGGCCTCGTCCGAGCCGTCGTTGCAGTCGGGGATGCCGTCACATTTGTACGCTTCCTGGAGTTCAACGACATGGTTATAATACTAAAGTCGGTTCCAGAGCGAAAGAATTGTGGCAGCCTGGAATGTCGTCGCATTTGTATGCTTCTTTGAGTGAAACGACACCGTACCGTTAAGATACCGTCTAAACGTAAAATAGGGGAAAGATCAGCCAACTGGAACTCAAATGTTTCACTAGATTTTTGGCGCGATACTTCGTTGGAACTTGTGTTCAGTGTTGCAAGCCTCTAGATGGCTAAGGCATTACCTGCTTTCTTTACTTAACTGGCTGGTGAGGCACGCGACGGGCAGTCGGCCTCGTCCTGCATGTGTCGGCAGCGGCACAGTGTGCACATTACCTGCACGCACTGCTTGAGGTCCGCGCACTTGAACTGGCTAGCGAGGCAGGCGACGGGCGGGCAGTCGGCCTCGTCCTGTTTGTCGAAGCAGTCGTCGTCGCCGTCGCACACCCACGAGGCTGGGATGCAGTGACCGGTGCGGGGGCAGGTGAACTACGAACATAGTACGACACTATTAGCTTGGGCGCAACGGCCACGCACAAAAGATTTCGCAAGGCAGGGCAGCAGTTTGACGACGCGTTTGCGAGTTTATCCTGCCTTCCTGCATTGTAATTCGTTTCTGCGTCGTGTAGGTATGCGCCTAGACTTAGGCTCAGTTTAAAGGTGACTGTTCAGTTTGACGCACACCTAAAGACATGGGCTTGATAGGAAACAATTTGCGAGTCAATCTTGTCAGTTATTGCAGTGCTATTTGAATGGTGTGTGTCCGCAAGCTTACTATCAGTGTGCCGTAGCATTCAACTGTCATCATAGGCAGTGTGACACACGCATCATACGGTCATTGTCTCTCGGTTGGGAACTGACAGCGACAATACAATGAAGCGGCACATGTGTCTTACTGCTAGTCAGAGGGTATACAGAGCACTTGTGTATAACCAGCAGTTTATCTGTATTAACCTGCCTTTAGCATCACGCTGAGGCTTAGGGCTTCACCTTCGTCGCTGATTAGGGCTAGGCGCATAGTAATTTACCATGTATATGAAATCCTGATTTCTCACTTTGTTCCTATGTTCTGACGCCTACGTTTCTTTCCTCGAAATTTATAAGCAGACAACTAACCTGGAAGTAGGCACAAGTCTTCTCAGCGCAGTGCGTGCCCTCGTCGGATCCGTCTCCGCAGTCGTTCTCGGAGTCGCACTTCCAGGTGTTGGGCACACAGCGGCCGTTGTCGCACTGTAACAAAGAGGAGAATTAATTAATATTACGCTTCGGCGATGGGCTAGCCAGCTACGGCTATGCGTGACAGGGACACTGGCTAAGTGGGCACGGTTGTGCCACTGCCACCCCGTATGGGAAAAGGTGTGATGCTTTTTTTTATGTTGAACATTACCGTCCTCTCCTCTGTGACATTTTACCCTGCGTTTCCTTGTAGTTCCTAGCCAGAGGCATACCTCGGACACTTCATAGAGCGCTCGTAAAATAATCACCTATTACTACTACATAACCAAATGATGTTTGTATACGTGCAAATGTGTGCGTAAACTTTGCTAGGGCTGGTGGCGCGGCAAATGCAGCGATATTAAAGTATACGCGTCGTCACTCGTCAGGCGTTCAGCCCTGTCTATAGATCCTTTGACCAATCTTTTGACGCCAGGGGTGGGGTGCAGTATCTGAATCAGCGCGGGGAAGGGAGTGGCCGTTCTGTACGGAGTACTATTATCTCTTCTGTGCCGGAGGCACAGCATATGGCAGGAGCATAGTATAACCTGTTCTTAGTTAAGTTGTCATAGGCAAAGCGCAACTTGCCTGGAACTGCGAGGAGGAGCAGGTGACATTAACGCAGCCCAGCTCGTCGGAGAAGTCCCCGCAGTCGTTCTCGGAGTCGCACTTGAAGGTCGCGGGGATGCAGCGGCCGGACTTGCACATGAACTCGGACGCGCTGCACGTCGTCTCTGGAGGATGATGAAACGAAGTTTTGAAGGACATCATCGTCACCACCGTTAGCAGCAATCAGACTACATTTACCCACTGATGGGTATAGACCGCTTCTTTACCACGCCTTCCAGCCGTAATGAATTTAGGCCGGACAGAGGCGGGATCAGAAACAGCAAATTCTGAAGATGGGGTTATTAAATATTTTATTAATACAAAAACGATTCATTTAAAGGTACCGTTTCTGCAAAAATTGCCCAGCAGTGGCGGAAGCTGTTGATTTTTGGCCTGACACTAGGATATCTAGTGTTGCAGGAATCAGAATCAGAATCAGAAATTCGAACTCGGGTCTTCTTTACGTCACTTAGGAGGCTGAGGAGCCTCGAACCGCAACGTCACAGATGTCGTCAGTACTCAATATCATGTAATTGTTTTTCCAATAAGTACAATAGAAACTTACTTGTACAGTTCTGTTCCTCGTCACTATTGTCGAGGCAGTCGTCGTCTCCGTCGCACACCCAACTCTTCGGGATGCACCGCTGGTTGTTGCAGGTGAAGTCCCAGGAGTTCGGGCAAGCTTGCACTGGCGGCTCCGAGCTGGGATCCGCCATACAAGTGTTGCCGTCCGGGGCTAGCTTCTCGCCATACGGACATCCGCATTTAACTGTTAGAAGCTCTGTATTGTTTCTTGGTATGGCAAAGCAGAGTTTCTGGCAGTTTCCGTTGTTTCTTGAGCAGGGTTGCATCGGGTCTATTCTTTGGATGCCTTCGCTGTATACTTTGACACCATAAAGTCTATTAGTTTGTGGTTCTCTAACCATTATGTCTTCTTGTTCGCCCGTCAGTTTGTGCAGTCGAACGATTGCATCCAGTCTCCAGTCGGTGATGTACATGAATTCTTTGTGAATGACTATGGAGAAGGGATGTCTTATTAATCTAGAGTTAACAGTTCGAACGTCTGTGCCGTCGAGTTTCGCGTGTTGCACGTGGTCTAATAAGGCATCGCACCAGTATACTCTATCTGCTTCGAAGTCAATGGACAGACCGTTAGGCCATCCAAGAGTAACATTCTCGAAGACGAGTAATCCAGATCCGTCTGTATTGGCTCTGCTGATATTCGCCGGCCGATCCCATTCAGAGAAGAATATGTACCCTTTGTTGGGATGAACGACGATAGCTCGCGGTCTTTTCAAGTCTTTGAGAAGCGTTCTCTTATGAGTTACATTTCGTGTCGAAAGGACGTTTAGAGTTCCTTTCCTGGAGTCGATGTAGTAAAGGTTTTTGGAAGCCCAGTCGACGGCCAAGCCTTCGACGCCTTCGTTCTGTGACGCAAGCACGATTTCCTTTGTCGTGCCGTTTCTGTGCACTCTGTATATCACATCTTGTAAGACGTCCGAGTAGTAAATATGTTCGTCTCTCGCGTCGAAGTCTAAGCCGACGAATCTCGCTCGCCGCGACACGACTGGCAGGATCGCGTCGCTGAACCCTTCTATCACTGGGTTCAGTACCTTTCCTTTGATAAATCTCTGTTGAGAATACATAAGGAACTCTTTAACTAAGTCGCAAGTCTTTAAATCAGTTTCTAGCCTGTATCCTATATTGCAGGCGCATCTGTAACCTAAGCCGCCATTCTGTAGGGCGGTCACTATACACATTTGGGAGCAGCCCCCATTGTTGTTCCCGCAGGGGTTGTTGACGGAGGTTTGTTTCAGGGAGTGTATCACAGTTATAGCTTTGGGGTCTCTTATGTCCTTCATCTTGTAGATGGCTTGTATGCTGGAGGAGCCTTCGTATTTGTTGACGGAGCTGATGCCTTGCTTGGTCGCGTCGGACCAGAAGACTCTGTCTTCGAAGAGTGC
This sequence comes from Argyresthia albistria, assembly GCA_963457715.1. Classification (NCBI taxonomy): domain Eukaryota; kingdom Metazoa; phylum Arthropoda; class Insecta; order Lepidoptera; family Argyresthiidae; genus Argyresthia; species Argyresthia albistria. The sequence goes on along the minus strand of OY735265.1, from coordinate 12,010,555 downwards.
CAGTCGGGAAGGGCTGGGGACCTGCTGTCCCCTGAGCACTAGGAACCGGTGGTTGCCCTCGTAGTCCACTGTCTCTATGTAGTCGAGGAGCGAGTCGCACCAGAACACACGTTTCGCGATGATGTCCACGGCGATGCCTGACGCCTTGTAGGTCGCTTCTACGACAATGGCTTTAGCGTGAGTTCCGTCCATGTTTGCCCTTATTATCTGAAAATTTAACAACATATCAGCAAAACATATTTTGCGAGGAAGATCTTAGTAGGAATCTAGAAGGATATTCCGTAAATTTGGTACAAGACGATGTAAAGAAAAATCTTAAGTCCTACCTGATTGCCGTCAGCAACAAACATCAGCCCCACAGTAGGGTCCAGCGCTATATCAGACGGGTTCGTGAGATTACTGCCCAACACGAACGCATGCCATCTGCCGTCCAGCTCAAATACGTCGATCTTCTGCCCTGTGAACATAAACAAGCCACAGGTATAACACACACCATCAAAACAATAATCTAGGAGAAAGAAGAGGATCTCAGGACATATCCTATCTCCATCCGATTCCGACTTCATGTCCTAATGAGGAAAACGCCTCACACGTTTGCAAGCAAGCCAACTGGTTAGGCTTATCCATCTCCCCGTTCCGAGTCACGCCAAAATCGATTAAATCGTCTACGAAGCCGTTCCGAGTAAGTTTTCGAGATACAAATCGATGGCATCGTAGACGCTGTAATCGTTTATGGCGATGTCACGGAACTTGACCCAAGTAACCCGCAGCTATTTCTGTACATCCTCCACACGGCTGGTCCGGGCTTCTTCAGTGCCGTCCACCTGTCCATTTCCCTTCCGCAGAGGGTTCTCAATTCCCTTTGCCAAGGTCCCTATTCTCACCTATAGCATCAGCGACGTATAGCTTGTCCCCGACCCAGTCGACCGCGAGCGCGACGGGCGCCCACGACCCCGCCACGGAGATGTCCGACGCGGAGTAGGTCGTGATGCCGGCCGGGGAACTCAGCTGCTGGATGTGGATCTAGGAAGATGTTGGAGATTATTATCACATCACCAGTAACAACGCAATAAAAAAAAAACAGGGTAAAGTAAAGTAAAAATTATCTATTTCACAAATGGATCACAATAAAAATTGGTTCCCTGTCTCCCTAACTAGTGAAATACTGTATCTAGGAAGACAGGGTGACTGTGAAACCCCTAGCTATATTTTAAGGGGTTAGGGACATCATTGTGAGCAACTTTCACTAAGAAACCGATTTTATCAGAGCAACTTAATTTTTCACTTCCACATTTTGCCCTGAGTGGGTCAGCTGATTTGTATGGAGTCACCCTATATTTCTAGCATTTTGTGGAAATCTTGAGGATGTCAGTTAGGTGTACAGGTTGCAGTACAGACAACTCAACAGTCATGGGGCACTTTCGTATGCATACTAGGATTTACTAGAGTTACAAACATCCTTAGTGGGCAAAGTGATTAGGTAGGTTAGGTTTGACGTTTTGTAAGGGAGCTCCAAAACGGGCCAGGTTTTGCTGCAATATGTGGCTGCAACACAGTGGCCCGGCTACATTGCAAGTAATGCCAGCCGTACTATGCAGTATTGTCCCGGCCATGACTAAACATGTTTATTTGGAACTATTGGAAGTGATAGAACAATCAGGTGCAATATTATTGTGATGGCCGGGCATTTAGTTAACATTACCCGTTTAGGAGCTCCTATAGTGAATGTAGGTTAGGTTAGATTTGAGCGATATCCATTTACAAAGACGAACGTATCTCTAACAAAAGATTTCTTGCATCACATCTAGAACGTACAATGTACAATGATAAGTTAGTAAATATAGATATATTTAGTGAATCTCTTAAACGCTTCAAAAGTTTAACTTTGGAGTGTCTTTCAAATTGTTCTGAAAATCAAACTGAACAGGTATGAAATTTTTAACTTTCTTTTTATGTATCATGCTTTTTTGTTATATTGCTTCTTCATCATTATTATTTGTTTGATATTTAAACTATTATAAAAGATGTTTTTACTAAATTAGGAAACTGTAGGTCTATGTTTTATAAAGAGTTTATGTATTGTATACAAATATGTAAGACTGTTTGTTTATTCAGAAACAAATTGTTTCTGAATAAATAAAATAAAATAAAAAATAGAACGGATAAAAGGAGGCCTCATTAAAAACGGTGCCAACTCTCACCTTCCTCGTCTTCAAATCGGACCAAAACAGCAGATTCCTCTTATAGTGGTAGTCGAGCCCAGCAGCGGCGGTGGCGTTGGCGAGCGTGCGCGGCGTGCGGCCGTGCACGTCCATCCACAGCACGGCGCGCTCGTGGGCGAGCAGCAGCGCGGGCGCGGCGGCGGCGGCGGCCACGCAGCGCGCGCCGTCCGTCAGCGTGTAGCCGGGGGCGCACGCGCACTTGTACGCTGGGGGACAGGGAACCGGTTCCAACTTGTTCGATCTAGTTTATCCTAGTTAGCCTTTACAAAGGACATGGCAATGAATACATTATAGTAACAATTTGCTGAATAGCAATAATGGTAGGTACACCAGAAAAGGGATCTAGGAGGGTAGGTAGGAGGTTATATGATGTACAAGTCTAATACGTGTTTTGTACTATAAAACTTGGCTTTTGGGATAGTTATCGTGGCTTTCGGCCTATTCTTAATGTATACGTTTTGACAGAACATGGCTCGGCCTCCGTGGTGACTTTTCGTGTTTGGCTCGGTCTCTAACCTTGCACTTCAGTCCATTGTGATGTCTTGTCTTTGTCTCGCTTGTCTCGGCTTTCGGCGTCGCGTCGCTCATTATTCGGTAGCATATATTTATTCCACACAACAAACTTATACTCACAGCCGGATGCAGAGCTGGTGGCAGAAGACCCAGTCCCTGCACCTTTAATTACGAAATATTTGCGAAGTAGAGATGCGCGGCCACACTACTCACACGAGTCCTCGCGCAAGGACGAGGACGAGTAGCAGTACGAGGAGCTAAGTGTGGCCGCGCTATTAAGAACTGTCCAAGAGGGTATACTCACAGCCAGGCGTGTTGATGCACAGCTGGTGACAGAACCCCCAGTCCTTGCACTCGTCGCGGTCGGCGCAGGTGCGGTTGTCCGGCGCGAGCGCGAGCCCGGCTGCGCAGGCGCACGCGCCGCCGGCGGGGGACGCCACGCACTTGTACTGGCATCCGAGAGCCGGGCATGATGCCGTCGCTGCGGGACAAACAACGTCATATATATAGCGTCACGAAATTTAAGTACCTCTTTTCCTAAATCTCAGTACTCTAACCCTCCTCATATTCTACATTAACATAAAACTCTACTCACAGCAAGCCGCTTCCTCATCCGCGTTATCCGCACAGTCCTTCTTCCCGTCACACAGCTGACTCCTCGCGATACACTTGTGCCCCCCGCCGAGCGCGCCCGCGGGGCACAGGTACTTGTTGTCGGGGCACGCTATAGCGGTGCAGTTGGCTTCGTCGGAACCGTCCGAGCAGTCTTTGTAGCCGTCGCAGTGGTAGGTGGCGGGGATGCAGAGGGAGTTTCCGCAGCGAAACTGCCCAATGTGGCAGTTTGGGAAGTCTGGAATGGGGAATGATAGTAAGAATACACAGAGTACACACAGAGCAAAAAGCAACACAGCCTCCTTGCGGTGGGAGTTGAGTCAATAGAAACCAGGATCCGTGACTACACAGACTAGGGGTTAATACGATAAATTCCGAAATGGCTGAACTAGTTCACTGAATAGATAGATTAGCTAAGGCATGCGTTGGCTGCCACGGCGACTTGTCGACAATGGAGGCAAGGCATCCTGCTTTATGAGGCTCGAAGGTGAGGAGCGCTCCTTTGATACAATAGTGGCAGTTGAACTCAAGCTTATCTTATTTTCAGTAGCAGATAAATAAGTGATGTTTGATAGGTGAAGTGTCTTTACACGGACCTTCTGAGATCTATACTCATGATAGATCAAACAAACAGATAGGTGAGGGAATAGCCGCGTACTAACCGGACGAGCCACAGACAGATGCGTGTGCGCGCGAATTATCAGTCGGTCAGTACGCGGCTAATGAGCAAGGGCCCGAATTTCTTAGAAAACACGATGGCCCTTGGAAGCAATTAAAAACTGTTTCTATTCTAAACTGTAACTGTTGTGATTCTTAAGAAAGGCCACAGAAAGGATACAGAAACCTACTTGGCTCTGGAACGTCCTCACTAAATTACAGTCAACATAATCATCAGCATGTTAAAGAACTCTCGGTTTCGACTATCCTCGCCATTCCGTCCTTCTGTCAGGTAAAGACAAAATAATTCACAAACTTACTACAATGAGTTTCATCCGAATTGTCTCCGCAGTCGTCCTTGTGGTCACACTTCGCTGCCGCGTCCACACATTTGTTGCCCGTGTCGCAGCGGAACTGGTCCAATCGGCATGGCGTCGTCACGTTCGCACAGCCTTGCTCGTCCGCGCCCGTGCGACAGTCCAGGTACCTGGGTGTGGAAGAAGCATGCTAGTTTTACAACATTTCACTAAAGCCCAGCTTCAAAGATAGCTTATTTCTTATTTGGTGAGTTCTACTAGTAACCAATAACCCACAGAGAAAGTAATCACTACAATAACCTATCGTACCTACAGTAAGTTGAAAATGTTCACAAAATTGTGAGAGGTTTGACGCACTGCTCAAACAAACAAATGACAAACGATTGCCATGTTTTCAAAACGTAATTTTTATTTTTTTACGAATTCCTCTTGTAACCGGCCAGCGTTCCAGGATTTGTGAGATTTTCTTTGGTTTCTCTTGATTCTATTCTGAAAAAAATTTGGTCGATTCGATAACGAGAGGAGGAGATGACTGTTACTCAGTATTTCCAATGTAGTCAAAAGAAAATTTAGCTGGGTATCGCTGTGGAAAAGTTGTTTGGATTGAAAAGGAAAACTGATCATACCCGTCACACTTCTTTTCCTTGGGCACGCAGGCTCCTTGTGAAGACACCTTCCCCGGCCCAGCGCCTGCCATGCCGCATTGAAAATCATCAGTCTGACACTTGCGATACGCTGAAAAATAACAAATAACAAATAAGATTTGAAGAGACTTGGCATGTAAACTACACATGGAACAATACAACATTGGCTGTGATTTCACTGACTCGATTACGGTATAGAAGTATCTCATATTCATTAATTCAATTCATAAACCTTTTGTCTTTGACCTTGACATTCGCCGTCAAAGATATAGAATAGGGCTACAGTTGCTCTTTTATTGCGGTTGCGTCTTCTCTACCAGAACTTGATTATCACGAGCCTCTAGAAAATCGACTTTTTGGTTTCTGCGAGATTTACAAAATATCTTGTGGGTTTCGTAATCAACAGCCCCAAACAGGAATGTTGGTGCAACGCTACTCGCCACAAAGAAGACTTTTCTTATCTTTCCCGAAAAGTTTGTAAAGTTTTCTCGAAGCTCGTTTTGAACTTTAAAACAAAGCTGCAAGATTTCAGACGTAATAGCTAGATCATGGACAAAGCTGCATCTAGAATCTCATTGCGGACATCTAACGCACTGGGATTTTATTAGAAAAAGTATCCAAGAACTAAATATAAATGACTGAATTAATTTAAGGCCCTTGTAACACTAAAACGATCTATTACTTACTAACTTGCCGTATAGGTAATGTGTGTGTAGAGCAAGAGCGCCAACTAAGTACATACAATTTTGTAATTGAATAGTCGGTCGTTGAGTTAAATAGTCATTGAGTTTTTATTTTAGATTTTCGAATCTCAGAATAGACCTAAAAACAACAACAAACCATTACGCCTTTTCCCATATCGGAAAAGCACCTTCCAAAAATATAAAAATAATGAAACATGTATGGACGCAATCATTAAATGACAAAAGAGGGTGTATATAGACATCGAAGTTTTTTTTATTTTTAGAGTTTCGTCCTGGGGCGTAGTCGTACATATTCCCCGAGTGATTGAGTTAGTTAAAGTGCCGCTTCGGGCATTTCCCAGTTTTGCGGATTTTCACATTCCAATAACGAGTATTCAGGTATTGAAAAAGAAGCAATCGGAACCCAAACCAATGAAGAATCTTTCAGTTCGTTGAAGGCAGAAATATTGCGACTAACGAAAGCAGCATGTATACATTCCAAACAAAGTAAACAATATTAATTTACGAAAAACCATCGATTAATTTCCGTCCAAAATAATTACGAACGCAAACAGTTTCTCGTGTAAGCTGCAGCAAGATACGGGCATGTAATAAGACCCGAATGTAACATGTGTCGGAGATTTAAATACCGAATGTACCTTGAATTAATAACGCTCAAACAATTTAGTGAAAGCTCGGTTTACACGTCTACAAACACATGTTGGGTTCAAGACGACCGCAACAAAATGTTTCTGAAATCAACATAGCTTGACGCACATTCGGGTTCCCAATTAACTATGGTATTAATTGTTGGGATATTCGCGGGGTTGAATTGTATGCTCCATACACGACGAAACGTGATTCCAACGGTAGTTCTAACATTGGACGGTAATTTATTACATATAACCCTCTAGCAATAGCGATCTAGCAACACTCATGCAACTCTTTCGTTTATCGGTAAATCAGAGAAAGATATTTAATCATAGTACCTGTGTGTATTTTAAACGCACAAAAAATACGTGGGTTCTCCAACCCGCACCGCGAATAGGACAAGACCGAGATACATGAGGTCAGTTTCTAAGCCATAAGAGACGGCAAAGGCATACGTTCAGTGTAAAATGCGAACTTTATGAGTCGCCCGACCGACCCACCAGACCAGACAGGCTCGCTCATGCCCAGCCACTTCTAACGTTTGCCGGACAGTCGCTTTGACCGCGACCTCACCAGGTCGATGGGCCGGAAGACCTCGCTTCACCGGGTCGCCCGACCCGGCAACCTGTGTTGTGGACCGTCAATCAGCACGGCGGTAAAGGACCCAATAGTTAGTGACCAAAAAAATGTTAGACTGACCTACAGAAAGTGTGCGTTCTCAAATTCTGGCAACATATTCTAATGTTGAATGCTACTGGAGCCTCAGAACTAGAGTAGATAGAGTGTGACGAACTAACTATTAATATACCCAGCAGTGGGTGAGTATGACCTGATTGAGATGAAATTATCACGATGTCTGACTGAAGCTAGGTGTATTACCATCATTAGTCCACATGCCAACACAATTCATACATTCAGTATCACAGCTAACAAACAATACCGCATGCAGTCCGATATTCACATTGCAAATTACGGTACAGACGGAATATTTTATCACGTGCTCTCGCTAAAATAACCTATTCCGTTTATTCTACAACTAAACTTAGTTTGCTGCGAGGACGTTTAAGCATGGAGACGCCATCTTTAAGTGTAGCCCTGTGCCATTTAATTTGCGGGTGAACGTCAAAGTTTTATTGTTGCTCAGACTTGTAATATTGCAACAGATTATACGTCCACTTCCCCTAATAAATTACAGACCATTTCTGCAAGGGATTTCATTCGACGGCTCCAGTCTTAATTATTCTGGTTTGCTGCAACATTTCATGCACTTGCCTCTATTCTCTTCTGAGCTGCTTTTCACGGTTGGGTTTAATGCAAATTTGGAGAGGACTAGAGTTTAGTGGTCGCATCTTTATGCAGAACTCTACAAAGCAGGTTTTTCTAAATTCCTAATTATATAGAGCTAGAGCTAACAGAGTTTTCGTTATATTACATCATTTACGTATATCCTGAATACTGAGAATACATTATCATATCATACTATTTTAGTAGATTAATTTAAGTGCTTACTTAAACGAGTATATTACGCAGAATTAGAGAGAGGTTTTCGAACATATTAATGAATCGGACATACGAGTAGCAGAGACAAATCGCAAAGCTGAGAGCAGTGTATTATTACGAGCCCTAGTCTAACCTGGATCATTCGCATACATAGGGGTAGGTGTTCAATCAGTTGAAACGTATGACCTGCTTAGGCAGTCGACACAATGATGATTGTTTGTGACGATTGATGAATCTGTGTTTACTAAATTGCTAATGAACATGTGTTTCAGTTCACAAAATTCCGTGCAACAATTAGCACATTTCAATTGCAATCATTAATGGGTGTTGTTGTGCGAAAGATCGTTTCGAAATGCAATGCATCAACACTCAAAGTCATGCCGTCATGCGAACTCATCTCTTTCGGAAAGTTACAGCACCAATCACATTTAAGCGGCAATTAGTTACGAGTAGTAGTCAGTGCATTAAAGATGAGAGGTTTTATATCGAATTCGTCCTTTCCAATATCCTTGTTTATCTGTGTTTCTGTATTGGTAATACGGTCATTTCCGTTGTTTCTTTCTTTCTTTCCATATTTACCTTCAAATACACTTATAAAGAGCTCCAGGAGTGATGATAAAATAAAATCAAATCGAGTTTCTGCGTCCTATTTCTTAAAAAACCCTTCAGTGTGTGACGAGACGTGTGCACCAATTTGCGAAGACATTCGCCTACCCCCGCATTGCACCTGGTTTCGGGTAACAAGGAGTTATGGTCGGATGGAGAAGGGGTCTTGGTAAACTGGTCCGCATTAAGGCACCCTATGGAGAGTTGTGAAACTCTCAACAAGTGGGCAACTTTTAATGGTGTGGAAATTGCGTTTTTTGCGAAGCCGTGGCATTGCTATCCTTGTTTGCTTTCATGTAAATTACTTGTCGACAAGTTTATTTGGATATGGGCGGGGATACTCCGGAAACTTCTGAATAATATTTTCCTCAGATGTCTGTATATTTTGTAATGATAACCAGCTCTTGATACTTGCTATCCGAATGTTGAAGGCGGAATAAGCATACTTTGGAAAGTCTCAGGTGTGTTCATGGAGTTTCAGCGACGGAAATTGTTCGAGCTTGCTGTATTACGCTGTTGTTATAAGTTCATTTCGTGAATGGCTCTTGTTAGGATTTATTTTCTTTTCAGACCTCGGAGTGTATTGGCGTACTATATCGCGGCGATCAATTCTTATTCGTTTATCGTTACTTAAACTTCCACTAAGTAACAGAACAGTGATCAAAAATATCTTGATTTCGATCTTTAATCTTAATAAAAGAAATTCTTCTAGTTAATAAGTGAATCTGTATACCCTTTTTGTTAAATCAACGATTATCTTATCTTATCTTATCTATCTAAAACGTATCGAGATAAAGACTGATGAAAACGCATCATTTAGTATGCACGCCGGCCCAGCTACTTCCGTTGCAGACTGCATCTTCTTCTCTTTCTTATCGGACCTCTACATCATTAAAGCTCTCCATGTTCCTCTCTGTTCTTCGCCATGCTTTCCTACATAAGGGCATTAGCTCCACTACTTCGCAGGCAGCCGACGTCGACCGACGACGGTAGAATGAATCAGTCGACGTCGATCGACAATTGGTGTAATAACATCCTCAGAGTATTGAAAGTGCAGTGGAACCAAGTCCTATAAGGGTATTCAAGGTACTCACTGCAGTCAGCCTCGTCAGTCCCATCCACGCAGTCCACGTGCATGTCGCAGCGGTAGTGCGGCGGGATGCAGTACGTCTTATTCCAGACGTACTGTCCGCAGGTCAGCTGGCCCGGCTCGCATTCAGGCGGGGCTGGGGGGGGAGAGAACATGTTAGAATACTGGTGGTGGGGGATGGAGCAAACAGGCGGCGGGACTGCGGAAGACAGAAGATGTTGTTGGAGAGAGTTGAAAAATTGACACTGCAGCAGTGCTAGTGCTGCTAGTGTTACTTTTGTAATAGGTAAAGGCTAGATATGTGTAATGGGGCGTTCACATAACTCTCCGAGTCGCGTGGCGAGGGACGAGGGAAGGAGGCAGGGAAGTGGTGTGGACACGTACAATCTGCTGTTCCTGCTCCTCGTCCTCGTGCTGCCGCCTGTCGGCTTTTTGGCGCGATTCAAAGGAAAAGGACCCTTGTTACCTAGTGCGGACCATTAGATTACGTGTGGACGCGCATCTATACTTCACAAAAATTTACAAAATATTCGCGAAGTAGAGAAATACGCGTCCACACCACTCCGCGAGTACTCGCGGCAGAACGAGGACGAGTAGCAGGACGAGGACAAGGAGCTGTCCGCGCTGACCGCGTCTTGGGCCGGCGGGCGCGGCGGCTGGGCCGCACTGTAGTCATACCCGACTTAGCTAGCTACTACAGTATGGACCCAAGCGGCGGCTTCATATGTTCGATACTTCGCGCCCGCCGCCGCCGCCACCGCGCAAGCCCCTTACTCTGGACAAACCCTAAATTTGTGCCTGGACGATTAAGATTTTAAGATATGCGAGACGAAATGCAAATTGAAGCGAATTGTCCAGAGTTATAATCGCAAAGCTGAATGATTAGATCTTCAGTGCTCTTCAGGGTAGTAAAGATAACGACATCCACATAGTAAGTTGTGCATCAGTTTACATACTATACAAGTTCCTACCCATATGGTTAATGATTATACGAAGCAGATAATTCTATGAGGGCTGCCTACGGCGACCTGCCTTCAATCAATCGGCTGAAGCGCCGAAAGCCGAATCAAGACTGATTGCCGAATGCCGAACCAAGGACCCTCAGGGTGATGCTTAACGGAGATGTGCTCAAAGTGTGTATTGACGTTTACTCACCTGAGTGGACTGAGTGTACCTTGATATAATAGTTGGTGTGTTTGATCGGTATATTACGATTTGAACTGTTTGCTGTGACTACAGCAGCTACACATTATATTATTATGTATGCGATGCAGCTAGGGAATCCAATCCCGCACCAAAATCCTAATCCCGCAAGCCCGCGGGATCGAGGTCATCGATTTGCGGGATTGACAAAATATTTTATGATTTTACTCTAATTAGCCCTAAATTGTCCTAAATGTCACTAAATACATGAATTCATGAAGCGGGATTGGATTCCCTAGTTGCAGCATTTCATCATCAATTCAGACCTATTTGCCCCGTTAGGTTTAATTATTTTACACAAGCTTTGTCATTGTAGATTTGATACATGGAACAGAGAAACTGTTACAAAAAACCTTAGCGTCACGCCTTTTTTCCGCACGAAGTGGCAGAGGCACGTTCACACTACTTTCCGCACGAAGTGGCAGAGGCACGTTCACACTACTTTCCGCACGCGGTGGCAGAGGCACGTTCACACTACTTTCAGCCAGTTCATTCAATACTCTATCTCTCCCAAGAGATGCGAGAATTAAAATGCAGTGGGTCGTGGATTCAAAAGAGGATACAAATCCTAATAGAAACTAGAAACAGCGACACAACTAGAAACAGTCCCAAACATGTAAACATCAACTCTCAAGGGCATTGACAAAACAGCCGCGATTATGAATGCCTTTCGCGCGGTCAAATTTATTTCACGTCCCCTCGTGAAATCAACATCCATCTGCGAAACTATTTTAAAATTACAAAACTGTAGCCCCACAAAAGTTACAGCCGACATAGACTGTGTCCTTTGACATGGGACGCGGGCGCTAAGGAGGCTTCAGAATGGAGACGCCATGCCTCCACCACTCTGCCGAAGTACAAATATTTTCAGCCAGCATCACCTTGCGTGAGTAAAAGTATCATTGTACAAACTACATTGTACATATGTGATATGATTGTGAAAAAAAATTGTTTGCATCTGTAGCTTTGTTTCTTTGTTATCTCGACTTTCAAAACAAATGACATGAAATATATAAAATCACAGACTTTATACGAAGAATTTTGTTCAGAAAGCACTTCCTTATAGCGTCGCGCCTTTCTCGAGGGACGGCAAAGGCACAGGAGCATGATTCTCGCGCATTCGATAAACAATATCTACACCTATATCGAGTGATTTCGTATGGGAATCTGTCAATATTGGTCTCGATATCCGAATACCGAAGGCGCGAGAATCGACCCGCAGGTACTGCTTTATCACAAGCATCGTCTCCATACACGGCACTTCTATTCATATCCCAGCTTAGCGGCCATTTTGGCGTCGCGTCGGGGAAATCTCGAGCGCGGGATTGCCGCCATTACTCATGTGAACAGCACAATGTGCAGCACAATGGTGTTTCTGCGTGACGTCACGACAATACAAGGATGGAGTGATTGTTTTGTACACTGCGTGGTGTTTCCGTGTTTGATAAGGGAACGTCCGTGAACTAGTGGCAAATGCTTGCCTATCACATAGGAAAAGCGGGTTGAAATCCCGGTCCTGACAAAGTACCAATGAGTTTACAATTACAACTGATGCAAAACCAAGCTGTGAGTCCGCAAATAACACTTTGTGTAAGTGCTCTCTTGCTTGAATTGAAGAAAGTTTCCTTCAAACAAATAAAATCCTTACGGCTTTTTTCCGTTTGCGTCAAACAATCCTTCTAATGTCCGGCGACAACTCCTTACCACCACAAACACAAACAAAAGTGCCCCTTTCATTAAAGGCTCTCAGTTGCTCGGCGCCGAGAAATCAAAGGGCTTATCCTCACTTTGCCCTTTGAATGAACTTCACAACCCATTCACCCATTGTCGTTGTAAACAGGAAACATCGAACTTCATCGAATTTCCGGCTCGGGTTGACATTTTTCGTTTGAGTTGGAGCCCTGAAGTTTTAGATCCGCCCTCGACACGACATTCGCAACTATTTACATTAGGTTCTGTTACACCCTGTATAGTAAGTAATATTGGGTACAGGGTACAACAACGGTATAACCCCTCGTCAGTGACAGTGGCCGCTATGGGCAGATAATAATTGAAATGTAATTGTTAATAACAGAAAGCAACGAACTTTTATGTAAGATTGGTATCGGATACTGCATCTTTGCCATCAATCACTTTGAAGGGTGGTAGACGCTTTCAGAGCACATTTTGATAATGTTTTGATAAAGATTTCGATGAACTAAATTGCTAGCTATATGTAAGGTATATGTCATTTCAAAGTTACATTCAAATTCCAAATCGCTATTACCTAGGTAACCAAGATACAAAGCAGTATTACCTAGGTAACCATGATACATCTTGTCTGCAGCCATTGCATTGATTACATTAAAAACATCTATCATAATATAATCTATACATAGAAATAATGTATCTTTTATGATCATGTATGTTGTCGACAACATCCCTCGTGTCTCCAAAGAAGATTATTGCACGACATGCAATACTCGAGCCATCGTATCAGTTCATCCCTGACAGGGCAAACACAATCTTCCTGAACCACAATAAGGGCTTGCTAAAAAGGGAAGCAAAGTTAGTAGAAGTTCCATTTGCAGGATTGATTTGTAGGGAACAATGCTGTCACTAATTGGAAGCAAGTTTCATATGAATGATAGAAAAATAAACGAATACATGGAAGGAATCCGAAGAAGGAATAGGTACAATGTATTCTTCTTTCCATTCGAGGTTAGACAACAATTTAATAACCAGCCTCTGATACAATGATAAATAAAAGAACTAACAAGAAAAGCTACAAAATATCACGAAACGACAAGCCTCGACTGCTATGACCTAGTTGGACGATAAAACTTCAGAAACTCGAGCTACGCAAATTAGATCAGAATACAGGCTTATTGCGTTAGTCTATTAGCCTCGAACTCTGAGGAACTAAGGCTCATAATAAATACATGCACTACACTGTTTGTTACTTGTGACTTAATGTGGGGCAAGTCTTGGGAGACACAGGTGTATAACATGCGATCAAAATATTATAATTTACCAGACATGAATCGGCACGATGCATGTATTTATAATAATGCAAAGGATGACTCACTTGTTGTTTGGGTATTGTTGACAAATGTATTCTTTTTCGATATTCGTTCGATCAGTCCCCCTAGACTTTCAACAATGCCCTGTCACCCTGCATGGGAAATGCCAGGAGCTTAATAAGCGGCCAAGTGCGAGTCGGACTCGCGCACGAAGGGTTCCGTACCATTATCTATAATAAACCGCAAAAAAAATAATATTGTATGGGAGACCCCTAAATATTAATTTAATTTTTATTTAATTATTTATTTTTTAAGTAAATAATATACTCAATATATTGTGAACATTTTAAGCGTCTACCTGCCACCATTATCAATAGATATCGAGCAAAAATGAGCAAAAAAAGTCACGTTTGTTGTATGGGAGCCCCCCTTAATATTAAATTTCTTTTGATTTTTAGTATTTGTTGTTATAGCGGCAACAGAAATACATCATCTGTGAAAATTTCAACTGTCTAGCTACCACGGTTCATGAGATACAGCCTGATGACAGACAGACGGACGGACGGACGGACGGACGGACGGACGGACGGACGGACAGCGAAGTCTCAGTAATAGGGTCCCGTTTGGCACCCTTCGGGTACGGAACCCTAATAAAAACTAACTACCCCCAGTTTCTAAAAGAGTGGTCAAATATAACAGGTGTAACAATCGAAGATTAAAAACAAGCGGCAAGTGATTATCTGAATTAGTACCCGAAGGGTGCCAAACGGGACCCCCGTTTGGCACCCTTCGGGTACGGAACCCTAATAAAAACTAACTACCCCCAGTTTCTAAAAGAGTGGTCAAATATAACAGGTGTAACAATCGAAGATTAAAAACAAGCGGCAAGTGATTATCTGAATTAGTACCCGAAGGGTGCCAAACGGGACCCCCGTTTGGCACCCTTCGGGTACGGAACCCTAATAAAAACTAACTACCCCCAGTTTCTAAAAGAGTGGTCAAATATAACAGGTGTAACAATCGAAGATTAAAAACAAGCGGCAAGTGATTATCTGAAATTAGTTAAACATGAGTTTAAAAGAGTTGTCATAGATATTATATTTTTTCTTTCGGAAACCGGGCGATATTATCCTCCACACGTGTGCAACTAGAGAAATAATATGAGAAACAAGCGACATGGTAAAAAATGTACTGTGTGTGTGTGTGATACACTGTCCAAATAATGATATTATCACAGAGAACTTCCAAGAGAGAAACCATTTTGAGGTTAAATCCAAAGATGAAAATAAACTGTAACCTCCGTACTTTATTAGCGTACTTTATTAGTCATCTTAATTAATATTAACTCCTCGAATTATTGGTATTTCTTAATTCCGTTTAATTAGATAGATCCAACCAATCAATGACGAGACTCAAGAAGGTAATTTAAATATTACGTTTCTCTGTTAACACGATCCTTGAAATATGATATGTGACCGAGCGAGCGAAGCGTCTTCTCCGTTTCAGGATTGGGCAAAAAAGCTTTCGTATGTCTGTCTGTCAGTTTGTCTTAGGTGTGGGTTTTTACGTGAATTTCGTGAAACGTAACGTAACCTGTTACGTCGAAGTCGTAACCTGTTTTAAAACTAGCTATTTTTGTAACGCGTTATTTTTCATCAACTGGTGATGTTCTATGCAAGTTATTTCTCTAAAGTATTACATTTACGAAACGAAAATATAACGTGACTAGTGACTTCGTTACTTACTCCAAGCTTTACTTATTGCCAAAAAATCATAACTTTTTTATTTTTGACTTTTTAGAAAAAATAAAAAAATAATTATGCATCGATTTTATATATTCTATGAAATAAAAATATAAAAACCGCAAAACAATGTTGTTTTTAAATTTTCTCCAAAACTATTTAACTTTTTTTTTTCAAATTATCCATCAATTCAATTCAATTCAAAATTTTTATTGACCATAAAATCATACATATGACTTAGTCAACGTCAACATAATATTAATATTTTTGTATACTACCGCCCGTTCGGAAGTTGTGGGCTTAGGGATGGAGCAAAGAAGGGCAAGAAACCTCCCCCGTCGTTCCATCAGAAACTCAATACGCATGTTTTGACACCCTAAATTTTCCCGTAGTCCTAAAACTTACTACTATAATTTACGATTATGTATTTGTTATGTATGCGGACTGGGAGTGACACGAATGAAACGACAGTCTTGCTCGATAGCTGAATAAGCACTAAGTATGTATTAGAATAAAGAGGCGGTGGGCGCAGCCACGCTGCATACCCAACAGTATTAAAATCTCATAGGCAAATTTAAGCATAATGTTGTAAAACACTAAAAGGTTACGACATAAAAATAAAAGGTAGTCGTTCGATATAAAAGGTTTCGTTTCGTGTCACTCTTTGTATTCAGTCTACGCAGGTTAAACTCGTTACAAAAATAACTAGTTTAACGTATAACTTGAAACTAGTTATTCGGCTACATGCCCCCCGTAGCTAGTTGTTGTAAATAGTGACGTGAAATAACGCCCACACCTAGTTTGTCTGTTCTCCTCTACAGGTCGCATTTCTTAACCGATTCTCGTGAAATTTTGTGAGCAGATTGGATAATTAAATAGATTTTTTTGTCGATTCAGTATTATTTTTTTAAATGGCGGAGATATGAGGTTTGAAAATGTGAAAAATCGCTACAACCCAAACGGCTCGACGGATATTAACAAATGAGGTGTCGTTGGATTTGTCCGTGAGAGTGACACAGACTATATAATTTTAGTGAAAAGTCAATAGGTTGTATTTAGATCGCAAAATGTAGTTTACAAAGTTATTGATGCGGCTACTTTCATACTCCATGTACATAACCAGGTACATTCATAAGTTTGTTTGTGTTTTTTTGAAGTAAAACTTCTTAGGGCACGGGGGTAAAATTTATTTAACCTCTCAACTGTGGGTTATTCATATATTTGCTTTTCAATTGCTACTAGCCGGGTGCTTCACGAGTGGCTAAGAAATGGTAACGGAAATTCGAAACGGTGACGTCAGGGTCGGCTGAAGACTTTTAAAACCGCAACTATTTTCAATACGGTTTTTAACTAATCAGATAAGATAATAATACATTCGTACAATAAAGAATGTTAATTAGTGAGAGAAAAACCTGATGAAACGTTAACAAATAAAAATTATTTTAAGCATTCTTCCACGAGTTCTTGATTTCCGGTATGGCCAAGATGGCGCCGCCGCCGCTGGCTGGGACAAACAAAACCAGTGATATTCAGAGAACTGTCGACTCGCGTTTGATGTTGTGGGCATAACTGTTTCACAGTCAAACATCCTTTGACCACTAATTCCCAATTAACTATCAATACTATGTTTAATAGGTTAGACACAATCAATCCGCAATCGACAATCCCTAATACGGGGTCATGGGTATTAGGTCAGATCATTCAAGGATTACTCAATCTCCGTGATAGTAATATGTTAATAACTGTACGCGATAGTAGTATGTGTATGTATTTAGTCTCGTCATCTCATGTCCCAAGCGGCAACAAATATCACATTATGTACCGTCACGTTTGAACATTAATAATCGTGAGTTAATAATGAGCGGGGATTATACGCGACATGTTAGGAGAGGAGGATATTATACGTGAAGCAAGTATGACCTGGCCATCCGGTATGTAATTTAATAATACTTTGAACAACTTAATCCATGATGAGATGTAATCATCTATCGATCTATCTGTCCAGCCTCCAACACCAACTGTTGAGTAAAGGCCTCCTCTTCATTAGGTACGTCATTTATTGCGGGTCCTGGGTCAACGATCCACTGTTACATAATATGATAGATAACTGATAAACATTTCTACAGGGTGATATTTGATCAGCCGAATATCAAGGATTCAAAGAATTCAATTTGAATGCAATTTTGACAACAATTTGTTGAGGGTTCGTTTATGAATTAAGCGCAAAAAGAAGCGCACCGCACGTATACCTTCAATAACTGTATCATGCAACTGTTTAGGTACCTTCCACACGGTTCACCTTGGTGGATGGATAAACCTAGTCTCCACTGTCTGGAGAGCCCTAAAATTGAGCCACCCGATTTACCAAAAATGTTGTTGAAAGTAAATCGGGCGGAGGACACGACTAAGCATACGTCCGTAACTATGTAATATAAGTGTTACTCACGGCAGCTCTGAAACTCGTCCTCTCCTTTGTCGCAGTCCCGCTGGTAGTTGCACACCCACAGCGAAGGAATGCACTTGCCCTCCGGACACCGGAACATGCCGCTCGGGCATATTGTGTCCCCTGGAACAGGACACATGGGTTAGATGGGCTGCCAGGGTATCAAGTAGTACAATAATAATCCACGTGTCTACGTAAAAGTTATCGGTCAAACGGAACGGTTGCAGCACCCAGCAAGCCTGCCCTGCGAGGGTCGCGACGCGAGAGACTAAATGACAGAGCAAGCGTTTTACATGTCACTCACGATCACGATGCAATCTATTAAACAAACATTTACATACAGGCACATACATTGCTTCTGGCCCCACACTAGGATAACCTGTGTCGTGGGAACCAGAAACAGCGACATCACAAACATGTAAACATCCAAGACCTGGGGTTTTTTGTCCCCAGCCGGGATTCGAACCCGGGACCTCTCGCATGGTAGCCAGATGCGCAACCGCTGCGCCACAGAGGCCGTCACTGTCTCGCGATTTGTTGCAAATTGTATTTCCCTCTGTTTATCTTCCTGCTCTGTCCTTCTCTGCAACCTGCCTTCTATGAGTTGCAGCGACAGATTGCAAGCCAGGTTGCATCGTGAGTAGAGCACATTACAGTCCGCGATAAAACCCCTACCGGTGCAGGCTTCGTGTATTGCCGGAAGCATCAGAATTATTAAGTCTTCAAGCCCAAGGCGTGATTTATCAATCCCCAGATAAACAGTCAGATAACTTGACGTAAAATGTCAGTTATCAGGTAACTGTGACCTGACAAATTCGAGTACAAGTTCTCCGATAAACGGACTAATAAACGTTATCTGAAGATTGAAAAATCGCCCATAAGGAGGTCTAAACTACATGACCAAGTAGTATACAATCTAGTAGGTATAGAGAACACGAGTTTAAAAGCAATAGGTATATAAAGAATATGGTTTAGAAACTACATGTTCAAATTTGAGGTCCCATGGAATGCAAACTGCAAGGTCAATGACTATTGACTAGCAGCCGATCCCAATAACCTATCTCTATCCGTGATCTGCAGATTACGCGTTACATTTGACAGTTGCGCTATGAGATTTATGTCAAAATTGACATTAGCAATCTCAAATCTGCAGATTATGGATAGAAGATAGGTTATTAATTTCGGCCGTAGGTCGACCTAGGTAGGTCAGCATTAGTATCGCCTGTTTTAGATACACGTAATTTTATAGCTACGGGAAACATGAAAATGTGTAAATAATTATCAAAATACCACACATAATACTCATCTACATCTACTTTAGAACACTTGTTTCTAATCTACCAAAATAAACATTTATAAGACCTTTTGTAGGACATCGGCCAGTTTCTCGTACGATTTTAATTTGACATATCAGCCAGCAGTTTGTCACAATTAACAATCTGTTGACAAGCTTTGAGTTTCTAAAACGCAAATGATTGGAAAAATAGGTTCACGGCTGATTTTATATTGTATGTGGTAACCCAGCCCATTCGTTCATTTTCATTCAGTCACTGTTTCCCTCTAGCACATAGCTTTGTCTCTTTCCTTAGGCCAAACGTCAAATTCACGTTGGTTTGTTGAATTGTTGACATTGACAGTTTGTTGAAAACTTGGAGCAAGGAGGAACAAAGAGTTTCATTGATCTGAGGTTTGAATTGGAGATTTTGACAAACTGCTGACAGTCTGTCAGTTGAATCTTCCAGCAACCCATACTACATTTAAACGTTTGACAATCTGTCACGCAATTTTGAGGAAAAAAGGTCTACGAGAAACCGGGCCATAGGATGTGAGACGAGCTGGTTTCCGCTAGATTATGTAATAATCTGAATCCGCGGACTTAAACCAGTATTAGAGGATTAACTACACGTTAAAGAGTAGTCAGATATCCAATACTCCATTTTGTGACAGAGGGGGATAGCATAGCGCTTCGCTTTGTCCTTCACTCTCCCGCGACTCGGCATGCTACGGGTGCAGTATTCCAAACAGTGTCAAAAAGAGCATCCCAAGTGGCACCAGCACCCCTAGAATGCCTATCCCCGCGGGGGGCAAGTTCAAGTTCAAGTTCATTTTTTTATTAACCATAAAATCATACAGATTGCTTAGTCAACGTCAATACAATATTAATGTTTTTTACCACCGCCTGTTCGGAAGTTGTGGGAAGGGATGGAGCAAAGAAGGGCAAGAAACTCCCCCGTACCGCGAGAGAGTGAATGACAGAGCTTTACGTGTCTCTGACCTTCCGCGACAATATCCCCCCCGCACCCGGCGACTGACTGCACCCCGCATGTAATCACAGGTGTCATCGGTTGTCAGTTGTCAACTTGTCACACACAGTTTAAACCGCAGAATTAGCACGCCCCCCCCCCCTCACTTCGCCCGCCGCCCCCTCCCGCGTCCCGGCTCGCGGGTAGAGGCACACGGCACAATCGAATGGCGTGCGGTCCGCTGTAATCAGCTGTTTGTCACTCATCACTTTACCTGTAGTGCCTGCATTAGAGTGAAAAGGGGCCTCGCATGAAGTGGCAAGAGCTGTTTACGGATAATGAAAATGGAAAATTATGGCTAGAAGTCGGCTAACATACTGACTGACTGTCGCTCAGGAGCTTCTGTTTACTCAGTAGAACAGTCTCTCTTATTCAATCATTTATCTCTTAAGTATTGTACAAAGGACGACTCATTTACTCTTAGTTACCGGGGAACAAAATGAAACTAAATTGAATCGGAATTATACTTTGGCTCTTGTTCACAAAGAATCGAGATTAGATTGTAATCGATGTCAATTTCTACCTTCACCACAAATCAGGACCAGACGAGGATTTCCTTGAAGTCTCGAAGTTGAGAAAATATCGTTTGATAAGTTTCTGAACCTGAACAATGAAATTGAACTAAGTTTGCAAATTAAAGATGGCTTATTGATAAATGTAACTTTCTATAATCAGACAATTCGAAAGCTAGCCGGCCTGTTCAATACAATTATCACAATTGAGAATATCTCAAATAAAGGATGGAAATAAATAAAACCTACTTATAAGTGAGCAAGTTTTTTTATATAACTGGGCTTCAAAATTGATTAATGAGAACAAAACGGAGTTGCCAAAATGACTGAGATTCAACGACTGCATATCGCAGGAAACAATGACCGAAATGGCTTAAAAATGTACTTAATTACTTTCCTGAAAATTATTTGTTGCTGCAATACTACGAGTGTAAATTATTTGTTGCTGCAATACTACGAGTGTAAATTATTTGTTGCTGCAATACTACGAGTGTAAATTATTTGTTGCTGCAATACTACGAGTATAAATTATTTGTTGCTGCAATACTACGAGTGTAAATTATTTGTTGCTGCAATACTACGAGTGTAAATTATTTGTTGCTGCAATACTACGAGTGTAAATTATTTGTTGCTGCAATACTACGAGTGTAAACTTTTGTTATTGAATATGCAATAGCGAGTGTGAAGTATTTTTAAATAAATCATGCGACAAACTCTTTCGACGTGTTTCCATACTTTCCATGATAGGACTTTTTTAATTTGGCGAATGTATTGTAGTCTAATAAGGGTTGCATTAATATCTTTGTAACCACTATTAGGTACATAACGTAAAGTAAGGTTTGTTTGGTGAGCATGGCTGTGTATTATGGTAAAGATAGTATGTATTTACAATGTTAGCTCCATGCCAACTTGATTAAATTCAGCCAAGACCCAGCGTGTGTTCTGCGTCTGCAAGATTATGCAAATAACAGGCAAATGCTAATTCTCGTCTGCAACTGCAAAGCTGAAATTGCATTACACAAAGTGAATAAGAATACACTGATACTGCACGAGCAAATTGAATAGTCCACAACAAAGAGCGGGTAAGGGGTCACGCTCCGGTATAACGATACCTGCAGTCCCCAAAGTGCCACATAGGTAAACGGAGAAGCGAAGGAAACTCATTCGTTCGTTGTCACCGAGTGAAATCTACGCGTCTACTCACGGGCAACGCCAATTCAGCACTGGCACTAAATCTTCCACCAACGCGGGCAACGGGCAGCTACATACAGTGTGTTGCCAGTTGAGAAATTGTACCAATCACGCGCTGTCGGCAACACTGCCGGTTGGAATTCCAAGCGATTGATTTATGCCGCTTTACAGTTTTGGATTAAAAATATCATACTTTTTTGCACGTCAAGCGTATTGTATTTCTCCGCTATGCACTTCCGCAAAATAAAATAGTGAACACTACCTTTGTCAGTTAATGGCTAGATGAAAAAATCCGGAATTTGAAATGTTCCAATATATTCCTACTTCTCTATAAGCGACGACGTACCGATATTTTTAATTTTCCACCTGAAATCTGTAGAGTTAAAAGCGATAAAACTGTTTTTCCGACCCAAACAAAGTGAAGTGTCTCATAGTCATAGCAAACTTTAAGTGCATTTTCCTGAAAGCAACCGCATGTCTTGCAACAGCTGCGCAAAATCGAATATAAAAATATAAGCGTTCAGAAACTCCTTTTAAAGGCATCGACCCGACCCATGCTTGGCTGTACTCCGGGCTTCTTTAAAGGCATCGACCCGACCCGTGCTTGGCTGTACTCCGGGCTTATTTAAAGACATCGACCCGACCCGTGCTTGGCTGGACTCCGGGCTTCTTTAAAGGCATCGACCCGACCCGTGCTTGGCTGGACTCCGGGCTTCTTTAAAGGCATCGACCCGACCCGTGCTTGGCTGTACTCCGGGCTTCTTTAAAGACATCGACCCAACCCGTGCTTGGCTGGACTCCGGGCTTCTTTAAAGGCATCGACCCGACCCGTGCTTGGCTGTACTCCGGGCTTCTTTAAAGGCATCGACCCGACCCGTGCTTGGCTGGACTCCGGGCTTCTTTAAAGGCATCGACCCGACCCGTGCTTGGCTGTACTCCGGGCTTCTTTAAAGACATCGACCCGACCCGTGCTTGGCTGTCCTCCGGGCTTCTTTAAAGGCATCGACCCGACCCGTGCTTGGCTGTACTCCGGGCTTCTTTAAAGGCATCGACCCGACCCGTGCTTGGCTGTACTCCGGGCTTCTTTAAAGGCATCGACCCGACCCATGCTTGACTGTACTCCGGGCTTCTTTCACTGAAAAACTTTAAGAAGAGTCGGAAGAAAGTTAAGCATAATATGGCGTTAAGTATACAACTTTAACAAATACCTGGGTATCTTTAATGTTTACAACACTATTTGAGATACCATTGTGATAACTTAGATAGACGGACAACGTAAGCTTAGTAATGCGGTCCCATTTCACTCATATTTATGGTACGGAAAGGTACTCTAAAAAATATTGTCTACATCTCAAAGAACTTCTATGGAAGGAAAAAAATATGGAGTACCATGTATATTTAGAAGTATGGATGTGGACTGCAGTGACCTTTACATTATCCATTTTCATTCTCCGCCCTTTCTGATTTAATCCATCTCGGGGTCTACAAGAGCGAGTCTCATATTCTATTTTCGTGTGAAGGAACTCTCTCTACCGAGTGTTCCTATTGTGGCTTTAGACGAAGAGGCGAGGTAACCGAGATGACAGCAAGAAGGTAACTAAATACTCTGTAGTAAGTGCTAAACTACGCCTGAAAATCGTTTCAAAACAGTATCATATAGATTTTCTTCTGTGGCTTGAGTTCAAAGAAATAAAGTATACATTTGTCGGAGACTATAAAGTGTCCTCTAGGTTTTATAGGGAGATGCTGCGCTTGGCGAGTTTATTTCGAAACATAAAATCAGGTAGATTCACGTCTTAAATAAAACAATCCACTCGCGACCCACGTCCAATCACATTAAGTCAGTAACACTATTACCAACCCTGCTCTATGAGAACAACACGAATAAGTCGCTACTCATACATACTAAGGAAGAGTCCACGAAAATAAGGAGCTATTATATGTACACACAAAAGTAAGCCTTTATTGTCCAAAATTAAGAGCGAAAATGCCATCACAGATGTGGAGTATAACTTTGCGGAGTTTATGAGACGGTCTGTCAATCTGAACAGAACATTCATTCGCATTCATTCGTTCATCGCTGTTGAATAAAATATGGCGACTGCCGCCGTCCCGGAGGAAACCTAACGAGGCGGGAAAATGGCGCTGTATTAAGGTAAATAGTGGTCATCTAGAATGCAATGTATACTCTATAAATCCCATTCACAGGCGAGGGGAGTTTCAATGACTCACGGAAAAATGTGAAGGAAATACATTTTTATTCAGGCTCAATTCGGAGCGATTACTCGTGAAATGTAGCGTTGAAGAGATTTTGCGATAAATGAACAAGCACTTATTTGCTGAGTTTATGCAATTGAAAAAGTTGGTTGTAAAACACGTTGGGCGCCAAAACAGATGTTTTAAAATTGGCGCCCAACATAGGTCCCAACTTGGGCGCCAATAATTTAAAGGTAAAAAAAGCGTCCACAGTTCCGCATAGTACGCAGCGGACGGATCGCATCACACGGATTAATTTTTCATAGTACGTCCACTGTATCGGCAGCGATCGGATTTGCCAACGCAATACCAGCAATCGTATGTATCGTATGATGTCATCGGCACGCATCGCAAAAGTTGCCTCATGTCGGCATTGCCGATATGCGATCCGTACGGTGCGGGTCAGTGGACGCTGTTGTATGAGTTTCTATATAAGGCATACTAAAATCCGTTACGTGCGATGCGTCCGATGCGTGCGATGCGGAACTGTGGACGCTTACCTTTAATGTTCGGTGGATTGGCGCAATCAATCGGACACACATCCGCCGTAAAGCAGGATTTTCCGTTTCACTACACTAACAAAACAATGTCAAACATACAGAAAGCTCATAACAATCTATTCGAGCATCTGCCAGGGCAGTTTTTTACGATGTTCCGGTCGTCAACATTTTTATTGGTTGTTTATATCTCTTTACGTTTAACGTTGATACAAAGTGATATAGCGAAGAGTATTGGAGGATACATCGAGATATATTTTTTCTTCTGCATCATTAATTGTATTGTTAGGATAGACGATTATTTGTGTAGTCACCAGTTGGCGCGTGGGGCGCCCGTGCCTATAAATACGAGCGAAACTGGGGGTGGGCTCTCATTTGCTCGTCTGCGCTCGGTGGCGCTGGTACAGGATTCGGTGCTCAACGCGTTCGGCTGGTGAGATTGTTCCGTACTTATTGTGTCGCTAAATTGCTGTGTACTTGTGTAGTAATGAGCATTGCTGGCTTTTTGTTTTGGTGTAAATAGTTTTGAATCATATTTTGAGAAATAAAGGTTAGGTTTTGTTGGTATTCGTTTTTTTTTAATTAAATTCTACTTCTGGTTCTAATATCAGAAGTGGGATTGAAACACGTTTCCACTAGTTTTGTCATCCTACACGTTTGAAAGCAGCTAACGTAACAAAAAGCCAGTAATTGTTTGAAATGTCGGACGATGACGACTCACCCAGCCGATCGCGTCGACACCGACGGCATAGGTCACGTTCTCGTCCGAAACGATCTCGACATCACAGCCGTGATGATACGACTAGAAAAGCATTAGATAAAATCTTATCGCGTTTGGATTCTTTGGAAGAAAATAGCAGTTCAACGGCTACCCGCCGCATTCCTCCACAAAGTCATGACTCACCGCCGCAGTTACGTTCGGAAACGCCACCGAGGCGTGTTTGTGAACCACCCAGCAATACGCAAGCATTAGTCGATGCTTTGAGCAACGTTATTCAACCCTTACGTTCTCAAAACTATTATGTGTCGAGTTTTGACCCAACATTACACGATTTTGACGTATGGTGTGAGGAGGTTAACCGTGCTAGGTTAACTAACCGCTGGAATGACGCTGAGTGCTTGTCTCGCGTCGCAGGATGTTTGAAAGGGGACGCGAAGACTTGGCTAAATGAGTGGGTCACAAATGATAGGTCGTGGTCCAACTTCAAGACGGAATTTAAATCTTTGTGCCCGCGTAAACTCGATTACGCCAACTTACTGTTTGAGGCCATGAACACAACGTCAGACAAGTACTCATCGTATGCGGAATATGCACGGCGAACATTGTTGCGATTACGCATAGTTAAAGGCTTGACTAACGAACTTATGGTTTTGATCGTAATTCGCGGCATCACTGATCCTCAAGTGCGAGCAGCGGCCGCAAATGCTAATTTGACTAGTGAAAGCCTTGTATCTTTCCTTACCATCTATGTCAAGCCTGGCAAACAAGAACAAACAACGAAAACTGATTCTCGTCACCATCACATAGAACAACGAAAACGCCATTTAACACAACCTCGTATAAGTTGTTTTTCTTGTGGCCAGACGGGACATAAGAAGACAGACTGTCCTAAGAAACCAAAGACGTCCCAATCGCAATCGAATACCTGTACGTTCTGTAAGAAAGTTGGTCATACGGAAGATGTGTGTTTTGCTAAACATAGATCCGGACAAAACAACAAAAAGAATGTTAACCTTTGTAGCGAACGTGTGGGTAATTGTGAAAAAAGTGACATATCAACAGCGGTTGTTCAGGGTATTCCAGTAGACGTTCTAATAGATAGTGGCGCGTTGAATGTCTCTCTGATCTCATCGGACGTGTTAAAACACTTCTCGTGCTGTCAAAAACAAATTCACTGTGTTTTGAAAGGTGTAAGCAACCACGAGATCGTCGCGCGTGCATATGTAACTCTTACGTTGGAGTTTGATGACATATCGATTGAAGTAGATCTAGTGGTAGTTCCTGGTTCGTGCATGACGGTCCCTATAATTATAGGCACAGATGTCCTGAATAGAGACGGAGTTGTTTACGTGCGTACCAAGGATCGACAGTACCTGGCGCGTGCTAGTGAGACATCAGTAAAGGTTTGCACTGTTGAGGCTGGTGTTCAGGGTGTAGTTAACACATCATTACAAGGTGATGAAAAGAAGTCGTTGTTGCGGGTTATGAATGAGTTTTCGGACTTTTTCATATCTGGAACGGCGGCTACTACAGTAAAGACGGGAAAAATGCACATTAGCCTTAGCAATGACACCCCTATAGCTTACCATCCGTATCGGTTGTCATACGATGAGAAATTGAAAGTTCGCGAGATTGTACGTGATCTCATAGACAAGAAAATAATTAGGGAGTCTGAGTCAGCCTATGCCAGTCCCATCATCCTTGTGAAGAAGAAAGACGGTTCGGACAGAATGTGTGTGGACTTTAGGGCGGTAAACCGAGTAACGGTTAAAGATCGGTATCCACTACCACTCATCGATGACCACATTGATAGACTAGGGACCTGTAAATTCTTCACAAGCCTAGATATGGCGACGGGCTTCCATCAGATCCCAATTGATGAGGAATCCATTCACATCACTGGATTCGTGACACCTGAAGGGCATTTTGAGTTTTTGAAAATGCCCTATGGCTTGTCAAACAGTCCGATCGTCTATCAACGGATCATCAATAATACTCTTCGGAAATTCATAGATTCCGGTAAGGCACTGGTTTACGTTGATGACGTATTACTGTTGAGCTTAACGGTTGATGAGGGCATTGCACTGTTGCGGGAGGTCCTTCAAACTCTGACAAAAGCGGGGTTTTCAATCAATCTTCGCAAATGCTCGTTTTTGACTACCGAAGTTGAGTATCTGGGTCGAGTAATTAGTCAAGGGTCAGTCAGGCCGAGCCCAACAAAGGTTGAAGCTCTTGAGCAAGCTCCTATCCCAGGGAATGTCAGACAAGTTAGGCAATTTCTCGGGCTCGCAGGGTATTTTAGAAAATACATTGAGGGATATGCGACAAAAACGGCTTGCATTTCTGGGTTGACCAAACAGGGAGTTAAGTTCGAGTGGGGGACAGAGCAAGAGAAAGTGCGGAGAGAGCTCATAAAAACACTGACTAGCGAACCGATACTGGCAATATTCGATCCAAAATTGCCTACAGAACTGCACACAGACGCAAGCAGTGCAGGTTACGGTGCAGTACTGATGCAGACTCATGACGATGGTAGTAAGAGAGTAGTGGCGTACTACAGTAAAGTTACCCAGGGTGCAGAGAGCAGGTACCATTCTTACGAACTGGAGACGCTTGCAGTCGTCAAAGCTTTAACACACTTTCGACATTACCTTATCGGTATCCAATTCAAGATCATTACCGACTGCAATGCGCTTAAGTCTACAGAGCGTAAGAAAGATTTGCTCCCTCGTGTGGCTCGCTGGTGGATCTACTTACAGGATTTTACCTTCAACATTGAATATCGCAAAGGCACGATGATGTCGCATGCCGACTACCTAAGTCGTAACCCACCAACGACCCATGTTCATCAAGTTACAAAACCACGCAACTGGGCACAGATAGCACAGTCCGCTGATAATGAAACGAGTCAGTTGCTCCATAAGTTAGAAAGTGGAGAACTAGACTCACGGCGTTATGTTAAACAGAATGACGTCCTGTACTATCGATATGCCCCAGTAGGTGAGGACAGTAGGCTGCTTTGCTATATCCCTAAGGGGCATAGGTTGAGTTTGTTGAGAGTGTTCCATGATGAGCATCAGCACGTCGGTGCTGAAAAGACACTGGACCTCATCCTGAAACACTTTTGGTTCCCAGGCCTTAGACAATTTGTAACCAAGTATGTCGCACATTGTCTTGTGTGTATTTCCAAAAAGAGAGTCCCTAGATCCCCCAACCAACTGATTACCTCTTGGGAAAAACCTGAACTCCCCTTTCACACTTTACACACTGATGTGTTAGGTCCCCTGCCAGAGTCAAAAGGATTTAAGTTTGTGTTAATAGTGGTGGACTCGTTCACGAAGTATTGCCTTCTGTATCCGATCTATAAGCAAGATGTTAGTGAACTTAAGCGCGTTTTCACAAACGCAGTCTCCCTTTTTGGGGTCCCAAAATTGTTAGTAGCGGACCGAGGCAGGATGTACGAGTCGGCAGAGTTTGTCAACTGGATCACAGGATTGGGTTGTGATGTGCATCACATTACCCCTGAGATGCACCATGCGAATGGGCAGGTGGAGAGATATGCTCGTACAGTATTAAACATGATTCGCATCGAGGCAAATCATAAGCAGACTTCATGGTCTGATGAATTATGGCGACTTCAGTTGGTTTTGAATATCACAAAACAAAAGACGACACAAATATCGGCACTTAACTCACTCATTGGCACGGACGCATCTACGCCGATTATCCGCGCTTTAGTCCGTGATGTTGCAGCCGACTCATCAAGGCCAAATCGTGAGGCTTGGCGGGAGTTATGCAGAGGCAGGGCATCGGAGCTTCTCAAGCGCAACCAGGCTAAGCAAGATGCTTATGCAAATCAGCAGCGACAGGCACCCCGTGTTTTCAAAATTGATGACCTTGTGTTTGTGATTAAATACTCACAGTCAACAGGGAAGCTTGATTCCGGGATGAGAGGACCATACAAGGTGGTGAAGGTTCTCCCGAGTGGACGATATGAACTGAAACTGTTGGCTGGTTCATACGGCAAGTCCACACAGGCTGCTGCCCAGTACCTAGTACCGTGGCGCGGGGAGTGGTGCCCTGATACATGTGCTGCTTTCTTTGAGAGTGAGTATGCTGTTGGATATGGTAGATGCCGCCTCTATCTAGGGATACGGCAAGTTATGCCTCTATCCATAGATATGACCGGTGGAGCGTCTCTATCCGGGTTACGCGTAAGGGCCTAACAAGCTCCATCGCTTTCGTGCACGGTTGAGTGTCACGGCGGACTTTGTCCGGCAGCTTATAGCTGGCAGCCTTGGCTGGTTGGATATGGTAGATGCCGCCTCTATCTAGGGATACGGCAGATAATGCCTCTATCCATAGATATGACCGGTGGAGCGTCTCTATCCGGGTTATGCGTAAGGGCCTAACAAGCTCCATCGCTTTCGTGCACGTTGAGTGTCACGGCGGACTTCGTCCGGCAGCTTATAGCTGGCAGCCTCTGGCTGGTAAGATGATGGATGTTAATAGTTTCGCTTGTATGCAGTGATGATGAACGATTGGTGCATCCGAAAGGTTTAAAGATGACGGATGCAATGTGTGGCTAGAAATAGGATTTATCTTGGTGTGATAGTTTGAAAGAGGGCCTTGCAAGCGAGATGATATGACTGTGAAGGGGTGAACAGCAGCTAAATCTGCTGCATAGTGGATGCAACACTAATGATTTCAATGGTTTTCAGATGACGAAGAAGACGCTTCTACGGCAGGTCCTTCGTCGAAAGATGGCGCCAATGAGACTGACGCTGCCCGTGAGGGCAATGAAGATGTGTCCGAGGACGGACCCCCGTCAGAATTGGCCGTGTTAGGATAGACGATTATTTGTGTAGTCACCAGTTGGCGCGTGGGGCGCCCGTGCCTATAAATACGAGCGAAACTGGGGGTGGGCTCTCATTTGCTCGTCTGCGCTCGGTGGCGCTGGTACAGGATTCGGTGCTCAACGCGTTCGGCTGGTGAGATTGTTCCGTACTTATTGTGTCGCTAAATTGCTGTGTACTTGTGTAGTAATGAGCATTGCTGGCTTTTTGTTTTGGTGTAAATAGTTTTGAATCATATTTTGAGAAATAAAGGTTAGGTTTTGTTGGTATTCGTTTTTTTTTAATTAAATTCTACTTCTGGTTCTAATAGTATGTATAATTGATTATGTTTTCTAAAATACCTACTTTAGAGATCTTGACAAACAAACATTCGATCAACCCATTATTTTGTTTTTTACTTAGAACAATCAACTCATTCCAGGACACTGCAGGTCGTGACACTAATAACTAACGTTTTATAATCGAATCTACCGATTTACATTTAGCAATTTCGTCCAATATGTCACTAATCTAAACTATTGATGTCCATTCGTCACACATCATTCAATTTAACAATATCGACATAATTCGTTTTGTTACAAATCCGTCCTAAAACTCTGCTACACTTGTAACACTTGTAACAGTGTCAGCAATCTTTTTAACGTTCACACTACAGACTACTTCACAGCTACACGTCAATCTTTAACGGGCGATAAACAATAAATGGCAAACGACAAGAAAATTAATTTGATATGTAGTGTTGTAACCGTGTGTATACTATTATCTCTTCTGTGACCGTGTCGAGCTTATATGAGGAATATGAAGATACTTTAAAAATGTCTAGAAGTAGAAAGCAAACGTGATCTTTGTCTGGTCTGATAAGAGGGCATATCGTCTTTCATGCGTTTTTTCATATGATCATGAACATAACATAACATAGCGTCACGCCTTTTCCCGTGCGGGTTGGCAGAGAGAGGCACAACTGTGCCCACGTTTAGCTGGTGATGATCGTGAAGTTTCCTTAATTAGGAGGGAAGCGATAAGCCAAATCTTATATTTAGTGAGACTACGATAAGAGGTGTTGTTTTGACACTTTCGATTTGATCACGTGACTGAGAACACGATGAAATGTTCCAATTCCGAACCGGAAATATAATCTGTGTTATCCAATACTCGAAAGTGTTATCCAATATGACGTATTGAAGGAAATAAGGGCGGATAAAGAAGCAAATATGGTCAGGTATATATAGTTAACAAATTGCCATTTTACTGCAGTTTAATTTTCACTAAAATAATCTCAGATTTCAAAACTTTTCATTGTATTATAGAAAACACTTCTAATAGTAAAGTTAACTGTGCTCTTTGTGTAGTTAGTTTTAAACTGAGTGTTCTGTGTTTAAAGTAAATAGAGGACTTTCTATCCCATTTGATTACATTACTTTACTTTGTCTTGTACAATATTATATACTATCTATACATTCTTGTCTAGTCTTGTACATTATCATCACAGAAATATTCCGCTTTGGAGGCCATTCTAAAACAGGTCCTAAGTATTTTCGGTCGCACATAAAGTGAGTTAAACAGTTTTAAATACTGAAAAGTGGCGAGAAACAAACTTCAATATGCTTAAAAGAAACAAGAACTACCAGGCTTCAAGTGGATAAAGTTAGTAAAATAGAGCTCATTATCCAATAAGCGGGGTTGACTTCCCAGCATGGACCTCGCTTGTTACCCCGGGCGTTACTGCCACGCAATACTGGGCTTTACAGTCCGGTTTGTTTACAGGCCATTATGGGTATTTTATACGACGACCGTTAAATGAAATAGGTTTTAAAATGTAATGGAGACTACATTTTAATTTTCTCTGCGACGCGCGCTTTTTTCCTTTCCGCTATTAAATATACAAGTGGCAACTTTCATAAAAAAAAAACCATTTTGATAATACGCGGAACTGCCGCACGGCCTTTTTCCACTCGGCACTGACCCAAGTTAGACAGAAAAAATATGTTTCCATTTTCATCTCTATCAAAGGTAAAAAAAGGAAATTGAAAGTCAAATACCTAATAATTCAAATCGGAAGTCAAAAGAATCTAAGAATTTCCTAATTGCCTTCCCTCAGAAAAGAAAGAAATTCCTTAATGATCTTTCGCCCACCGTTTTCGGTTTAAGCAAATGAGTTTATTAAGATTAGCATCTTTAATGCTCGACTTATTAGGCTGATCTCTGAATGGCATCTCAAATCTGAGCTAGATCTCATACTAAACTAAAGGAATAGTGAAACCTCTGTGGTATTTCGGTCGAGGGCTCGATTCCGGACAGGGAGGAAGAAAAAAAAACCCAGGTCTTCGATGTTTACATGTTTGTTACGTCGCTGTATCTGGTTCCTACGGCACATGGTATCCTAGTGTGGAGCCAGAATGTATGTGCGTGCATGTATGTAAATGTTATGTTAACCGTTTGTATTAGAGTAAGCTCACTTTTGGCGTAGCGGAGTATTACATCGAAATGAGAGAGAATTGACTTTGAATATCAGCCATATTGATGAGCTTTATTATCATTATCACGCATCATTAAGTAATGACAAACGTCAAACGCGGCGATCTGTGCCTCACTCAGCCGAACCGAAACCCTGAACGATGAGGTTATTCGTCTGAGAAATATCACCGAAAATTACGTTCAATTGACCGTCAATATTTCCTGGAATCTTGGGACAAAAGGCTCTTGAGGGCTTTAATACAGAGGGTGTTGATTTCGTCAGTTACGTCCGACTCAGAGACGAATGTTTACGCATCGCTTGTGTGTGACTAATAATTATTTTTATTCACAAATGTCAATTAGTCCTGAAATACACGCGACGGACACTGGCTTGTCCAATAAGCGCGGTAGGAATCAATAATAGTAAGGCGACAACTTAACGAGTTTCATTCATGTAAGTTTTCACTGAAAATTTATATTTTATTCAGTGTATGGCAAATACCCAGCCCTGACTAGAACGTCACTTTACAAATCTACGGCCTGTATGTGATAGATGACCGATGGTTGATCCGTAGAGCTATTCAGACAGTTAGATGCAGCGCAGGCGCTAATTATCTCTAAGTGGGTTACGTCAAAGAGCTATCACCGACAAAATAATTGGATAACTGGAATAGGGACGGTGTTTAGGTTAAGGCAAATGGCTAAACAGTCTTTTTGACACACTTTGTACTCGTGTGCACCTTTTAATTTTCAAGTCATATCTACGAATTGCGATTTTTCCATCCTTAGATAAATCTGTCTGTTTAACTGAGGCATTTCATCAACCAAAACCCAAGATGATGTATCTCAGACTCAGAGCTATCGGTATATGTTGTTTCGTCGGATCAAAGAAGTCATTGACATAGGAACGTTCCGATTCTTCGTTCGTTCGTAATAGAGTGTTTCGGCGAACCAACAAGAGTTTCTCGATATATCACGCCGCCGCCGCCGGGCGGCGACACAGGGCGCTATATCATTACGGAGCGCGCAAAGTTTGGAACTTGTTGCTGCGATGCCTCTGACGGTTTTATTATAATTTACGGAAAAGAATTTAGAAAATGGGAATTGTTGTTGGGAGAATAAGCGATGGAGAGGATAATGGAGATTATAATAATGAAACCGGTACACATAATTTATAGGCGACTGTATACTAGAAGCGTACTTGTAGAAAGTGATGTTATTTTAGCTTGTCTTCAAACCTCAAAGTAACCTATGATAGTATAGGCTAGGCAGGTGTGAGAATAATTATTTAGCCAAAATAAAAGAACTTTAATACAAAGTCAAGCCTTTATCAGTCTTTTTTGCGTTTATGTAATCCCTGCCATAAAATGTGCAACGCTTGCTCATTTTCACGCATTTAAAGTCGACAAAAAGCTTAACATTTACTTTAACCGAGGCATAATTTATATTCCCCGGTGCTATGCGTCCGCCGCTGGCGAGCGCCGTCGCTCGACTGCGCTCGCGCCGCCGCCATGTCGGCGCAGTGGATCCGCTTCCGGTTCCGGTGCAACCTCAGTGCAACGCACTTCCGGGCTGCACTCGCTGCAGATGATAGTGTGAACGAAATCACCTCACTGACGTTTGCAGTGCATTGCAGTGTTTAAACAAAGGTTTTGTAAAAGGCAAAAAGGTTGATTTGTAGTTTGTATTTCTATGTATCAATCAATAAGTAAATAAAGGTATAGGTAGTAATTATAATAATTAAGTATTTATCTTTATTATGTATTATAAACTTTACGAATAACCTTTAATTAATCAAGATTAGTGATTTAAAATGATTAGTATCTAGATACTAGACGCTCAACACTATTTTGTGATACATCGTATTACAACGTTGGCTAGCTGCATGGTCTCAACACAAAGATAAAATGGCTGTAAATAGTGCACCTCATTTCCGAGACTCGTCTGAAGATGTGAGGACAAGATTCATGATGTCTCAATCTGCGAGAAAGCATCGTGTTGGGATGAGTTCATTTCCTTGTAGTTTATTCAGAGTATGTTGAGTTTTACAACCATTTTAAGTTCACTTCAAAATAGGATTAACAATGTAGGCGGACCTGACATCAATGTGCATTACATCAATGTGCATTACATCAATGTGCATTACATCAATGTGCATTACATCAATGTGCATTACATCAATGTGCATTACATCAATGTGCATTACATCAATGTGCATTACATCAATGTGCATTACATCAATGTGCATTACATCAATGTGCATTACATCAATGTGCATTACATCAATGTGCATTACATCAATGTGCATTACATCAATGTGCATTACATCAATGTGCATTACATCAATGTGCATTACATCAATGTGCATTACATCAATGTGCATTACATCAATGTGCATTACATCAATGTGCATTACATCAATGTGCATTACATCAATGTGCATTACATCAATGTGCATTACATCAATGTGCATTACATCAATGTGCATTAGACCTTTCCATCGGACCTTAGTATAGTATAGGCAAATTCCTTGATCGAAATGACTGCATAATATCATTCAAGCTTGAATTCAATCAAGCTTAATCTCAAAGACATTATTACAACAATGACAACAACAACTATACAGGAAAGTGCAGTAAAATATTTTTGGCGCCCAACGTGTTACCCACGCAGCGCCTACATGCAAATGATCCGATAAAGTCAACTCGGGTAACCTCAAATGTACGTTATCTTACATATTAACTCTATCACTGGTCGCTATACAAATTACTTGGCTTGAACCCAAATTTAAAACGCCTGCACAAGTTCCGTGAATGGCTCGTTCTGTCGCATTCAATTCAGATTCAATTTTTCAGACAATATTTTTGGACCGCTTATTTTATAACATGGTTGGTTATTTTAACTCGTATCGGCTTTTGAGATAGGTCTGAAATGAACATGGCACGCAGACAATAAATCTTTATTTCAGGACATTAAAATCCCATTAACAATTCATCCAATTAACAATTATAAGAAAGAAACTAGCGCTTGTACGTCTTTTTGCGTCGACGACCTCTTTGTCTTTGCGGTCCAAGGCTCTGCCTCCAAAGTTATAGGGTACGGGTTTAAATCCCAATTGGCTCTCCAATAAATTAAAAACCCAGTCTTGAATGTTTATATTATGTGAGTGATTACACTGATTTTGGTTCTTTTGACAGAGATATCCTAGTGTGGGGCCAGATTTGCGTAGTTTGCACTTGGGTCAATTCAAAGCAGGTAGCAGCAGCTCCAGAAATAAGAAATAAGACACGTTCCAGACACACCACGCAGTGGTCACGTTCAGACAGCTAATTACTAATTTTATACATCTAGTAAGTATGGGTATTGAGTAGGTAATCCACCCTCAGATACAAAGAATCAAAGGTTAAATGAAACCTGAAATATTACTCCTCAGAAGTGTTGTTTGAATCGATAGGATCCTGAAGTGTTTTCCGAGGATTATGGATTTTTGATTGGAGTTTCCCGTTTGTTTCTTATTGTGTTCTTAAGGTTTGCGGTTTTCAGTGGAATTCAATTGAAGCATCTCTAGAAGCTCCTTGGGTAAGATTAACTGCGCGTTTCTGTAGGTACAACTGTTTGCATAGTCTTTGTGTAGGCAGGTGTCTACATTCTTACGTGCGGTATAGGAACAGAAAAGAGGATTTTCATATAAACCTATTATAAATGGTTGTGAAGCATGTAATTTAAAAATTACGTACTATGACATACAAGTAAATGTATGAGAACTAAAAACTGAGTAGTGTTTGAACTTTGATCATCCCATTGACGAAAAAAAAAAATCGCGTGTAGCACCGTACACGTGTTAGAAGTAAAACTTCTGTAGCTAGATCATTAAGTGGTACCTATACTATACACCTATACCTACCTATACTAAAAGAGATTTAAATTTCCAATTTTGAGATCCAATCTCTGCTTCAAGTTACTTTTATGTTTCAGACGTCCGATTATTTGAAATTATTTTATACTTGTACTTACTTTTAATACGTCATGTCATTTATTTCCCACCATTCCTTATCTACAATTTGTCGCGCTCGTGGTGATATACTTAACTCATTCAATAGTGTCACTACTATTTGCATCTCGCTCAGATTATATACCATCTGACGACGTCACGTCTTAAAACCGTCTCGCTCAAATGTATGCATTGCTTTGCTTGTCTCTGTGCCCAGTCCCTTTATTTAATTGATCGAGTACGTATTTTCAACTATTCCAAGTTAATGTGTACCTGCGGGGCTACCATAAGGCTTGCCACTCACCTCAGTCGCGCAGATAAATGACAAAGAAGATGGCTAAATCAATATATGGACGACTGCCCCAGACATGTACAAAGACTTCTCAACAGCCAATAGCATTTAAATATTCATTCATAAATTTAATTTACTGCGTCTGTATTTAGTTTGTAGAACTTGAAGAAAAAATAAATAAATATAGGTAAATAAGAGTTGTTACTCAATACTCCGTGATTCCAATATGATTCCGTGATCTTTGCCGTCGCTAGAAATAAGCACCATTTTGCAATAACATGCAACATAACGCCATCTAGCCACTCCTCTGGAAACCTCCTGTTTTCAACAGTTTTGCTAGTTGGCAATTATGTTGCATGTTATTTTTAACGATGGCAAAAGTCACTAATCAATGGCGGAATCATAGAGTATGAAGTGACAACTCTTAATTATTTAATCATTTCCTTCAAGTTCTACAAACTAACTAAAGACGCAGTAATTTATGAGAGAATATTTAAATGCTATTAATTGGCTGTTGAGAAGTCTTTGTACATGTCTGGGGCAGTCATTTTGCCAAATTGCCAACTCCTTTCGCGTCTCAATGATGTTTCTCCATAAAATAGCGCGCATTCATTATGATATGACATTAAATTGTGACAAAATGCGTGGCTGGGGTGACTGGCGTGCCTTATGCTACCCCCGCTAACCTATACATACCTACTTTGCTAGGATTTTTTAGGGTTACTTCATCGCGAAGCGATGACGTAACTCTTATTTAATTTTATTCTTGACATTTCCTTAGTCCGCCATACGACATACCTCGATTTTGATATTTTACTTCAACATTATTGACTGGCATGAAGCATTAACTTTATCGTATCTTGTTTTTGTATCAGGAATATAACTGGAGATTTTTCTTCTCTTACTATGTAGGGTCCGCTGTATTTCGGGGCTAACTTCGCGCAGAAGTGTTTGTTTGCGTCTGACTGGTAGAAATTTCTCTTCAGTACCATGCTATCTATTTCTGGCTTCCAGTACCGTCTGTTCTTATCGTAGTATATTTTCTGTTTTTGAGATGCTCTTTCTTGGTTTGTTCGGACTCTGTTGTATATCTCCTCTATCTTTCTGGCTTCTTTGAGCCTCGGGGTCGGGAACGTGTTTTTGTCCCCTGGCATTCTGAGTTCTCTTCCCATGAATAAAAATGCTGGTGTATACCCTGTGGATTCGTGTTTTGACGTGTTCAGTGCGTAGTTAAATTCTGATAGGTATTCGTCCCACTTTTTATGGTTGTCGGTTATAAAGGTTGATATCATTGTTTCCAGTGTCCTATTCACTTGTTCAGTCGGGTTCCCTTGAGGTGAGTAAGGCGCTGTGAGGCGGTGTTCGATTCCGTATTTTTCTAACTCTTCTTTTAGTTGCTTGCTGACATACTGTCTCCCGTTGTCGCTCAAGATTATCTTCGGTGGTCCGTACCTCATGATGACACATTCTTTCAGAGCTTTTATAATAGCACTGGCCGTTGCTGTCCGTAGTGGTTTTATTTCTGTCCATTTAGTGAACTTGTCATGGAATACTATTATCCAGTTAAATCCTTTCGTGGATCTCGGTAACGGTCCTATCAAGTCTGTGCAGACTATCTCCCATGGTTCTTCTGCGTTTTTTATATGCATGACACCTGCTGTTTTTTCTTGCGAGTTTTTGTGTGTTTGACACAAATGGCATTTTTTTATATAGCTTGCCACCCATTTATGCATTCCAGGCCAATGGTATCGCTGAGCTATTCGGTTCCGTGTTTTAGCCGTTCCCAGATGTCCGGCTTCTGGTGTATCGTGGTTTTCCTCTATTATTTTCTTGCGCTCCTCTTCCGGTATGCATAGTTTCCAGTCCGAGTATGGTTCTATTTTCGTTCCATATGCGTTTTCCGTTATCTTTTTGTACAACTTGTCTTCTTTAATACAATAATCTGTGTATTTTCCGGGATCGTTTTCTACGCTCTTTCTTTGTTTTGTGTACCAATCTATTTCTTCTGTTGCCATGGAATAACTGGTATTACGGGATAACTCATCTGCTACGGTATTTTGCTTTCCGGGTTTATATATCACTTCAAAATCGTTTTGTTGTAACTCCAGGGCTGTTGATTTTG
Organism: Argyresthia albistria; assembly: GCA_963457715.1. Classification (NCBI taxonomy): domain Eukaryota; kingdom Metazoa; phylum Arthropoda; class Insecta; order Lepidoptera; family Argyresthiidae; genus Argyresthia; species Argyresthia albistria. Next base: position 11,971,475 of record OY735265.1, on the reverse strand, counting down.
TTTGTTCTTCAATTTGTGTTGGTTCTATTGTATTATTTTCACTTTTCTCATTTTTAATTTCCTCTATGCCCCTTTCATTTTCTAGTTGTGCTTCTTTTGATCTCGGCGTCTCGGTGGTTGTGGTCTGTGCCTCCTTGTTTTTTTCTTCATGCCATACCATCTTTAACCCTGCTCGTCGTAATATGTCCATCCCTAGTATGACATGGGGTACTTTTTCCATTATTCTGAACTGATGGTTGACTGTTTTTCCATTTATTTCTACTTGTAGTCTTATCGCTTGTGTTATTTGTCTTTCTGATCCATCTGCCATTTGTATGTTTGTTAGTTTTTTGATCCTCACTGCGTTGGTCCCTTTGCACTGTCTGATGATTTCTTCATTTATGTATGAACTTGTTGATCCCGTGTCTATTAGAGCCTGATACTTGATTTTTTCTATCTTTACCGTTTCGAATACTCTGTTATCCTTCGTATTGCTATTTCCCATCGTGTATGTTTTTTCTGCGGTCTCGGTTCGTGGTGTTTTGCAGCATTTTGTACTCATAACTCCTATTTTTCCGCAGCTACTGCAGAACATTATTCTCGGGCTTCGGCATTCGGTTTTGTTATGTCCACTCTTCCCACAATTCCAGCAGCACGTCTCTGGTTTGAAGTTCCTTATATACTTGGGTTCTTGTCTTTCTCCTTGGATGTTTGCTCTATCTCGGTTACTTGCACTTGGTGCTTCCCTGTTGTTTTGTCGGTTTGCCGGTCGGTTTGTGTATGTTTCCTGTCTCCAGTCCCTTTTTCCTTGGCTATAGCTCGCTCCTTGACCGGTTTCACGACGTCGTATCCCGTATTAGGCCGTTCTCTCCTGAAATTTGTTATATTCCGTTCATGTTCTTCTACCAGTGTCTCGTATTCTGTCGTTTTTTGGATCAGTTCCTTCAGGTTCGTTATCTCCTGTCTTTTGACGTACATTTTGTAGTTTACATGCATATTCTCATAAATTCGGTCCAGGATATCTCCGGCTTTTAGTTTCTCGTACCTTCTAGTTAGCGTTTGTATCTCTGTCACATATTCGACGAACGGTTGTTTATATCTTTGTTTGTGAGCTATTATTCTGTCCAGTAGAGTTGAATCGTACTTCCTCGGATAGAAGTATAGCTTGAAATCTTCGGTGAAATTTTCCCAGTCTTTCCAGTTGCTACTGTTGTTGCGACACCACCTGAGGGCTTGTCCTTTAAGGAGTCTTGGTAGTGCTTTGAATAATTGTCCTGGTGCTATCTCATTTGCCTGCAGAAACTCTTCTGTCCGTTCCAAAAATTCCACGGGGTCGTTATGAGTGTCGAAGCTTATCTGCCACGATGCTATCCTCTTGAAGATGTCTCTTCTGTCGGTTTCGTTGTCCATCTTTGTCTCTGCGGTAGGTTTGTCCGGGGTTTTATCGTCGGCGTCGGTAAAGTTGTCGACGGCTTCTTTTGTTACTTTACTGGTTGTAGCCTTGCTGGTCCCTTCTGCAAGTGACTGTATTAAGTTTTTCCTCAGCTGTTCCACCGTTAGTTCTTCGGTTGGTTGGCCGCGACTCTTCAATTCCTCGATGAGCTCCGCCTTGCTTTTGGTGTAAACCCACGAAGTCATTTGGCCTGATCTTCTTTCTTCCTGTTTCTTATTTATTTGTCGCGGGGTTTTTTATTTACAATTATTTGGTTTTATTTTATTTTCGGCTTTTACTGACACTTTTCGTTTTATTTATTACTGTTTGTGGTTTCACTGGCACTTTCACTTTATTTTTAGTTATTGTCTATTTTAAACTTTATTTTTCACTTTTATTGATTGTCTTATTTATCACTGTTTATTTTCGCACTTGCACCTTCACTTTTCTTTTTGTTTATTGTCTTATTTACACTTTTATTGCTGTTTTTTTATCTCTTTATTATTATATTTTCCTATCTAAATATCTATCGGTTTTTAAGGTTGATCTACGGTTTTCGGTTTGTATTCTTTACGATTTTTCTTATTCTTCGCGGGGGATGTTTTAGATGAAATCTACTAACACCTATTTCGGGTTTTCACGGTTTATTTTTGTTACTGGGTTTTCGCGGGGTTTAATGCTTTTTATCTGCGGATTTTTAGAGGTTGTTAAACGGGTTTCGGTTTTTCGCGGTTTATCCCTGAATGTCCCTTTGAGATGTGAGTTTTTCAGTTGGGCGCCAGTGTAACGAGGGTCCTGGAAGGAGTGAGTTTTACGTTGGGTGCCAGTGTAACGAGGGTCCTGGAAGGAGTGAGTTTTACGTTGGGTGCCAGTGTAACGAGGGCCCCCTTTGGGCTAGCTCAGCCTGGTTGCCTCGTTCACGTAAGACTTTTGTAAACCTACAATGAGCCTAAGTACCTCAATTTTAGGGAGCTATCTAGCTAACCTATTGGGAAACATTCAGGGAAACGACTGGTTACAAGACGGTAAGCCTAACTAGGTGCCGTAGCGTTTATTTACAATTACCATCGAGTGAAACTTAACTAATACAACAACAACATTATACCTAATATATCGGATAATCCCTCTACACTACCCCTTTCATTTATTCGCATCAGTTACGGTATACGGATCCTATCTCCTATTTACGCGCGCGCTCCGCGATAGGGTAGGACTCCCTGCGACGATCAGGGGGTAACCATGAGACCGCCAGCAAGGAGGGGACTGATGGTGACAGGACTACCTAAACGACGACAAGGGCCGGAGCCCGGTGGCCGCCAGGATAGGTAGGTTCGGGAAGCGGGGTGCCCAGCGACGATCAGGGTGGTTAGCTCTGGACCGCCAGAAGGGTGGGTAATCTACGGGGCTACCTAAACGACGACAAGGGCCGGAGCCTGGTGGCCGCCAGGATAGGTAGGATCGGGAAGCCCAGCGACGATCAGGGTGGTTAGCCCTGGACCGCCAGAAGGGTTGAGGTAGGGTAAAGGGTGGCTGGATACTTCTCCATGACGATCAGGGGGTAACCATGAGACCGCCAAGTGAGAGGGTTAGTTGACCGAGGCCGGAGCGTCAGCCAACTGACTGCTGTGCCCTCGCGTTGCGGTTTATATACAGTCGGTGCGCGGTGGGGCGGCCGCGATCACGCGTCGGCTGCGTGGTAGTCACGTCGGGTCGGCGTGGCTGGTTCTTGGTGGCACCGTAGAGGTGCGTGATTGGCATGCAGTGGTCACTTGCATGCAGCGTGGTCGTGGTGCTGAGGTTTGTGGCGGTCACGTGCTGGCCGCGTGGTCATGGTGATCACAAGCGGGCGGCGTGATCGTTACAATATGTATTACAAAAATTACATACAAACAAATAAGCGAAACAATAAGCCATTAAACTTATGGCTCTGTAAGCTGTAGACCTCGCTTTGGCCGTTTACTACAGATAAACATTAAATAGGTAGGTATGACACGTACTTAGTAGCTAAACTGCTAATTTGTGACTTGAACTGCACTATATAATAAAAAGTGGCTTTAGAACAGTTCTAGGTACCTACTTATTGTTTTCAAGAAGTCTTAATGCAGCCATCCATCACATCGGAATTTGCTTGAAAACTAAATATCACATTTGGATGATTCTAAGTGACTTTATGCGATTACTAGCTGCCTGTTGCGCGACTACGCAGCGCGTTTTAGGTACCTATTCCATAGTTACCGGCCACAAAACGATTCGTTCATCATTTTAGAAATCCATATCGACCCGTGTGACATTGATGAAACTCTTTTCTAACAAACTGTATGGATCGCATCGCACAACTGTCAAACATAAGTTCCGGTTCCAACAAAGAGGTTGAACGAAGTAGTTTTTGGTCACGTCACTGGTTTTGGCCTTTACCGGAAATCAAGAACTCGTGGAAGAATGCTTAAAATAATTTTTATTTGTTAACGTTTCATCAGGTTTTTCTCTCACTAATTAACATTCTTTATTGTACGAATGTATTATTATCTTATCTGATTAGTTAAAAACCGTATTGAAAATAGTTGCGGTTTTAAAAGTCTTCAGCCGACCCTGACGTCACCGATTCCAATTTCCGTTACATTTCTTAGCCACTCGTGATAGCACCCGGCTAGTAGTAATTGAAAAGCAAATATATGAATAACCCACAGTTGAGAGGTTAAATAAATTTTACCCCCGTGCCCCAAGAAGTTTTACTTCAAAAAAAAACGCGTGTAGCACCGTACACGTGTTAGAAGTAAAACTTCTGTAGCTAGATCATTAAGTGGTACCTATACTATACACCTATACCTACCTATACTAAAAGAGATTTAAATTTCCAATTTTGAGATCTAATCTCTGCTTCAAGTTACTTTTAAGTTTCAGACGTCCGATTATTTGAAATTATTTTATACTTGTACTTACTTTTAATACGTCATGTCATTTATTTCCCACCATTCCTTATCTACAATTTGTCGCGCTCGTGGTGATATACTTAACTCATTCAATAGTGTCACTACTATTTGCATCTCGCTCAGATTATATACCATCTGACGTCACGTCTTTAAGCCGTCTCGCTCAAATGTATGCATTGCTTTGCTTGTTTTAGAAATCCATATCGACCCGTGTGACATTGATGAAACTCTTTTCTTACAAACTGTATGGATCGCATCGCACAGCTGTCAAACATAAGTTCCGGTTCCAACAAAGAGGTTGAACGAAGTAGTTTGAGCATGACTCAAACTACTTCGTTCAACCTCTTTTTGGTTTTGTTTGTCCCAGCCAGCGGCGGCGGCGGCGGCGGCGCCATCTTGGCCATACCGGAAATCAAGAACTCGTAGAAGAATGCTTAAAATAATTTTTATTTGTTAACGTTTCATCAGGTTTTTCTCTCACTAATTAACATTCTTTATTGTACGAATGTATTATTATCTTATCTGATTAGTTAAAAACCGTATTGAAAATAGTTGCGGTTTTAAAAGTCTTCAGCCGACCCTGACGTCACCGATTCCAATTTCCGTTACATTTCTTAGCCACTCGTGATAGCACCCGGCTAGTAGCAATTGAAAAGCAAATATATGAATAACCCACAGTTGAGAGGTTAAATAAATTTTACCCCCGTGCCCTAAGAAGTTTTACTTCAAAAACAATTCCTTCGATTCATCCACAGAGCTCCTAGCACAGCTATAATATCTAGACCGGTCACGTAGGAGTCATTCCTCCGTAAGCACTATCCAGTCATTCCGACTTTAACACACTCTATTTAACTCTATTCTACAATACAGCCCTAGTCTAGGTTTACATCGAATCACCATCATTGCAGTACGATTTGCAGTTCTACGGCGATAGAACTAAGAACTTAGTTTCTAAGATGAGTGGGTATGTTATCGCTCGGTACGACTGGTTATTACGCTCGACTTTCTTCGCCCATTTATGATTTGGTTCAATAGCGCTTTAAGGGGTTTGGGCCGTATTATCAAAATCGATCACAGCTTTAAGGGCATATCTTATCAAAACATTAATATTTTTGTTTTAGGAACGGGATAAGTCCGTTTAATCTATTGACTATACGCATCATCATAACTTATATCATCCGATACTTTATGAGTAGGTACTTGCCTTCGTCTTGATACTTTACTTCACTTACTTAGCGCAAATGTTAAGTTTATCTCTAGTAATGTGAAAATCATGCATAGATAGGTTTTTTTAAACGGATTTTACTGATGGTAGAATGGATAGGGGCAAGTGACAAGTGAGAGAAAGTGGTGAGTGGGGGAATGTGGCTATAGCGTAAATATTACTCGCTTCCGCTTCCGCTCATGGGCCGAGCCGCAAACTCAGCTAGTGGTGAAACAATCTCGTCGGCAACAAAATAAATTGCGCGCCGTCTCCTGGGATTGTTTTTAAATTTCGTTAGATAAAGTTCTCTCAGTGTCGCCAACATAACAACACATGAGCGTGAAAGGAGATCGCCGAAATGAGTTTCGTCGACTGGAGACGCTCTTGATGAGGTCGCGCGGGAATTTGATTTGTATATCCGTATCTATCTAATATCGTATTCTAGCAGAACCGAATTAGTGCAAGATTTTTGCAGTTATACGGATAAAAAAGCTAAGCGACTCTGAGAATCGCTACGAGCTTAACTTTTTTGTAAAAAAATACTTGCACTTATTCGGTTCTGCCAGAACACCCCTCGAATTACATCTGCAAGTTGTGTTTGGACCTAGCAGTTTGTTTTTGTGTATTTAAGGCTTATACGCTGTATTAACTAATTTCACCGAATCACGTGCCGTTATTGTGAATTGATCATCGATTACAGTTAATCATAACTTTTAAACAGAGCGCCTAGAAAACCGGCCGTTTGTATATAGTGCAACGAAAAAAGCAAAAGATGGCACTGCACAACTTTAAAAGTCCGGTGCCGTTCTCTCATTCCTCAGCGTTTATGTCTGTTTATCTGGGGCTTTTGACATTTCACACGTACAAAGTGTCAATAAAGTTATCTGTCTCTTGAGAGACCCGGGCTAAATCTTATAATTTTTTCTACTTTGTACAATAAAGAAACTACGCTATAATAAAAATAATATAAACGACCCTCAAAAACTTGAACCGAATGAGAAACCTTTAAAATGCAATTGTGAAATTTTACTACTCAGTCAAAGCCGAACAGGAGATCAATATCTATTGTAATTTTCTCATCAAATAGAATGTAAAGGACAGAAAATCTCTCTATACAATAAAGGCCTGTAAACGACTGTTTCGACGGGGAATAATAGGATTTATAACAAGAACAGGATGGGGGCAGTGATGATTCTGTAAAAATGGTTACGGAAACTTAATTTGAGAGATTGAGGTTTTATAATAAATCTTTTAGCATGTGTTCGTGGGCAGGGTTGTATTAATTGTTTGTTAAACGTGATGCATCAATGAGTCATCTATTGTAGGCGTCAAACGAGACAAACTGAATAACGAACACAGAAACTATATTAATACAGATAGACCACCTAAAATATGACACCGGCGTAAACTGAGATGCTACGGAAGCTTCTTTAGTTCGAGGCCATTATCGCTTGGTGCAGCACCATCGAAAAATTGCAAATACTACGAGATGGCGCTAAGATATATAGGATTTATTCTAAGATTAGCGCCACCTAGAAGTATGTTAAATGAAACCATGGCGTTTAAAATACGAATCTTACTACTCACGCCATCTCTTTTTTACGAAGGGTTACTAATTCTAATTTGTATGGGATGAGCACCCTGCTGTGATAAAGTGATAACGAACAATAATGACAGCTTGAAATCGAAATCAAGAGTCCGGTTGCAAAAGGGTCTAACAAAATTCAAAATTAACTCATTCTTTACTGTCACGGCTCTGAAATCGGCCTGAACATTTTCTTTTCACGACATTCACTAAACGCTTTTAGCGCCTTAGATTGATTTAGCGTCTTGTAAAATGTATGTTAAGAAGGCGCCCTAGGCAAAAACAGCTTTTAGCAAAACATAAATCGCTCGGAATGATGAGTATCATTGCTGTACAATTTTTTCTCAGGTTTTTTCACTAGCTTGTTTATCACGAGTGTCAGCGTGACTTCGCTTTCCCATAAACGTAATTTTATTAATTTTGCTCGATAGAAAAGTCTCCTGAAGTTGCCAGAAAATCTGTCTGTCACAATGTTTTATTTTACAATTTCGCACCGCATCTGAATTTGTGTTCTTGTTATTTAACTAATCATTATAAAAATGGCACAAAATGTTCCACAGTTAGACTTACTTAGCTTGGCTTTAACTTTTTTCTTTTTTTATTTAATTTCCTCTGAAAATAAGTTAAGGATGAAATTCTCAAATCAAATATATTTATTGCATTTCACAATTTAAGCATTAAACAGATTTTACGCTTAAATACTAGACACAACACTTTATAAACTTGTGAACCTCGTAAAGGCACAGCAATATAAGAGACGACGTTTATATATTATTAAATGAAATTTTATGCAGGAGACATACACAATACTATTTTTAAGTTTTGTTTGTAATTATATTATTTAATATTTTATTAAGTTATGCCTATGGCCCGCCCTTAAAATGACAAAGCTGTCGCGGAAGATCGCGAACTCGACGCATGTTTTACTATGGTGAGTACGGAACGCAACTGTCACTTGAAATGTTTTGTATTGGCGGGTATTGGAGAGAATCTCGCCTGTCATTGAGCCTTTTTACTTCTTGCAAGGTTAGTTAGCGAATAGTTAGCGCCAAAGACGACTGCGTGGCGTTGCTGTGGGCTCGCCGACGACGGGTTGAGTGAGGTGGGGACGAAGGTATCTATCTCCGCGCGCACGAGCCACGATTCCGTCGTGGCTGCGTGACGCTGATCGACGGTTGACCTGGTGAGTTGCTTACATTACTAAATGGTAACGCTCTGAAAGTGATGGTGACCGGGAGATGAGATGTCCCCCATGTTGTTATACAGATTTCAGTGCATCCTAAAGGCCATGAGCTGGTGGATGGGTAGATGAAATGCTGTCGGTGGTACAAGGGTTTGGCTGTAGGGGAGGTAGGAGGCCAACCAACGGAACAGTATGAGTTCCGGTGAGCTGAGGAAGAGGTAACTTTGTCCCTCAGATCACGGAGCTGAAGAAGGATTGACACGATCGTTGCAGTGCACCAGCTACGGTGACTGTAGCGGTGGTCCTTCTCGTGAGATGTGTGAACAATGATCATCGCAGTCATTGGTTCTTATCTGATTGATGGGCATCTTGCTCCGGGTCACCAGCACTTTCATTTAACCCTGACAGTTGTGTAATTGTGTTATGTTGTATTTTATTCTATGTGGATTGAAAGGTCGCCACAAAAGTGAAATTATCCTTGTGATATTTGGGATCATCCAGGCAAGCTTTGAGGGGGTCCCTTGTTTGTTCAGCCCCCCCCCCCCCCCTCCCCTCACTGTACCGTAAGCTCCACGTTTCGTACATAACAAGGTGTGGCGGCGGGCTAGGCGCCTGTCACGCGAAATGAAGTATTTAATCACTCGCTAAAAGTGGGCACAATTGTGCCTCTGCCACCCCGTATAGAATAACCGGCCATGTGCGAGTCGGACTCGCGCACGAAGGGTTCCGTACTATTATCTATAAAAAAACCGCAAAAAAAAAAAACACGTTAGTTTTGTGGGAGCCCCCCTTAATATGAAATTTCTTTTGTTTTTAGTATTTTTTGTTATAGCGGCAACAGAAATACATCATCTGTGAAAATTTCAACTGTTTAGCTACCACGGTTCATGAGATACAGCCTGGTGAATAAATAATTGACGAATAGCGAAGTCTCAGTAATAGGGTCCCCTTTGGCACCCTTCAATTCAATTCAATTCAAAAAAATTATTGACCATAAAATCATACATATTACTTAGTCAACGTCAATATAATATTAATATTTTTGTATACTACCGCCCGTTCGGAAGTACGGAACCCTAAAAAGGCGTGACGCTATGATATGTCGCGTAAGACGTTTATTTAATATGTTACTTTTCGGAAACTAAATATACCTGGATATTCAAATGTAACGCTTTACTCGTCAGTTGGTAACGAAGATTCAAAGGTCCCTGATTGTTGCCTCCCCGGCCTCACGCCGGTCCCTCGACAGCTCTAACGATTTCGATAACACAATTCCGAAAGACCTCACGAAAGAATATTCAGATTCCTCGGGGAAGCAACTTTTCGTATCGACGGGCGAATGAGGCTCTTTTCCGAGAGAATTAATTTCGTCCGACGAATAGTTATTCGACTGGATATCGGGGAATTGATAAGTTTTTAATCAAACTGAGTTGAGGCTTTCTGGGGCTTTATCAAAAGAAGCGAGCATTTGCAAAATATCGTTTTTGTTCGAGCAAAAGGCAAAAATTAATTAGTATATGTAGAATTCCTTAATAAATTGTAGTCTAACAACTTAGGTTAATGTCGCCCTACCACCATGAGCACCTTAAGTAGTAAATGGACGCCCCGAGACACCAAGACACGCAGAAACCCTATGTTATGATTTCCGGGATGTTGATGACAGCCTGTAAATATACTAGCTGGCCCGTATCACTGGATCTAGATCCAAATCACGCCAAGAGATATCGGTGTAACTTATAGATAGACGAAGAACGAGTCTTAGAGCCGAATACACCAAACGCGCTTAGTTAAAGTGCGACGTAAATGGATAAAACACCTGCAAATGTGCCTTTGCGATATAACATGGGAAGAGGGTTTTGTTTGTTTTTATATTGGTACATTAAATTCCCTAACGAAAAAAATCTCGCATAAACATTGATATAAATATAAACTTTTATATACCTATACGCAATTAAATTGCTTCTGTCCTTACTCTAGGACATGCCGAGTCGTGGAAACCAGAAATATCGACTTCACAAACATAAAACAACCAGGATTTGGAGTTTTTTTTTAAACTCCCCGGCCGGGATGCAAACCCGAGACTCTCTCTTGGGAGCCAGACCCTGGAACCGCCACGCCACAAAGGTTATAAAAAAATACTTTTAATCATATAAGGCTCTGGAAATACCGTGTTATCAAACAGCTCTTAATGTTACATTGAAATAGCCCATATCAATCAATATAATGTGTATTTGGAACCATTTCACAGGCGCAGAGAGCCATATCTCGAGTCAGCGGGTATTCTGCATCCCTTTCTAGCTAAAATGCCCATAAAAAGTATTTAGATCACCCCCTATATGTCTTCACTAGGATGACACGAATTGAGGCGCAAGCCACAGGCGGATGCACCAAAAGCGTCTGTCTGCGGCTCTCTAGCGCGGACGTAGGACGGATTTCAATGAGGTTTTTTGTAAATGGTAGTAGACTTCCCTGTGATGGTTTTACTCAAATTTTATTGAAATCGGTTCAGTGGTTCCGTAAAAAGTTATCAGCTTAACAAGGTTTCATTTGTTTTGCCGGGATTTGTTAAACCGTGTAATTTATTGGTAACTTTAATTAAAGTTTGAGGTAACTGTCAGCCGTAAAGCTCTCATAAGGACAATGTCCTAGGCCAAACAAACTAAGAATGGAGAACAATAGACACGTGGGAGGGCCGAAGAAGACTAACCTGTCTCAACCTTACCTGGTTTGTTGAAATATTTCTCTTACTAGAGATAAACTCGCCTTTGTACACTTTTACTACCTATGTATTTTTGACCTGTGTATTTTTTTGTGTGCAATAAATAAATTATGAATTATGTCCTATCAGTACATAGCTAGGTGCGTAAACTTATAGAACATTCATACAAATCTGTGTCTTGCTTCCGCTCCCCCTGTCCCCTGGCCCCTCCGCCGCCGCCCTCCTGGTTTTCCATATTCGTTACGTGCGCTCTATTTCTTCCTCCTATGGGTTATTACGTCGTCCACACGAAAACATATCCGTGTTTGTGAACCGGGATGCGTTATTTGATATTATTTGAAGAGGTTTGTCAACAAATCCGATATCTGTTATTACTATTATGCCGCTTTATTTACTAACATAAATACAATAATTGAAACAAAAAGTAAACTTTAGAAAAAACCGACTTCCACAAACCCTATTTGATTAGATTGAGTTTAATACTAACTGTAACCCCTTACCCCCCCCCCCCCCCTTGGGGAATTAATTTTGTCAAATCCTATATCAGTGCTACCCCACGCGACTAAGGAACCCCTGTACAAAGTTTCATGGCTCTAGGTCCACCGGTTTAGGCTATGCGTTGCCTGCCCGTCAGCCACGCATTGTATTTGTACCTAGTATTGAGCAGATCTGGTGGCCATATGTGGTCTTCATCAGCAGTTCCGCATCACAATATTATGCTTACCATGTGCATTTGCACGAGTTATTATGAAAAACACAAAAATCACTATAGGTCTGCCTATAATATTTGAAGAGTTCTCTCGATTTCTCCAGGATCCCATCATCAGATCCTGACCTGGTGTCAATGGGACCACCCTTGAGGTATTACCTATACGCCGAAAAAAGATTTGTTCAAATCGGTTCATAATTGGCGGAGTTATCGCGTAACAAACATAGAAAAAAAAAAAACATACGGGTCGAATTGAGAACCTCCTCCTTTTTTTGAAGTCGGTTGAAAAAACTACATGTAACAGTTATCAGTAGATTTACTTTAGAGATGGCCCAGTTAAGTAATCAAACTATTTGAAAAAGTCTGTTTGGGCAACATCAGTTTTAGTTATTTTGGTCAACCACATATAATTAAAAATTATAACTCCTTATGTGTGGTCAAATTCGTACGACCCGACGACACAACGTGGACAAATTAGTATTATTATGTACTTATTTGACCAAACTTTTGACCCGTTGATCCATTTCAACATCAAACTTTGTATTTAGTCTGTAGCTTTCAACAAGAAGGTGAGTATAATTGATTTCGAGTTGCACTGATTCCATTCCCAATTCTGGGATGTTAAAGACTCAGACATCATTATTTGATATACTTGTAAGAATATTTTCATTAAAATATCTACACCATTATTGATGAGTTGAAGAGGCTCACTTCATTCAGTTTTGAGTCTTTCAGCTGTAACTCTGAATGAGAGAGCTCAGCTCAACGCATTTCTTCATTCAACCTCATTCATTTTGGAGTAACAAAATAAATGACACGCGCGTGAAAAAGGAATATTTTTTCGTTTCATTGAAAAAGAATATTTAAATTGTAGGCAAATTATGCATTCAGTCGGTATCGCTGTCGCGTTTACGCGTCCAGTCGATTTACTTTTTTACACTGAAATGTAAATTATTTAAGTATTTTGAGATGAGCAAATTGCTGTGCTTGTTTTATTGGTGCGTTAGACTCTGAATATTGGTGGCGACTTTTGATAGGTGATGGTGATGATGATGTCCTCCTCGACATATCCGTCGACGGCGACACCTTGTCAGCTCCTGGCGTGTGCTCGGATGTGACTCGCAAACCCGAACTTGATCTTGAACGTGCGGCTACTTATTTTGCACTGTAACTGTCCGTTGGTGTTGTAGGTGTAGTTGTAGAGACCACAGGACGAGTCTTTCGGGCGTGGCGTGGCGTTTGGCGTCGAGGTCTTTAAGACGGGCATCTTCAAACTTCTCGGTTCCAGTTTTTAATGCTTTCCGCCACTCTGGTCTCATCAAGGCAACTTTCTCCCACTCTTCATGAGACAGGCCGCATGATGTTAAATGTCGCTTCAGGACATCCTTGTAACGGACGTATATTATACTGCCCACCAGGCAGGTAGGTAGACATCTTTTGACAAATAAATATGTTGCCGCCTTCACCTCAAAAGGCTGCCCAATTAAAGTGGGACTGGGCCGGTCACGTTGCTCGAATGCTGCCAATTTGTTGGCCTAAGAGAACCACGGACTGGCTCCCAGAATATGCAAAGAGAAAGCGTGGCCGACCCAGGAAGAGATGGAGTGATGAGTTGGGTCTATGGGATAAAGAGTGGAGGGAGACCGCTCAGGATCGAATATAGTGGAAGAGGGGGAGAGAGGCCTTTGCCCAGCAGTGGGACATGGCGGGCTCGTAATAATAATAATAAATGGGCCTTCTCCACGATATCGATACGAATAGGCAACGAGATTCCATCGCGACTCTCGGAGACTGGTTGCCACGAAGTATCATAATGGGATAAGGACCTTACAAATCCAAAGAGTTTTTATGTTAGTTAGTTAAGCTTATATCAGTAAGTTAAACTAATTCATAAGTCAACTGAGTTATGTATTTAACTTATGGACAAATAAACCACGTCCTGTAAATTATCTCAATGTTTCCTTGTTTGAATATCTGGAGACTCCGAATTGCTACTTAAATATACTTAATATTCGCTAAGTGTCTATTAGATTACAACAACATAAAATTGTCTAGTAGATGAGAAGCGTCAGTAGACAGAACATAGTATAATGTCGTTTGTATAGTACGGTCGGCAACGGCAGTGGATGGGTGCGCAAACATGTCTGCTCGGCAAACACCCTCGACAATTTGCCGCTGCTGTCTGTACCGATGTAGTCCTCTGTTGTGCTGGCGGTACACGGAAACGCGAAATACATTTCTGTATTGTGACCGGATTTACTTTTCGATATAAGATGGCGCTCTCTTGTTGGGAAAAAGTATGGAGAAACAACACACAGTCTGGGCCGTGGAAGAAAGACTTCAGTAAATCTGTTTACAGTCTTCCAACGATCATTTGGCGCATGAGTTACATACGTTTACTGGGTGGCGCCAGCTCTATGCATCTTAATGGAACGAACCTCTCAAAAAGCGTTAGTTCCACCTGTCACTACAAGCCAAAAGATCATTAGAATGCTGTGCATATAAAATGAACATAAACATAAGCATGAACACAGGCGCTTCCATTAAAAAATATATCCAATGCTGCACTTATTGACAAACTCAAATAAAACCCAACATTTTAGAAAGTATCAATTTTCCAATTCACAAAAAAGATAATAAAAGATTTGTAATTTGTGAATTCCTATTCACCAAGGGTGCAGTACTATTATACGAGCAAGCTGTACCTGTCCTTCTCGCCGAGGTGAGATGAGAGCGAGAGAGAGGTCGTAGCTCGTACTGAGCCAAAGAAAAATTGCGCAAACTGTACCGTCCGTTACTGGTACAGTCGCGGTAATCCGCGGTATAGACAAATTCACGATGTAACGTCGTCTCTATTTTGATCGTCTTAGAGCGAATTTTACCAACGAAGAGTAACTTTTTACTCCAGAGTATCTTCTACTTTTTCATAGAATGACCTCATTAATGTCATTGTCATACGAATTATCCTCGGGATAGTTATTTTCGCATAACTTTTTGTTGGTAAAATCCAGCCTGTAACATAACGCGATTCTACTTTCTGAATATTAAGGAACAGACTAGTGGTGTTTTAGTAATTCAGAAATATTGAGTAACGTCGAATTATAAAGTACAGTAATAAAGAACCGTATCATAAATAAAAGTAGTATTTTCTCAGACAAAAGTGCAAGAAAGACTAGAAAATAGGACCAGCTGATACTTTATTAAGAGTAAACAAAAGCGTAATTATACAACGGAAGAAAAACACGCAAAGAACAACACACACATTCTACATAGGTACCATTGAAACAATATCAGCTCTACATACAAGGTTCCCAGCTAAGAACAAACGTCAAACTCCAACTAGATTTCGGAAATACAAACACATCGCGGTAAAGAACATGTTTTTATAATCACATGCCCTTTTCCCCACATAATTGTACATGGGCGATACGGGATCGTGCATGACAATATCTTTACTACTCAGATTGACAGACAATACGAAACCGAATTATCGAGCTATTTATGTAACTCTGGGTTAACGAAGAGACAAATGAGTGAATGAAATATCTATCAGCACTGCAGACGTTAAACAATAAAAACCCATGTGCTTACGAAGAACGCCGGCTGGTAACTGGTAAAGCCACATGGTAAAGCATTTCAAACGAAACTGGTAACCATGGAAACGAGTCGTAAACATTTTTCATGGTTACAGTTTGATTAGTTTCCTCTGTTACCAGTCACCAAGCGGTAACCAGGATCTCCGTTATTCACTGTCAATAGATAGAAGATAAGCCTAGGGTCTGTCTCAAGCAGTCTCGCTAAGCCGTATTGAACCGATAAATCATAAAAATTGTATGATGTAGACGAATCTGTCACGTAGTTAGAGCTAAATGAGACAGACCCTTACACCGTTTGTCCTCACGCCCGCCAGTCACCGTCAACAGAACAAACACACTAAGCCTGGATTTCACCAACGAAAGAGTAACTTTTACTCGAGAGTATCTTCTACTTTTTCATAGACACTAGTGACACCCAGATCAGATCACCTCATTTTGAACTGTCATTGTCATACAAGTTATCCCCGGGACAGTTATTCTCGTATAACTTTTTGTTGGTGAAATCCAGCCTAAGACATATATAGAGCCACTAAGTTATCTAGAGAACGGCCAAAGCGGAACTACTGACGCCACTATGAAAAAGTCACTTTGCTGTCAGTTTGTATGCATGATGTATGCTGTTCCATTGGAGACTTGGAGTAGATAGTGGCGCCGCGCTGCATTCTGTGGCACTGTATTTTGTTTAGCCATTCTCGTTAACTTGACGGTGACGGCGGCAGTGGACAAACGGCCATGGAGAGTTACGAAGATATAATCACGATTCAACTTTTCTACAAGACGCCCACTACGACGTACCTTTTGCTCTGAACTTTTTTAGGAAAGCTTTCACGTGCTTCGTGCGGGCCGCCCGCCCTGAAACATACACAGGTGTCAGCGACATGGCGGCTAGGCGGTATCTAGACAGCCTTCAATAATCTAGGTCTTATAGCTACAAAATAAAACCCAGGAATTCGTCTTGGCAGAGAATTTTCATAATTTTCATTTTCGTAACCCGAACAGTTGAGATTAGATTTTAACTTTCATCCCCTATCCTTTCAATATTATTTTCGCTAGGTTAACCATACAGTGTAATACCCAACGTTCATCAAAATAGCTTCAGGTGTGTTACTATAGCTAGTAATTTGAATTGTTGTACTAACCGCCAAAAAAGTTAGTTAACTTAAAAATAATAACATGTGCTCTTCTGAAAATGTGATTTTAGACAACTATAGTTAGACAAACTATCGCATCTATAACATAGTAGTATGGTTAGGGATATCTATAAATCGGGTAAATCAGTTAAATAAATAAAAAATATTTTTTTAAATCTGATTAATTAATGAAATAATAATAACCGGCCAAGTGCGAGTCGGACTCGCGCACGAAGGGTTCCGTACCATTATCTATAAAAAACCGCAAAAAAAAATATAATTTTGTATGGGAGCCCCCTTCAATATTAATTTAATTTTAATTTAATTATTTATTTTTTAAGTAAATAATATACTCAATATATTGTGTACATTTTAAGCGTCTACCTGCTACCATTATCAATATCGAGCAAAAATGAGCAAAAAAAAATCACGTTTGTTGTATGGGAGCCCCCTTTAATATTAAATTTCTTTTGATTTTTAGTATTTGTTGTTATAGCGGCAACAGAAATACATCATCTGTGAAAATTTCAACTGTCTAGCTACCACGGTTCACGAGATACAGCCTGGTGACAGACGGACGGACGGACGGACGGACGGACGGACAGACGGACAGCGAAGTCTCAGTAATAGGGGCCCGTTTGGCACCCTTCGGGTACGGAATCCTAAAAATGAATAAATATAATAAAAATCCATTTGTTAACTTATTAATTACTACACATATTTAATTATTTATGAGAATAAAGAAGCTTTTTATCTTTTTATCTTTATCTATAAATCGGGTAAATCGTGAAACCAATGTAGTATCGTGAATTATTTCCTACCACAGCTTGACTTATTGACTTATAAATAAATTATATTCGCATAAATATACGAACATTATAACAGTCCGCGAGACGGCCGCCCGACGACGCGACGCCTGAGTGAAGTACGATGGCAAAACAATTGACGATTATAATCCGCTAGCGTAGAACAGTGCAATGTCCAAAATAGTAAATGAACTTTCAGTAATTTATTCCTCTAGCCTAGTCCCTCATAAAATACCTAGATATTTGTCTAAAATTATCAACACTTGATGCTTATGCTAGCTTGCATTGCATATTATTATGATTGCCTTACGTTAGATCCCAATCGGCTAGCTTTTTTAGCGATATCGTATTTTTACATATAGGTAGGTTTTCTAGCTTAAACTATTTGTAACCACGACTTACGAATAAAGTGTACACATAGCCTCATTTATCTGTGCCTCATCCTAACAATATGAATTAGTGCGTGCGCGTTGTGGTCACAACACCAAGTGATGTTACTGTTGAAATAATCCCACCGCAACGGCTTTTGCTATTTAAATCAGGCAGGCGCGGATTAGTGGCGTGTTTGCCGCGATTTCTCTCGCAGGCTTCGGTAATCTTCAAAGACAGATTTAGGAGTTGAAGGTTTAATTGTCTGGATTAGTGACCGAGTTAACGAAAAATTGCGCCGTAAAAAGCTGCCAGCGACGCTTAAGCTTGACTCTTTGTCTTTAAGTAATTTATTTAACTTTGGTCACAAATCTTTATTTACAGAACAAAGTTAATAAGATGCTCACTTTTAGCCCAGAATAACTAATAGTACCTGCTACGTTATGCTTATGGTTAGATTTTTATATTAAAATTAAAAGCTTGTCCTCATTGCAATACGCATGTAAAATAATTTCTGACATAATTTAAAATCCATACTTCCTTATTTATGTGGATAGCTGTTATTAGGTATTACATCCACGGTATGTATTTAATATCTCTCAAATACCACCCCTTCGCCAAATACATATTATAAATTCGTGCTTGAAATCATAGAGCTTTCTGCGTTTGGCTAATATTGATGTCACAACGACCTATGATAGAAATTATTTATCTTGCGAAAGCAGTCGATGTCACGTGACATTCGCTTAAGAATTATGGGCAAAAAATACATTACCCGCATTATTAATAAAAAAGTTTTACCTTAATAACTTTAGTGTAATTAATAAATTAAACTGAATAGTAGAGAAATATAATATTTTATGTTAATAGGACATCATACAATTTTCAATGATTGTTGCCTACAGAGATTTATTATAAACCTTTAGATGTAGATTAGATAAGACTAGATTAAACGTATTCGCATACTTTGCCGGGGCCACCAATGGGAATGTGCCTGCTTATAACCGAAAAAAAAAACAGATATGTATAATCGTGATCAAAATTAACAAAATGCCGTCACCTCCTATCGACTCTACTATGTCGACTCCTTGACGACTGGTTATACCGCGGAGGGGGGGGGGGGGGGGCGTTCAACCCTGACCTCCTCTTACCTGAAACAAACGCAAATGGAAATGTTAATATCGTTCAAAGATGTTTACATGTCATTACGAAAATGTGAAGTGAAAAGTAATTTTACCAAGTTTTGCTGAATAATATTTTCAGATTCAGATTCAGATTTGTTTATTTGCATAAGATTTATTGGTATTACATAAGTTCTTAAAATAATATTATGTGTCATTCTATTCCTTAATCAACTATATTATATAGCATGCAAATATTTTGACTGTGATATGATAATTAATATATTTTGGGTAGGTAGTAAAAATGCATTTTAGTTGCTAAAAATCATCAATCAATAGATCAATAGATCAATAGAACAAACTAAACAAACATAACGTCACAGCTTTTTCCATTCGGAGTTGTAGAAGCACAGTTCTGACCACTTCATATCATAACAATGGCTCTCAAACAGCCTGTCAGTGACCAAACGATTCAATTCGACAAAACAAACCAGAAACACAATCCCAAAGCTGAACCTGAACGAACAAAAACTTTTCACACACAACTGCCTTACCTTTTGAAAAATCTTTGTGCCTGGCGCGGGCAGTGCCAGCGATAAGGCGCAAAGCCGAACTATAGGCTACAGAAGGCGAGTGAATAGAATCGCAGGAACAGACCACATTCACCTGACACAAGAAACTCTGAACACAACGTTGTGGAAGTGTTTGCGGAAATTGTTGAAACTGAAAACACAAACACAATGGGTTGTGTAGGTTGTGATGTGAATGAGCTGTGGCTTCTCTTACTCGGTAGGGTGAAGTGAAGGAGAGAGATGACAGCTCACACAGAGCCAAAGAAACTTGGCGCGATGTGTAATATGAGCTGGCTTTTGCGTGCATATATTTTTGAAGATGCGATTGTTGCGTGTCGTTTTAGTCTTATATTCTAAAAAGTTCTTCCTTTTGTTCTAATATAGCCGTTCATATGATATTTTATAAAATCAGGCCAAGAAACTAGTATGCAACAGACTATTTTCAAAAAGATTAAACAAACTAAAACATGATATTAAATTCCAAAAACCCGAGCTCTCACATCACAGCAACAGGAAGACAATGAAAATCACAAGTATGGGCAACTTCTGAAAAACTTTGGCAAGTTGCGCCACTTGTGTCACTTTGCGCCACTTGTGGCAACTGCGAGCGAGCAATCGTCGCGCCACAATAGCCGCGGTCGCCGGGAAACTTACATAATTGTTTCACAAGTAGACACGGGACTTTTGTCGGATGTTCTTGAGCTTTCCTGCAACTGCCTCGGAATTCCAGGCATTATTTTTGTGTACCAAGTAGGTGCCTATTGCAGTGCAATCGTAGCCAAGGGACGTCTTTATAGCAATTTTTTTTCTGGATTCAGGAAGCGTCTCATTCTGCTGGGATAACTTTTTAAAGATTGGCATTTGAGGAAACCTATTGTTTTGTATTGAAGTGACACATCTAGACGTGGACTGAATATTTACACATGACATGAAGGGGATTTATGTGTGAACATTTCCCTGTAGTAAGGAAGGAAGGACAGTGATAAGTGACGGTCAACCTTCTTATTCAGCTAAGGCGGCCATGAGATGATATCTTCAGCTGATATCCTTAAATTAATCGTAGAAATGTACACAATAAATTGTGTCTATGTATATTTTGGCATGTTTTATGATAGCAATTCAGAAGGGTAATTTAAATAAGGTTATTTAGACATCTTGAGGAATCGTTCATATTTTCAGAGCTGCGCCGAGGGCTGGCCTCCTGTCATGGACAACGGAGCATTGAATTACTACCACCCAATACAGGAAAACGTGTGACGCTATCTTTGTTTAATTCGTTAAGTTGACACGTTTTAAACTCATCAGCCTGCTTACAAACATGTGAAAATTGTAATGTATGCAATTAAAGATTAAAATGTTTAAAAACACACGGGTATTTGCGAAAAATCACGTACAACAAACACGCCGGGGTTACAATGGGCGGTAAAGCATCATAAAATTAATTCCCTCGCATGTTACCGGTACACTCGACGCCTCGGCGATATCGTAAACGCTAATTATTAAAACCCCGCACACGATCATCGGTACCTAACAACGATTAATACGATGAGAAACAAAATGGCGTTGGTATCCGTGATCTCCTGATTATGTAACCACACTGGGTAAATTAGATGCTAAGTATTTATCAATAGATTCTGAAGTCTGTAGCGTTTTTGTCACAAAGCTGCCGCCATTGCGACCAAGGCTTGAGGAGCTATTGAACAGCCTCATCGTCAGCAGCCTTCGAACGACCATAGGAGTAGTTGGCAGTTTCAGTAAGGTGCACCTTGCATACTTATCTCAAACTTTACTTTGTGTTAAGAGGATCGTGTACTCGCGAGCTTCCATACAAAAAGCGTTAACGTTTTCCACCCCCTAAACCTTGTCCGATTTTCACAATTTTTTTACACGTTTGAGATACTATGGAAAACTATGCTCGTACGTTTTGATTTTTTTGAAATATTAGATATTTTAGGAAATATTGGAACTTATATTTTTATATGGACTGGGTTATGTTCTTATATTTCCTAAAATATCGAATATTTCAAAAAAATCAAAACGTACGAGCATAGTTTTCCATAGTATCTCAAACATGTAAAAAAATGTGAAAATCGGACAAGGTTTAGGGGGTGGAAAACGTTAATGCTTTTTGTATGGAAGCTTGCGAGTACACGATCGTCTTAATAATAAATGGCAATTTACAGGCAGTTTCCCATCGGTGAGGAAATTAATGGGCTTTTATTTATGTCTTTGATATGGTAGCGCAATACTCGTGGTATTAATTAGCACAATCAGTCGGGTTCGCAGAGCAAACTAATTACATTATGTAGATTGTAGATGGCGCCCCTGTTACACCGACCAGCGTCATTAAAGAATGGGGGGAATGACTGGACGCAGTGCGAATTAAAAATGGACGAAGAAATCCCTTCAGCAGTCACTCTTGAGTATGCTTTAGTTTATTATCTGATCCTGATTATTTGGACTAATACTAAATAATGATTATTCAAAAGTACTGATGTGCCGTTGCCGGCAATATTGCCACTAGGGGAATTTAATGTTTGGGGCAATATTGCCCGAAACATTCTATGGCAATATTGCGCATCTGCCGACCATGCGAGAGGTCTCGGTCCCGGGTTCGATTCCCGGCTGGGGACAAAAAAAAACCCCTGGTCTTGGATGTTTACATGTTTGAAATGTCGCTGTTTCTGGTTCCCACGACACAGGGTATCCTAGTGTGTGGAAGCAATGTATGTGCCTGTGTGTAAATGTTTGTTTGTTATATTCGCAATTCGTGGCAAAGTGAACAGCCCAAAGTATTTCCAGTTCAAGAGGTAACATGAGAGCTTACACTTCGAATCCGAATCCACAATCGAACGGGAATTTAAAATCTCCCTAACAACACTTCAGCGGCAACATAACACTGAAAATAAAAATACAAGTGTTGCAAAAACACTAAAGCCAGTTGCAATTCGCTTTCTTTGTTAAACTATACTTTGAAGTTCTTATTTTATACGCAATAGAGTGTTTAATGCTTGTACAAAGGTCTAGTTTCAAGCGATAGACGCCCCGTGCAGACTAGAGCTAGAGCTAGTGTTGCTAGATTCAAAATGCATAATCTACCTACTTTAGCTTTACCGTTACACTTCAGTCTAAGTTTAGAAAGTGATTCAAATTCAATTTTGAGTTCATGATAAGGGGCTGACCCATCATCGCAGCAAAGTAAAGATCTACGTTCTTATATTATTATATCATCGATCTAAATTCTAACATTATATCTAGTAGCTACAAAAAGGCATTATCAGCTTGCTTGAAACATAAAGATAACCATATTAATAGTCGATCAAAACGTAGGCATTTAGTTTTTGTGAAAAATCATCACCATATCGTCTTAATAACTACCCAAACAGTAGAAATGTACTACCAAATAGAGCAGGTACATTCATATTAATTTATTCATTGCAAACATGTGGTAAATAAGATGATAACTTTGCTGCAATAATTTGTCAGCGCCTTGTCTTGTCAATCATCACAAAATCTACCAAAACAGTAGAAATGCACTACTACCAACTATGGGCACACTGAATAGCGCTACAAGCAATGCAACGGTCGGTCAGCTCAAAGGAGGAAATCTACTTAGCACGGGTGTTAAGGGTAGACAGGAGCGGAATAGAGTTTTGCTGGCAACACTAGTAGAGAAGTGGTTTGTGTTTGTCAGATTTGAGTTCATTCCTAATTTTCTTCACGTAAATTGGACAGGAATGGAAGGATGGAAAGAAGGAATCCTGAAATTGAATATTTTTGACAAGTAAACTCCATAAATAAGGTCTTATAAAATAGTGGTACTTAGTTCATACACATTATTCTCTACTGTCTAATATTGTTGCGGTGTGCTGCACTACTGAAGAGAAAGAAAATATCTTGCTTGTGAAAACTTTTACTTTTATAAGTTCAAAGTGTTTATTAATCAAGAATATGAATTACAGGTTTAGTTATATCTAAAGCATAGGTAAGTTCTTAATATTATTCAAAGTATGACGTTAACTTCTGCACTGGTCAGAGACCGTCTCGCAGTAAGTAAAGATCAAAGGAATAATCTACAAACTAATTGCAGTCTAAAACAATAACAACAGTATATCTAATTTTCAAGATATTAATCTATGGTCTTGCTATTAGGATTACTTCTCTGGTAGTTTGTATGTTTAGGCTCTCAGCTTATAAGCTTGTTATGACCGCACTTGGTTTTTCTTTTATCAACAATCCAGTTTAGTTCGTCGCCCGTCGTCTTCAGTTCCGCCCTGCACCCACACAGACGCCTCGCTCACTGCAATTACATGCACCGTGGGTTCACTACACGTACGATAATACGAGAACATGCATACTTGTGTGTACAGTTCACAACACAGAACGCTACAGAGGTAAAGATTTACATAGATGCAAGAACATTGCTCTTGACCGCGCATCTAATTTTATTTAGATTTGTTGCGCCAAACACTATAAATAGTGCCGCGAGAAAAGTTGCAAGTGCAGTATCAACTTTTTGCAAGGAAGGAAAATATACTCGATTGCATTGCAGTATAAACGTTATGCGAATGCGTCTGCTGCTGCAAGGAAAAAAGGTTCAATTACTGTATAAATTTTTTACAAAAACTTCTTGTCTCAAGGAAAAAATACGCGATTACACTGTAACACGCCTCGTACTCGTATCATACTCGTACTTCCGATGGAAACGACTCAGTTATGCATGGTTATGCTCTATGCTTGCACTGTTGTCAAGCTTGATGAGTCGGCGACAGTACCGAACATGCCCTAATGCGGGGTTACGACTGCGTACGACATAATCATTCAACGGGAAACTCCGGAGCAACCGGATTTAAAACTTCTTAAGATAAGTCGTTGAGGTAACTTGCATGTTTGAGTTTGATACACCCCCAGCTAGTTCGGCGATGGGCTAGGAGCTTCACTTCAATATTCGGACACCGCTCGTACCATACCGACTGGCATCAGAACATTGACTCAAGATCAAGAAAACCTACAACATAATTAGTATGTACAGAAAACTTCGGAAGACCGATTAACGGCCGTTTTCAATAACCTAACTATCTTCAATCGATAGGGTCCAATTTGACATAAATTCAATAGCGCAACTGTCAAATCTATCTCTAGTAATGTGAAAACCATGGATAGATAGGATATTACAAATGGACGATAAAATCTATGAAATTCAAAATGGAATTCTGGATGTATCGCTTTCTATTGCTCTGGATCTGGAGCGAATGAACAAAGAAAAGTATAAGTTATCATTTCACTTCTTATCACTTCACTTCATTATTGATGATTTAATTATTAGAAGAAACTTTTCCGCGCAGTGTCTCAGGAAACGATAGCGCCCCAGTACGACATTTAATAAACACTTTATTTGAGTAGCAGTTTCTCCATTCCGCCACAAGTCTCATAAAAATGGCACTCAAAGTGTCCACTCTCTCAGACATTTCTCATTTCGCGCTGCAAGAGCAGACAGACAACAGCTACGTGGCTATTTACATTTTTATAAAACCTCCCCTGGGACCCACTTGCCTGAACGCAATCTAAATTAAACCCCACTTTACCCCACCATAGAGGGCGAGAGATATAAGACTTAATTTAAAAAGAAGATGGAATCACACGTCTGTCATATTGTAATTTGCAGTGGCTGCTACGAATTTAGTCAAAGTAAAAATTCGTAAAAACTAGTGGTAGAGTTTTCATCAGGCATCTGAATTAAAATTACATTAACACCAGCGCATAAATAAAATCCAATCCAATCATGATGAGGACCACTGCGAGACAAAATTTTTGCTACTCTGTAAGTCTAACCAACTAACTAGCTAACTCAGGATAATTCTAACAATAAAAGTTTCGAATACATAAGTATTATAATTGAAACAAAAAGTAAACTTTAGAAAAAACCGACTTCCACAAACCCTATTTGATTAGATTGAGTTTAATACTAACTGTAACCCCTTATCCCCCCTCCCTTGGGGAATTAATTTTGTCAAATGCTATATCAGTGCTACCCCACGCGACTAAGGAACCCCTGTACAAAGTTTCATGGCTCTATAGGTCCACCGGTTTAGGCTATGCGTTGCCTGCCCGTCAGCCACGCATTGTATTTGTACCTAGTATTGAGCAGATCTGGTGGCCATATGTGGTCTTCATCAGCAGTTCCGCATCACAATATTA
Organism: Argyresthia albistria; assembly: GCA_963457715.1. Classification (NCBI taxonomy): domain Eukaryota; kingdom Metazoa; phylum Arthropoda; class Insecta; order Lepidoptera; family Argyresthiidae; genus Argyresthia; species Argyresthia albistria. Next base: position 11,945,942 of record OY735265.1, on the reverse strand, counting down.
TGCTTACCATGTGCATTTGCACGAGTTATTATGAAAAACACAAAAATCACTATAGGTCTGCCTATAATATTTGAAGAGTTCTCTCGATTTCTCCAGGATCCCATCATCAGATCCTGACCTGGTGTCAATGGGACCACCCTTGAGGTATTACCTATACGCCGAAAAAAGATTTGTTCAAATCGGTTCATAGTTGGCGGAGCAATCGCGTAACAAACATAGAAAAAAAAAAAAAAAAAAAAACATACGGGTCGAATTGAGAACCTCCTCCTTTTTTTGAAGTCGGTTGAAAATTAGGCACCTAAGGCCAGGAACAGGAATCACTATATATTTGCATCGTCATAAACCGTATTGATTTACATTACATCATCATCATCATATCATCCCGTATCATCCCACTGTTGGGCACAGGCCTGTCCCAAAGCACACCACTCGCGTCTGTCCCCCGCCATTCTGGAGCTCTATTTTTCATTCGCTCGTGTGACTTGCGCAACGAGTGGTTCTGACCAATCGTTGCAGAGCGAATTGTTGAATATAACGAACGAAAATCGGTAGAAAAGAGCGCTCGTTTGCAAAAGAGCGATTGAGAAATAGAGCTCCTGGTTCACTGCCTACCGGCCACCTTTACGTTACATACGAATGACATAAAGCTCACGCCTTTTTCACCGAAAAGGGGTGGGCAGAAGCTAAAACCCCCCACTTGCTACTATCCTGCCTGGCACACATTCCTCAACACTGATAAATCCCTTCATACAAGCGTAGTAGCTTTGTAGTCGCTAACTAACCCCTCCACCAACCCTCACTGAGCCAGCGTGGTGGAGTATGGCTCAATCTTAATCGTATCCGGGTAAAGGCCCGTGCCTCTCGGTGAGGACATTAATGGGCTACATTTACTTTTACTTACAAGCTGGCCGGTTACGGGTGAGTATAGATTTATTCAGCAATTTATGTTAAACACGATCATAAGTTAACTTTTGCAGTAACGGTTTTCCCTATAGCCGTCTGGGGAGGTGTTAACCCTATGAGCGTAACCTTTGCAGAAACAAATATCTCCCAACAAAGTATAATAAATTCAAGAGCCCTCTTAGGTTTTGTTATAGCGAGCAATCATTATCTCAACATCGTCATACGTCTTTCAACCCACTTCTAGGCATAGGCCTTTTAACTATAGCGCCAATCCAATTTAGTTTGTAAGTCATTGCAGTGCCCTTACAGGGTCCATTGTCGGGACCTCCTACTGTAAAGGTGTACAGTTCTCCCTAAGTACTAATGCGCATGGAAGTCTTACTCCGAACGTTCGGGAGACGAAAGTTGTATCTATACATAATACAAATAGGGGTTAGATATGGTAAAACTGCTTTTCTGTGTATTGATCTCGATCCTCGATCTCATCTCAGCTCCTGAACAGTCGAAATACGACCTCTGCAGAACTTTGAAGAAAATTCCTATGCGCATTATTACTGTACACACATCTAGCAATGTCTAATCAAGTATAACCACAATCTAGCAATAAACGATTTGAATTTGAATCCTCACGTTCAAATAATTTCATCATCATTCCACCACTGCGGTTCGTCTTACCTTTCAAATATTACGCGAGGAACACGAATTTAATACCATTAACAACATGAAACCAGCACGATAGGTACCTCTGAATTTCACTCCGAAACGCATTATAAAATAGTTATTTATCAACTTCTGCCACCAATCAGCAAGAGTGCTCGAAAAACCCGGATCAATGCTTTTCCGGGTTTCGACAATATATTTTATTTGGAACGAGTCTTTGACTCGTATCCTTGCCAGGCCACAGATTAATAACAGGCTTAGGTCGAAGAAGGTATACGAAAATCGACAATGTAGGAGCCCGACTCGCACATAAAGGGTTCCGTCCGTAAAATCATACAAGGAAAAATGGATCGAGACAAAACAATTATATGCCGGTTAAAAAACTCTTATTATAAATTGAAAACTGTGATAGAACACTTATTTCTCAGGTGGCAGTTCTTCTATGGACGAAGAGGGATAATCCTAGCGCCATTCCAAATATGAATTGCTACCCCACCAATTCAAGGATGACAATAAAGGTAGGGTTGAACATTTATGGGTTTACTGAAATAAAATGTGCCATCTTGAGGATATACGACCAACTTATGCCATTTTTACAATTTTCTCCATCTTTTTTACAATTTTCTACCATCCTCCATTTTCCTTCAGGATTAATTTCACCAAAACCATTCTTCGTGCTACCCTACGCTATTATACCTATACATATAAGAACCCTTGTGCAGTCTCGTGCCCTAGAACCAGCGGTGTAGGCTGTGCATTGACAAGGTATTTGTTAGTGTATGGAAGTAAAAACAAAAATAGCGTCACGCAAATTCCCACGCGGAGTTGCAGAGGCGTCATTATGCCCACGCTTATTACCAGTTATCAATTTCATTATTTTGTATGGAAGTATTACTCATTGTATTACCGCCAAAAATGCTCACAAAGGTCTTATAAAGAAATAAACTCAAGTTATGAGAACGTCTCCGCGATAGGTGTAATATAAAAATTACTCCTATAAGGACAAACTCACAAACGACCACTTAAAGTTTGACGAAACCTTATAGGTTCATACCGGGACGGAGTGCACGCAAGTGAAGTGCAAGCGACACTACTAGTTTCTAATTTTCTATGAAATGCATCTCTATCAAATTGATTCCGAGCGCGGCGGCACCGCGGTCTGCAGTGGCGTAGCATTCTTTGTGTTGTGCGGCGCCGCAGTGTCGTCTGCAGCAGCGGTCTGCGGTCCGTCTCGAAATCATACCTTAACTGGTTCGCCGAAACATCTTATATAGCAATAGTTCGCCATTGTTCGGTCGTTCGAGCGGTGTGCTTCTGCGAGTGAAGGGAAGCTATGCTGTCTCTGCCTCTCGCTAGAGAAACAGCTTCAGTTCGACATTTAAGTGGAACTTTATATGAATCTGTCTGTCTGTGAATTCGGCGGTAATGTATGTAGACAGACAGACGAGTAATAAAATCTGGGCAAGCAACCGGCTCATAAAAGTTATGACGAACATAACGTCTCGGAGGCATCGCAATATTTCGACGTCGCGTTTAAAAAGAAAACGTAAATACGCTAGTATTAAGAAAATACATGTAGGTATTATACAAGAGGTACAGAAGAAAGGTTATTTACAATGTAGAAATAGAAGAAAGTCAGGCAAGGCCGGCACCTGCCTGAAACCTGCCCTGACCCATCACTTCGCTTATAAATACCAATATTTATTAATAGTAACTAACATTAGCCGCTCTTCTAACATTAGCCGTAACACCTAGCATCAGCCGTACGTAACATATTGGTGTATATTTTTTTTATAAAGCCTTGTTTATTCCTTAATAGAAAATTATAATATTGAACAATACACATCATTTTTTTTACGTCATTTTCGATTATTTAAATTACTTAGAGTTAATATTTGTAGATATTGAAAATATATGCATGCATTAACCCCTTCACTCTCACAAGCACACTGCTCGAACGACCGAATAATGGCAAACTATTGTTATATAAGATTTATCGGCGAACCAGTTAAAGACCTCAATACTGAGTGAAGGCCTCCTCCACATTTAATTTGACCCAGTAGATATATGTATAGACGTAACGTTTTCCCTAAAGAGTTTATTTACTCTTAGTCAAAATACCATGTCCATCTCTCCTCTCCACACACAACTGAATCTTCTGACCCGTAATAATTACCTTTTGATGAAATAAATCCTATTTGTATGTAGATGAGTCGAATTAAAACAAGTCGGGAATGAGATCACGAGAGCGACCCGGAGTGCAACGAATACCGCAAATTATTCGGACCAATACTTTTGTCCAACAATTTATTTGTTGATGCAATTTATAAACTAAAGGTCCTCTGACGATCTCCGTGGTGCAGCAGTAGAGGCTGTGCTCCCTCAGCGAGAGGATCCGGGTACGAACCCCGGCTGGGGAGAAAAAAAAACCCAAACCAAAGGATATCAAAATAAGTCGGTTAATATAAGCCAACTTATTTTGATATCCTTTGGTTACACGATAATTGAACGACACCAATAACTTCTTAATTTTTACGGATCATCACTGAGTTAGCGAATAAGGGGGCTGGGTCTTGAATGTAATGTCACTGTTTCTAGTTCCAACGACACAGGGTATCCTAGTGTGGGACCAGAAGCAAATATGCTGAGAAGCTTATGAGTTTGCTCGATCGAGCCAACCTCCAAAACGCTGGCTCAGATCAGTATGATGTTGATGAAGGTCAGTAAATATTAACTAACCCGACCGTGCAAGTAAATTATTACATTATTATAATAGGCACGATTCATAAATTATCATCAATATCGGAATTAAAGTATGGAAATATACTTTCGAAATATTCTGTAAAAAGTATGAATCCAACACCACTTCAAAGTCGAGAAGTTTTAATTTTATTTAGATCATCTTTTCAGAAGTATCTTTTTCACTTCTTTCTAACCTTTTATAAGTTTGGCTTTTGAAAGGGTTCTCTTAACGGTCGCGTAGCAGAGTGAAATAAAGACAGATTTGCTGTGATTTACAAAAACGATTCAAATAAAACCATTTTTTTATGCAGACGAGTTGGTATGTATTGGTAGTTAGTTTCTGAAGTACTAGACATCAACATATGAGAATAAAAATTCTAAAATTGTTGCATGCAGTATCAGAACCGTACTTGAAAACTGTTAGAACCCAAATAACAATAGCGGCGAAATGTATCAGATACGTTAAGAGTTATCTCACGCCCATTTATAACTGTTTACAGTCCACTGCTGCTACCGTTCCTGCACAGACAATGAATAGGAAGGAGCCGCTGTAATCGGCAATATTTAACGGCAATCGTCGATCGCGCGTAAATAACCGGGTAACTGCCGACCTTACTCACTGATTTCAGTACCGTTTGGAACAGTGGGCGAGTCGACTTGACTATCTACTTATTCTTGCACCATGTTTACTTAGTTATCTTCGATGCCTTCGCTAACCCATATAGGAAAAAGGTTAGGTACCTACTCATAGTCGTAAAAGGCATAATAATAATAGGATTCTAATCTAACCTTTATCTCAAAATAAATTTATACCCTGACAAGATAATTGATAAAACCCTTATAGACTCACGTTACAAAACAAACATATGCATCAAATATCAAAATATTACCGGATAAATGGCATAGTAATGTCTGTATCGGTAGTAGTAATGAGCATCAGCAGTAATGAATGACTAACCATTTCAATACTAGGTAGAGCTCGTCTAAGCTGAAATGAAATAGAAATAGAAATATATTTATTTGACAATTAAACACAGGGATAATAATAAAAAAAAAATATACGCGTGTAGCACGGTACACGTGTTAGAAGTAAAACTTCTGTAGCTAGATCATTAAGTGGTACCTATACTATACACCTATACCTACCTATACTAAAAGAGATTTAAATTTCCAATTTTGAGATCCAATCTCTGCTTCAAGTTACTTTTAAGTTTCAGACGTCCGATTATTTGAAATTATTTTATATTTGTACTTACTTTTAATACGTCATGTCATTTATTTCCCACCATTCCTTATCTACAATTTGTCGCGCTCGTGGTGATATACTTAACTCATTCAATAGTGTCACTACTATTTGCATCTCGCTCAGATTATATACCATCTGACGTCACGTCTTTAAGCCGTCTCGCTCAAATGTATGCATTGCTTTGCTTGTTTTAGAAATCCATATCGACCCGTGTGACATTGATGAAACTCTTTTCTTACAAACTGTATGGATCGCATCGCACAGCTGTCAAACATAAGTTCCGGTTCCAACAAAGAGGTTTTTTGTTTGTCCCAGCCAGCGGCGGCGGCGGCGGCGGCGGCGGCGCCATCTTGGCCATACCGGAAATCAAGAACTCGTGGAAGAATGCTTAAAATAATTTTTATTTGTCGACCCTGACGTCACCGATTCCAATTTCCGTTACATTTCTTAGCCACTCGTGATAGCACCCGCCTAGTAGCAATTGAAAAGCAAATATATGAATAACCCACAGTTGAGAGGTTAAATAAATTTTACCCCCGTGCCCCAAGAAGTTTTACTTCAAAAATAGTACACAGTTTATGGTTAAGGTTTAAATGTCAAAATGGTTTGAACTCAGCATATGTTACGTGTAGCAGTGAGCTGCACGTAACGCTGGTTTTCAGTTCACGCCATTTCCTAAAATTAGAAACTTAAAACTAAATGTATAATCCGAGTAAAAGTAAATACACCGAAAGAGCATAATAATGACGCGCCCCACTCCTTGGTTTTGTATGACAAGTAAATACAAAACCAAGGAGTGGGGCGCGTCATTTCAGCTTAGACGAGCTCTAGTAGAAGGATATTTCAATATTTTCCATGTTTCGCCAACCCGATGACTAGGGTTAAGTGGGAAATCGAGTGGACCCATTTCAGGTCATTATCGGAGTGGAGTGAACAGGGCTCCATCGTATTTCAATGAGGGAACCCTTTCGGCCACCACCGGAGCCCTATTGTAAGGGCGCTCGCCCCGCGCATACCAAGTTGCCATCGAAGGCTCCTTGTGGGGGCTGTCCAATGGGATGGAAGTGAGGTGAACGGGTTCTCTTTGTAGAGATTAGTCCACCATTATTTTTTCTTTGAACAATAAGTTTGAATTTGCAGTTGTTTAGACATAGTTTACAATATAATATTATAAGATAGAAGTAAGCATATCTGAATAGTTGGTTAACTGTAGCAGAAAAAGGTGTTCTTTTCTTTATTTATTCAGCCCAATGTTACAAATTAAATGGATACAACAAAGGTAAGTACATAAAACAGATGTAATTTATTGTTTCTACTCATGTTTGTTTTCCATTCAATATTCTGTTTGTGTCATTTGATCAATCACATGCAATGTAAATTCTCCTTTACAGATACGAGTGTACTCGATTCTTGCCGATCCGACCCAAATCTCGATAAGAGGCATAATACGTTACTCGTTTACCTTCGGCTAATAGAATTTACTGATTTCGATTTTTATTTCGATTGTGATGTTTATTCGGCTACGTGATCAAATAAAACCTATGGTAAGTGAGTCACAACAAACTTCTGTACTAAATCAAGAAGGGATCTAATCTCTCGATAAAGATAAGCTCGCCTTTGTCATGTAATCTCAACTTTCCATTATATATATTTTTTATTTTGTGTAATAAATAAAGTATATTGTATATTGATTCGTGTTAGGTTGACATGTAAGAACAAAAGAATCGTAAATGCACACCTAACATTAGCAGGCTAAACTAGAGATAGTAATGATGATGATGATGATGATGAAGATGACGATCTTTCATCTGGGGTCAATAACTGCGAGGATTTGTCCGACTGTCCATAAAACGAGACGTCGAAAGTGTTAAACGCCGTAATCCCCAGCTTTGGGAAGCTCAGCGTCGCTAAAAGTTCCACCGGATTGTCATCTCGAAGTTTTAAATGAAACACAACCATTAAACGAAAGTTGCTCTTCAGTTGAATAATCGACGATCGTCCGGCAGATATTGAAAGTTACAGTTAGTTTCAGTTCCGCAACTCGGAACTTTGAGAGCGATTTACAGTATTCAACTGAACTGGTTTTATTTTTAAATCTGGTCCGAACTCGCATTAAACGAAGAAGTCTTCCTTCTTTCAAATGGTGTGAATATTAAGGTGAAAACTAGAATAACTAATCTTATAACAATAATTGAAACAAAAAGTATACTTTAGAAAAAACCGACTTCCACAAACCCTATTTGATTAGATTGAGTTTAATACTAACTGTAACCCCTTATCCCCCCCCCCTTGGGGAATTAATTTTGTCAAATCCTATATCAGTGCTACCCCACGCTACTAAGGAACCCCTGTACAAAGTTTCATGGCTCTAGGTCCACCGGTTTAGGCTATGCGTTGCCTGCCCGTCAGCCACGCATTGTATTTGTACCTAGTATTGAGCAGATCTGGTGGCCATATGTGGTCTTCATCAGCAGTTCCGCATCACAATATTATGCTTACCATGTGCATTTGCACGAGTTATTATGAAAAACACAAAAATCACTATAGGTCTGCCTATAATATTTGAAGAGTTCTCTCGATTTCTCCAGGATCCCATCATCAGATCCTGACCTGGTGTCAATGGGACCACCCTTGAGGTATTACCTATACGTCGAAAAAAGATTGGTTCAAATCGGTTCATAATTGGCGGAGTTATCGCGTAACAACCATAGAAGAAAAAAAAACAAAAAAAAAAACATACGGGTCGAATTGAGAACCTCCTCCTTTTTTTGAAGTCGGTTGAAAAAACCGACTTCCACAAACCCTATTTGATTAGATTGAGTTTAATACAAACTGTAACCCCTTATCCCCCCCCCCCCTTGGGGAATTAATTTTGTCAAATCCTATATCAGTGCTACCCCACGCTACTAAGGAACCCCTGTACAAAGTTTCATGGCTCTAGGTCCACCGGTTTAGGCTATGCGTTGCCTGCCCGTCAGCCACGCATTGTATTTGTACCTAGTATTGAGCAGATCTGGTGGCCATATGTGGTCTTCATCAGCAGTTCCTCATCACAATATTATGCTTACCATGTGCATTTGCACGAGTTATTATGAAAAACACAAAAATCACTATAGGTCTGCCTATAATATTTGAAGAGTTCCCTCGATTTCTCCAGGATCCCATCATCAGATCCTGACCTGGTGTCAATGGGACCAATGGGAAGGTAAACCCTTTCAAACAAAAAAATAATTTTCCAAATCGGTCCATCCGTCTAGGCGCTATCGGGGAATATACATAAAAAATAAAAAATTAAATAAAAAACAAATATCCGGACGAATTGTAAACCTCCTCCTTTGGGAAGTCGGTTAAAAAGGCAAACAATTTGTATGACCAGTACACACTTTTGTTTGTACGATGGACGTCAAAAGCACAGAAGAGATAATTCAAAAGTACAAAAGTGATTGTGCTGATCATTGTTTACCTTATTGCTACGAGGTTAGGTATTAAGAGTATAGTCGCAGATGTTTATTCGTTCGTAAGTTAAAAAGAAAATGTGCCAGACATAACAACATTAGCTATAAAAGTCACGGCTGAGGATTTTAAAACCCCACCTTTTCTGTCTGGAATATTTAGAGGTGGAATATTCCGAAGTTCATGGGATTTCCTTATAGATTCCAACGTCCCCCCCACATGATCCTACTATATTTGATTCAACAAGAAATTCTCGCACTACCTGCCTCAAAACTATAGATTAGTAAATAAAACCAATATTATAAATATATAATTGTAGAAATAAGCTTGCCTTTGAAAACACTAAATATTCTTGTCATTGTTTTATTAATGTTTGTGTGCAATACATAATATGAATATATTTCTACACCTATCTCTCCCAATAATGTCTCGATCAAGTCTACTATAGTCGGCTACTTTGAGCAATTTGCCCGCCCGCCCAAGCAGCTCCCGCCCTAGCCGCCCGCCCGCCCAGGCTCCGAAGACAAAGATCCTCCGCAAATGAGCTGTGAAGAGACTCCGATTGGCAACTCATCTCATCAGTAAACTGTGGTTTACATTTCAGGGGCCGGACTCTACAAGCGAATCGCGTGTCAATAGCTATAGCGAGAGCGCGAAATACCGGATTGTTTGCAGCCGGCGCACTGTGGGACGGATTTGGAAAAATCGGATTGGATTCTTTTTTTAGCAATCGATAGTCCTAATTAAGACGATACAATGTTTTTAATTACTTTTTGTTGTAAATGATATAATTTACGAGATATATTCATTTAAAAAAAAAAAGTATGGAGCGATATCTTATTTGCTCCATAAGTACCAAGTCTTGATAGATCCCCTGCTGGGTTTTTGTAGGCTCAATCTACAGGTGTTTGTGTATACTCACTACTACATAAATAACATGCACAAATACTTGCCGGATCTCCGGAAATATTAAGCTAAAGTTAGGTACTTTTCGCATATATTTCTATGACAAATTATGAATTATTTTAAGTACCAAAGACCAAATAACTACAAAATTCGTAAATGTATGTCATTTTGAGGGTTCCGTTAGTGCGGCGGCGGCGGCGCGGCACTACTCGGCGCGGTTGCAAAGCCAAAACCAGAAATTTGAGCCCTCGATAGAGCCACTGTCATACGATTGGCTTGCAGAATCACGGCCCATTTAAAGAATATAAGAGTGAGAATTCGATTAATAGGGAAGTAGGTACTTGTTAGTATTAAAATATTGTTGTAGCTTGTAGATTTAAAAATTAAAAATCGGCTAAGTGCGAGTCGGACTCTCACACGGACGGTTCCGCACCAATCGTACCAAAAAAGTAAAAAAGTACGTTACTTGTATGGGGACACCTTTAGTTTTTCAATATTTTATGTGTTCAGTATTTGTTGGTGGAGCGGCAACAGATATACACATTCTGTGAAAATTTCAACTTTCTCTAGCTATTACGGTTCGTGCTGAAGGGCCCTCTGACGGAACCCTAAAAACTTAATTGTATTTAGGGTCTACGGTAGATTTATGTGCTGACAACAATACAAAATTAAATACAAATGCAATATCGTCGCCACAGTAGGAACTACTGACTGTAAGGCTCTGTTCACACGGAGCGTGGCGTAATGGAAATGTCCGCAAGTTTTGAGCTGCAAAAGTTAGACAGCGGCTCAACTGTAAATATATCAAACCCCCGCACCCCTCTACCCGCACCCTGCCACCGACCACAGCAAATGCTACGAGATGGATTTAGTCTTTGAAACATTAGAAATATAGAGGAGTTTCATATTGTTATCTTTTGTTGTACGCAAATTAAAGTTCTTACAATATTATCTAAATGTTCATAACTACACAAGCGCCCAATATCGACAAAAGAACCAGTTCTTTTGTTTTTTTTTTATGGGTAACTTTATTACCAAGTTTATAAGTTTGATGATGTGAGCCATCGTTTTCATGGTCGTTTGAGTCATTTAATAGGTACATTATCAATTATTCGCTTTGGTTCGCTGTAATGGCACAAATGCTTGTGATAAATAAATAAATAAATAAAATAAATTATGTTATAGTGCTATCAGGGCCAGTCTTTCACTCAACATTATTAAAAATCGCTTAAAAGAACACTATCTTTCTCTACCTTAATATATTTAAGTTTATATGTATTTTTTATATTTTTTTTAATATTATGTATGGTTTTTATGCATGTATGTACTTATTAGTAAGTAGTCTATTAATTTAATATTTATCGTTGTACACATATGTAGGTCTATTTTTTGTTATTTAATCCTGTCCATCCTAGGTTTGCTGGAAGAGATCTCTTATTAGAGATAAGCGAAGTGTCTGTATTCTGTTTTTGTGCAATAAATTATATAAATAATTTTGTAAAATTAAAATTATGTATTGGAGTGATTGATACGACTTGACCGTAAACTTTCAAAACGACCATAATGAATGAAGCTGTGTAACAACACATGAATGTCTTTATAAGGGAAAATCCGTCAGACCATCTAATTAAAAGTTGGCTAATGACTTCTACTACACACTCTACGTACTCCAGTAACATTCACTAATACACCATTTTCGTGCCATGAAAGCCTTTCCACACGCAAGCTCCGAAAAACTAAATTATCGAATCATATTACGCTAACGAAATCCGGCGAGAGCGGCGAGATAATTCGAAACTAGTTTACGTCGGATCGAGAAGTTATGCCGCATTACGTCGCGTCACTGTCACGAAACTTGCAATCACATTAGTGTGCACTCGGCTTTATATAAGACAGCGGTGATACGATATATGAAAATGAATATCATTTACTTAAGTAATTAATTTAAATACAGGCACGTATATGGCTTCTGGCCCCACAATAGGATAGTGTGTCGTGGAACCAGAAACACGACGTCACAAACAAGTAAACATTTTTTCTTCCTCCCGGGATTCCAATCCGAGATCTCTCGCTTGAAGTTTTTACCCATAGTGTAGTGAGCGTCCATATTTAGTCAATAATAATTAATAATACGTGACTCCTATGAGAACAAAAGTAAAGAAAAAAAAGTAAAGACCTTTGCACACTGTCTCGGTTACGTTTTCGACACGTCATTCGTGTGTATCCCACAGATAACATAATGTCCTATTGTTGCTATTGTGAGGCGTTTACACGGGTGCGTGAGCATTTTCAGGTTTTTTCGCACATTATTGTATTTCTCATGTTTCGTAATGTCCACAACATTGTTTTAGGTTGGGAGTACAAATCGGAATGTCATTTTAGTTTCAAGTTATCCAATCCAGCTAGGTGTAATACTAGTTTGTGAAGAAGCATATACGTAGAAAGTATAAATACTTTTGGATAATGAAACCCACAGGCCCACAATACCTAACTCAAACGCAGTAATCTAATCTCTGCCTGTACTTCCGGGAAAAATCGTGAATGTAAATATTAAGTTGCAATATGTTTTCTTTAAGTCTTAGCTGTAAAGGGTAGTTCTAATTAATGAAATTTCTTTTTGTAAATAATAATTGTAATTATTGTAAATATACTGCCTCACAGCTGCAATAAACAAGCAGTAATTAAACATTTTCGTTACCACACTAAAATGTACGGCAGTAATTTAAAACGTTCCACTACAGTGGCTTTACTCGTAATAACCAGGGATGCGTCGAATATACCCGATATCCGGAGTTCCGTTTCCGGGATCCGCCATTTTGTCCGGCGACTCCGAGTAACCGGGAAAACATCGGCGATAAGTCGGTTATGAAGTTATGATTTTTCCATATCCGTCGGAAAGTCATATATGGTATGGAAAAATCATAACTTCATTATAGTTTGTTCCAGCTTAGAAGCCACATAACCTACAACTTTATAAAAAGATTGTGACCTGTTATCTTTTTTCCACTATAAGAATATTCCCGTGTAACTCTTACCACGACCACAAAATTCTTTATTTAGGAATCGTGTACAAGTAACAATGTAAACTCGTCCGGGCAAGTAAAGTTCTCGGCCGGGAACCGAACCCGGCACGTCCGGAAGTAAGCCGGGCCAAATTGGTTTGCGCGAAACTACTTTATATTGAGTTTCGAAGATCTCGTTGCTAAACGGTGCGATGTATTGTATAGGAAAATGTGTTAGTCTGTTTGATAATGAGTTATTTGTTAAGTAACAGAATGCATTTAAATTTTTGTGGTATATTTTTTGTTATATATCTAAAATATTCAGTGTTGATGTATATAAACCTATCCAGTTTCGGTTGCCCCAAAGTACAGTTATATGTTTAATGCACGATACATAATCCTACTTTTAAAAAATTTGCTTCCACCATTTTTATGATGAAACAGCTCAATTTTTTTAAAGTACTTTCTAATCTAGCATTTCTGTAGATCATTTCTCGATCGTACTTTACCACCATTTGCGTAAAAAGATACAAATCAATCCCAGAACTGCAAATGATATCAATCCCAAGTATTTCCAAGTGAAGTCGGGCGACGGTCACTAGTGAAGGGTGTAATAAAGGGTGCTTATGTTTTCGGCAGCTAGTTAGAAACGAGGCTAAGATAAGCTGTAAAGCTGAGAGGAGAGGTCACGTCTTGCCAGACCCATTAACAGAGGGGGAGTAAGATTAGGTGGAGAGTGCGCTGGTGTTTCGACAAGCTACGTATGGATACAACAACGACGACTTCTATTTATCAACTAGTCAGTTCCCAGTAGAGATAAGCTCGCCTTTGAACACAATTATTATGTACTTTATCATTAGCATTCTAGCAAATCTAAGACACAAGCGCATAGAGTAGGAAAGAACTAATCCACAACAAATCTATGTATATGAGCAGGTTAAATAAATTGTTGTTTTTTGTACTCCAGATAAGTTAGGAATCCTGAAATCATTACGCGATGTAATAAAACTATACGGGTAAATGTACTCGGACAATGGAGTACCAAGCACCCTATTACTATACCTATACACATAAAATACATGAATTTTAATGAAGATGCGTCTTAATTCGATAATTTCTCTGTGGAAAAACTTCGAATAAAGCATAAATTTCTGTGAGTATTTTGCTATTTGTGTACATTATGTGGACGTACTAACAGAGATTGCAAACATCTGGAGGTAGCCTCAATAGCCAAGTAGCCTCGGCGATGAGCTTGTTCCCTACTGTCACGCAAAATTAACTATCCGATATTTTGATATACGTGGGAAGACTGTGCACTCATTCATCCAGTGTGGAACAGACGTGAAACTTATTATTTATTTGAGCAAAAATTATAAAACAAATAATAAACAAATAGACTAACTAAAATCTAGTATTGTTTTTCGGTTAAAAATCTAAACAAGAAAATGAAGATAGACGCTTGTTAGTACTTTATTAACGAGCAACAAAAACAAAATACTAGTCTCGTTATTTGATATTCCTATTGATATTACCGATACCAAGACGCAGGACCCAGACGATAAACAAGCAAAATAAAAAAAATATAAAAAACCGGCCAAGTGCGAGTCGGAGTCGCGCACGAAGGGTTCCGAAACATTATCTGAAAAAACGGCAAACAATCATGTCTATTGTATGGGAGCCCCCTTAAATATTTATTTTATTCAGATTTTTAGTATTTGATGTTATAACGGCAACAGAAATACATCATCTGTGAAAATTTTAACTGTCACTATCACGGTTAATGAGATACAACCTGGTGACATACGGACAGACAGAACTTTTGGCAAATGGAATTGATTGATATCAATACATCAATTATATCAATGCATCCTCATTGCTATTGCCGAAGTTTAAATGCCACAACTTACTCAAAACTTCATCCACATCGAATAACATAATTTCAGACCGAATATTTGTGTTAAAATCATTCATTATTCCCGAACAATATGGTTCCTATTCCAAAAATAGCTGATGAAATGGTAATCCAGCTCTGAAGTGAGATAGTTACAGAGTGAATACAATATTTTTGCATTCGATATAGTTTCTTTCACATAATTTGTATATGCGGTCGACCTGTCAACCGAGGTATAAGTCGTAAAAATAGCCGTGTCACTGTCACCTACAATCGTATTGTAATCGGTATGTACGTGGGAGGAAATTGGTACTAAAATTAAAACAAAGAGCTGTCGGAAATAAAGCCAAGAAAAAAAGTTCACCTGTAGCTAGGTTCTTTATCTACATGTCATATTTTGTCACGAGCTGGTGAGGGAGAGAGCTATAACCTCATGTCATGCCTTCCCAAGACAAAACCAGTGTATTGCGAATTTGCGACTCGAAAAGACAATGATTTCCTATCGTCTCGCCCACGACAATGAACACAGACCCCCTTTAGACAGAGACGTGCCTGTGATTGCTGTGCGAGTGCTAACAGCTTGCATATATTTCCGCCACGTCACCAATAAATACAGATGGAAGTGGGAACTATGCAAATGCAATGGATATCAAGTCAGGCTGGTGCTTTGTCCTTGTCTGTTTGCTGACTACGTGAAAGAACAATCTGTAAGTGGTATTACTTACTCTATGCAAATGTGTAGTACGCCTCGATATGATTTTCTTTGCCAAATACATGTAGTAGGTGTAAATAGGTACCTGGAACAAAAAATTATTTACATGAAATTTTTTATTTGTCATTCGCAACATTTCATCTATCGTTACAAAACTCCCGCTCGGATTCAGTCAAAAAACCTATATAAAGTCTAGATTGTTCACGAAATCATGAATGACAGAAATCAGGGTCTAGTATAGAAACAGAAACGTATGGTGCGTGTTGTATGTATGTAAATGTTTGTTTGTATAAAGAGTGAACCCGGCTCTCCAGAAGCACGAACCGTCGTCGATGCGTGCAGTCCATCAATTAGGGGTTCGTAGTGAAACTAATCGTTCGTGCCTGCGTCGATTACTCGCGGATTACTCGATGATCGACGCTTTACTCGCGAGAATCGAACGAGCTAGGCCCGAATTCTACTAAGTTCACAAGCATACGACAAGCCTGGCACAAACTTCAATAGATATTTGGTATACAAAACGTACTTACGCTGGCGTCAAACTGGCGCCAGCGTAAGTACGTTGGACAGTAGAATACGAAGTACGCTGGCGTCAAACTGGCGCCAGCGTGAGTACGATTTGGACAGTAGAATACGAAGTACGCTGGTTTCACGCTGGCGCTTGTGAATTGGGTTCCGGTTTTAGTAGAATACCAAATACCTCGTATATTGAAGTTTGTGCCAGGCTTGTCGTATGCTTGTGAACAGTAGAATTCGGACCCTGAAAACTCTGTTGTGTATACTTTCAGGTATAAATCTACATAGTTGGGGGCTCTTGATGATTGGATGTAGAGAAGAGGTATAGACCTCTTGGACATGGGCCCTACATGGGCTGATGAAGGTGATGATGTCCTGCGGGTACACAACCCGGCGTTCAACCATTTACAAACACTATCTATAGCTTGGCCACTAGCCCGCCACGATGTGACGTAGGGAACCCCTCGGTAGGGAACCCCTCGGTAGGGAACCCCTCGGTAGGGAACCCCTCGGTAGGGGCATTAATGGGCTACATATTATTATTGTTATCTATAGCTTAATTTTGTGGAGAGATAAATTGACAATGTAGAAACACCTTCAAGTCATCTTATCTTGTTTGTTAGATTAGATTAAAACAGAATAGTGTAGATTTGTGTCTGTATCTAAAAACCTTTAACTTTTTTGCTACGTTGATTTTGTATTGTGAGAAAGATATGTGATAATGTAAAGTTATTCTCATTACATATATGAGTAGTAGTAGTACAGTAAAGTATAAAATTACCAAGATAGTACAGTAAATACTTATTTTTATCTTTTATTTTTGTATTGACTGTCGTCTATCTGTCTAGACGAGAATTGGTGTTGGCAAAGACAGATGTGATTCGCCAATGATATAAGAGATAAAAATATTTTAAGATGATAAAAATAACAAGCAAACCTGGCGTCTGAGATGGAGGGTTTTTTGATTTTTTTATAAAACAAATTAATGGCATTTGTTTGTAAAAGGAAAACCCAGGCTATTGGAGTTGTGGAACAATCTAGAAAGTTTACTAACGATGCTTTTAAAAATACATTATCTCATGTAAAACTTAATGAGCTCTCCGTTGTCTAGTCTAGTGGGTTACACGCTTGCTTCACGCAGATTCAGGTTCGAATCCTGATGCTGACCATGGACGATTTGGATGACAAGATAAGCTGCAGGTCCCGGCTCCGGCTACCATCGCCACTTGGTAGTCGGGTCGATTTCACGATTTTTGAGTCACATGAATGAGATTCGTTTCACACAAATGAGATCTCATTCTTGTGACGTGAAATCGACCCACGAACGGTGTTACGCACGCGGCAAATAGCGTTGCAAGCGTTACGAATCTGCTACAAGGGTCGATTTTTTATGTCACACTAATGAGATTAGTTCGCACGAATGAGATCTCGTCGTAGAAGTCGTAGAAAACTCGTCCATCCTCCGCACTGAGCCAGCGTGATGGAGTATGGCTCAATCTTACTTCTATCCGGGTGAAGGCTTCAATGTAAAACGATTCTATCCTTTACTGTACCACCTAAACTATAGCTTTGTTAATGACTTCACTAACTCAGTTATTGAAAATGATTTCAATATTCAATTTCACGGTCCCCAGTTTAGGGATCCCTAGGACAAGCGGCTATGCGACCGACACCGGATCGATCTAGTCAGATTGATGTAATCCCTTAATCCTACAGATTTATCTAATTTAATAATTAACATTTAGATTGACTCTTAGTAGGGATACCATGCGATCGGAAAATTGCTGGGAATCCTTTCGAAGGGTAATTCTAAAAAGTTTATGATATCCACCATCCATAGGTTATCCTGTCTAAGCTGGGCATGCTGAAAGAAATCTCTCTTTAGAGATAAGCTTGCCTTTGTTTATATATTTTCTGTATTGTTTGTGTTTTTTCTGGTATGTGCAATTATAACTCAAATACCCATCTTCAAAAAGTTATTCCAACAGAATGAGACACTTCCTGAATCCCAACAAAATGTAATATCAATCAAACCGTCCCTTGGCTAAAAATTTAGTGTTTGAAACCATCATAATGCCATTGGAAACTATATGATTTTTTTTATCTAATAGTTGTTTGATTTAACCTAAAACGAGTTATTTCATGAGTTATACAAGGAACGCTGGTACGGTTCATGTCTAAAAATTGGAAATAAAAATAACAAAACATTTAGTGTTTAACATTTTAGAAATCATCAGCGGTTTTTATGTAATTTGCAGAAAAAAAAACTCATTTTTGCACTTTTTGCACGGTCGTAAGTGTCGCGCTGCAGTTTACATCAATAAATACTTTATTTTATCATATATATTTTATAATTTGTGTAAATTTCAACCACCACAAATCCAGTTGCTAGTTTTGAGGGTTATAGGCGCCTTAATAATGAAATATACGAAATATATCCAACGATACGCATATCAAAGCACTGTCATAGTTTGAGTCAATTCTCGTGTGTAATGGGTAACAGTAAGCAGGATACACCATTGCAATCACTAGCTGATATTTTCTAGAATAAGAACGGAACATAGAAAGACTTATATTGAAGCTACAGAGCGATTTATGTCACATAAATATCATAATTTTAGTTCTGCAACATTCATTTTCTTACCAGTTGGTCACCCTAGTTTGAATCTACATTCAGAAACGTCGGGACAAACGACAGAGATGCGATCACGAGAATTATATTACTCTGTGGAATTCTAAAGACATCACAACACAACACAAGTAATCACAACTACAGACTTCCAACGATCTTTTGGCACTTGAGTGACGTTTACGGGGGGCGCTAGTTCATGCAACAAACCTGTCATCACATCAAGCGTTAGTTCCACACGTCACCGCGCCCCAAAAGATCATTGGAAAGCTGTAACTAATTAACGAACTGACAGAGGTATAGTTCCAGTACCATAAAGGTACGTATAGTACCACCGTCTTATCTGTAGAATGAGCGATGGCGCCAACATCTACTAGGCTGGATTTTACATAATTTGTATCACAATGACAGTTCAAAATGAGGTCATTCTATGAAAAAGTACAAGATACTCTCGAGTAAAAAGTTACTCTTTGTTGGTGAAATTCGCTCTAAGCAGCATACACAACAATAAATTGTCAGCGAAGTGACGTTTTCAAAGTAGCGACAGTAGTTTCAGCTTTGGCCGTTCTTTCTCTGTTATAGATAAAGGTGGCTCTTTATTATATTCGCCAACATACACTTTCTTCATAGTTCTAATAATTCCCAACAAGCCTTATTTTCCAGAATCCTTCACAGAGTTTCTATCAAACTAAGTGTTCATCTTACGGCTGCCATTGCCACGCCAATCCTTACGAACGCTCCAACCCACCAACCTAACTATACACCCGTATTTCCAACCCTACCCTCCTATCCCAACGGGGTAAAATCCAATTTCGATAGAACCACAGCTACGAATAGACTGGCTAGAGAAAGGTATAAAATTTTAAGGGTCTGGTGCATCGTTACCTGTCCTGCCTTATTTGCTGTGAAAAAAGTTACTGAAAAATATGTCGTGTGTGAACCGCAAAATGGGTCACCTACCTCTCAGTGTAACCTACTGGAAGGTTACAAAAACATATGTGAAATGTTCTGTGTATAATCTGACTTGACCCCAAACTGGGAGTACTAGGTAGGACAATCTGGTAAGTGCGGGTGAACATTCGACTTGAAGAATTCGGTAAAAAATAACGTGGTTTATTGAGGATCCGATGTCAAACCAATTGCGCCACTGCCGTCAAACAATAATCTCCTGATTCTTCATAACTAAATCCTGGTCAGGTGGGTTCCGCCACCACAATCGTATTGTATACAGAGATGATAAACAAAGGCCGGCTTTAGGGATCAGCGGTGGAATATTAAAAATCCGCATAGAACAAAGGGTGAGAGCTATAATTTCGACTTAAAGGCTCTGGGTTCCGCATAAAGTTCCGGAATCTGCTCCAACGTGAGACAAAGAAAGGATTTGATGGGAATTTTTTGAGTTATGTATTAATTATACGGTGTTGGACTGGCGCGCTGTGGCGTTGCGATGCAATTTATTCCTGTCAGTACCAAATATTACAATCACGCCCCGTAACAACAAAGTTCAAGTTGTCAAAGCATAGCGAGGTAGGTAATCAAACTTGTACGAGACCTAAGCTCAAGAATCAGGAGCATTTCAGACCCTATTACGTACCACATAAGTTCGACGTAAGTTCGTAGATTAAGCTAACCTAGCGACACCTATCGGCAGTGAGGTAAGGTAGTTAATTCACAAGGTCCACTAACTTGAGGCAACGACGATTCTCAAACTGTGGTCTCTCAAATGCAGTTAAATTAAATACCTATATTACAAACATATTAACTGGTTCGCCGACACATCTCATATAACAATAGCTCGCCATTGTTCGGTCGTTCGTGAGGTGTGTTTCTGAGAGAGAAGGGGTTAAGGGCGTGCATAATATTTTGGTGCGGAACTGATGATGAAGACCACACATGGCCACCAGAACTGCTCAATACTAGGTACAAATACAATCTACTATGCGTGGCTGACGGGCAACGCATAGCCTAAACCGGTGGACCTAGAGCCATGAAACTTTGTACAGAGGTTCCTTAGTAGCGTAGGGAGGGTAGCACTGAGATGGGATTTGACATAATTGAAACAAAAAGTAAACTTTAGAAAAAACCGACTTCTACATGCCCTATTTGATTAGATTGAGTTTAATACAAACTGTAACCCCTTATCCCCCCCCCCCCCCCTTGGGGACCGAATTTTGTCAAATCCCATCTCAATGCTAACCACGCTACTAAGGAACCTCTGTACAAAGTTTCATGGCTCTAGGTCCACCGGATTAGGCTATGCGTTGCCTGCCCATCAGCCACGCATTGTATTTGTACCTAGTATTGAGCAGTTCTGGTGGCCATATGTGGTCTTCATCAGCAGTTCCGCATCACAATATTATGCTTTCCATGTGCATCTGCGCGAGTTATTACGAAAAACACAAAAATCACTATAGGTCTGCCTATAATATTTGAAGAGTTCTCTCGATTTCTCCAGGATCCCATCATCAGATCCTGACCTGGTGTCAATGGGACCACCCTTGAGGTATTACCTATACGCCGAAAAAAGATTTGTTCAAATCGGTTCATAATTGGCGGAGTTATCGCGTAACAAACATAGAAAAAAAAAAGAAAAAAAACATACGGGTCGAATTGAGAACCTCCTCCTTTTTTTGAAGTCGGTTGAAAATTAAGTCCCCAAGGGGGGGGGGCGATAAGGGGTTACAGTTTGTATTAAACTCAATCTAATTAATTTTATAATTGCCCTTAACAGTCATTGACAGTTCAACTACCTAACGTCATCGTGCTTCCTAAACTGAACTTAATTTATGAAGTCTATAAAAGAACAGTCATAAATCAGATAGTAATTTATTTTAGAAATTAACTTCGAGTAGTTGATTTGACATCTGGGTTAATTGAGTTTTGCTTTCAAGGACTAAAGAAATTAATTAGCTGCATTCTTATCACAAAAAAATGTCAATGACGGTCCAGAAGACGATAATTTAATTTAATTTAATTACTTTTATTTTATTACTTTCGAATCTTAGTTAAATTACTGCTAATGTTTATTAAATGGCATAAATTATATGAATTTAAATAGGTATCTATTTTAATCATTCTCAAATAGTCAACGACTGCGTCTTAACAAAACCCTAGTCAATCCAGAGTTTGAGGGTCGATCGCTGAGCTGAGCCTGCTTAGCATTCCGTAGGCGACAGGTGGTCTAACTTCCTCCATGATTCAGGTTCGAGTCGTCGCGTGAAGTTTGACACGGAGTTGGGGTTCGGGGAAATTGGATGCAGTTTTGATGCGTGACTTATTTAGAAGTTTGGGAACAATGTTATCTGAATAAATTTACAAAGAAAACTATACTACGGAAAGAGGTATCTTATCAGTTAGCTGGTTTAGTACGACATAACGACATTATGATTTACTTCAAGATATTTAAGTAAACAACACAAAGCGCAAACCAGAAAACTAAAGAAGTATGAAATAAAGCAATTGAATTTAATTGAAAAAAGCGCACAGAAGAGTGGTCCCTCCCACAACCAAAAACAGAAATACACCACATTATTTAAAAACCAAAACCAAAACGAAGTTATGGTCTATCATCAATCTAAACAAAGTCTTAGGTCAATTAGAATTCAGATTCTTACCGCTATACTCGATATATAGATATAGTCATTTAATGAACCATTAATCCGATTCGTTTCAATTTACATGCAAAATCGTTCACTGAAATCGTTGAACGACTCTGGGTGCCGGTTAAACTACAAAATATCAGTTTATCTGCAAGTTCTGTATTCGCATCCGAAAACTAATACCTATTTGTACTAGTCTTGTACTAGTGTTTGTCTGTTTTGCATTGTGCAGCTGAAATCACGACTAAACAGGGATTGCAACAATGCTTATACTCCTACAGATGCCCTACGTGGCTGCAATACTGATCCGTCTCATCTGGTATAATTGGAAGGATTTTGGGAATAGCAAGAGATCGTTGTCTTATACGAGTACTTCAAGATCTAACTTTTATTCTGATACTGCGCTGTGTTTCATGTAAGCTGGAGGATAATTTATATCTAGGGGTAAACCCCTTCTGGTGCGGTACGCAATCACAATAGGTTATTTGCATCGGATTTAGAGATCCAACACATATTGATAATCTAGCTAGAAGGTACAGAATAATGTGAGCCTTTATTCGCTAGCTTAAAACGATAAAAGTCACAATAAACTACCTCCTTCTGTAACATAAAACGTCAAATTAACAGGGGCCAATTCGGCTATCAATATGTCTCCCTTGTTAAGCTGATAACTTTCGAACCACTAAACTGGATCTCAATAAATCATGGCTAAGAACCATCGAAGGAAAGTCTACTGCCATTTACTAAAAACCACTTTTAAATCCATTCACAAGTTTGACCGCTAGGGTGCGACACACACACAAACAGACAGAAGCTCTTAACAACCCTATTTCGTCGCGAGTTCATAACTCAGTACATTTGAGCGTGTGCTGAGGCAGGGTAGCATTTGTCGGGCTGTCGTCGCACGGACGGCCGATATCCCGACACGTTTCAATAAGCGTCCGACACACCTCGCGATATTGTCTGTACGTGACGACACAATCTACCCCGGCAGAGCGCACGGCTCACTGCACAATAGTATTTTACTCAAAGCCTTCTTTGTCACTAGGGTAGTCAAGTTTTTGATATAAGTAGGTGAATTTATCAAATACACGCCATGGCTACATCTTGTGAAGTTTTTTTCAGCACTTATGATAAAACGTTCTCAGCTCTATTGTTGATGTCATATGATATGACGGTTTTGTATGAATGCTGTCATTCAAAGAGTGGGCAAATGTAACAGGGGATTGATCGAAGATTAACTTTTTTCCTTTCGGAAACCAGACGTGAATGACATGTTATCACTTTCATACACAATTCACTTCAAAGTCGTTTGCTATATTCTCCAGGAGTGAGCATATTGTGTCGAGTACTCTGTGGCGACACGACACAAGCGTACCAAACCTTTATATTAACTTATCGTCAACTTAAAAACGTACTTTTGATATTTATTCTCTATTTTTATCACATAGTTTGAGATACTCGTGGTTCTATTTGAGAGACCTGTGCTGTGCCTGTAGACAATGTTAAAAGCTAAGGATAGCGAAACGAAACGATAACTTTTTATGTATGCGATTTGACATTTGGAATCGCTACGTGACGTCACCTTAACGAAGCCAAATGTCAAATCCCATACATAAAAGTTATCGTTTCGTTTCACTAGCGTTTGCTTTGTCTAGGGGGGCTGAGAGTAGTGGTCGTATAGTGTTCTAGAGTTGTTCTTACTAGATATGCATGCGCGCGAAGTATGAAGGTAATACACGATTATTAAATAAAATTATTACTGTGTGTGCCTCTGCCACTCCGTTATGTTTTTGATTTGGTTGTTGTGCATGTCTTGTTTGAGTGAAAAAGCCATGGCCTTGATGAGTGCAGTCTAATGACATTCATATCCTCCCATCATCATATGTTTCTATGTTCTGACCTTGCAATAAATACCCATGACTATTGTTTTCGCTACAACAGACCTTGTTATTATCGACTGATATTCTAATAATCACATGTTCACACGACAAGGCAAACCCTAACACAACCTTTAGAAGAGGAGGAACTCATCATATAATAAGGTGTGCAATTCATAATACAATATCTGGGAACCGAACTTTGCTCGGCGGTTGGTGGTACAAACACAATAAAATATTATATTTCATGTTCATCTGTTTTTAAACAGCTGCAAACGAGAAGCAAATAGGCATTTTGTTTCCCTCATTTCAATCTTTCAGCCTACACGTAGTATTGAATATCTGTGCCTAAACTATTATCTCTTCTGTGCCTAAAGCTCACATGAAAACTCGGAAACGTGATTTTTCAGTTATGAAACCTAGTTCGATCGATACTTTTTCTTGAACTCAAAACATATATCGCTTGCCAGAGGCAATTATATGGTGATCGACTCCCTCGGGAGTAGAGTAAAAGGACTGAATGCGCGCAGATACTAAAACTGATTTTATTATTAGAAATACTTAGCTTATATATAAATATGTACAAACTTACGTGGTAAAAATAGAAATACGTTATCTGTGAGGGTCGACAACTTATCTAAATAAAACGTGGAAATATGACTAACAATGTCGACCGGCACAGATACTCCCCCCTTTAAGGGAAGAAATAAATTGTATAACAACAGAAAACATTAAAAAGAGAAAATAAACCTTAAACGAAATCAATGTAACTATAAATAATGACACCCTAACGAAATCTTAAATAAACCTTATACACATTTAAATAATATAGGTAGTAAAAACTACAGGCTAGGCGAATTCTTCATAAGTTAAAAGAATATAGGAACAAATGCTAAAAAGAGAATGTACGCTATCGAACCCTACGTAAATTATCACAATATAATACACACACACACAGGCTATAGGCGACACCTACAAAAAATATTATGAGGAATATACTACACTAGTTAAAACCCGCCTAGGGTTAAAATTATTATTAGAGAAACAACATAATATTTACATACAGGGAAATTACATAACACATTGTACAATACTAAAATAAATTGGATAAAAGGTAACAAACACTAGAAAACGGGGCTTCGCGGTTGGGAAAAACCGCTTTCATTGCGACACTGAACTGGGAGAGATCCGCAGGATAGCCTTCAGGAGTCAATGAACTGAAATTCAGGAGTCAGTTAACATCATGTCATGCACGTCGTTGAAGTTGAGTCGTCAACTGTTTGTTTATAATTGCGACCATACCTAGACGAGGACGATTGAGCTGAATCAGCGTCAGCGTAAATCGGCGTAACCTTGGCTTGTAGGCAGTCGATGACTTCAATATGTGCTCTACACTCTGAGCGAAATTGTAGTTGTCGATTGGTGAAATTGTGTGCTTAAAAACCTTGGGATTTGGCAACATAAGGCACATCTTGTACACAAATCGTTTATATTTTGGTTCAGTGAATTTTCTTCATGCGATGTTCTTCCTGGATGACTTATTTTGTGAATTGTATCGATAAATTGTTCGATATTCTGCAGGTGCGGTTTTCTATGTCTTCATGTCGCGTGAACTTGAAAAACTGCTTGCTGCGATGATATTTGCCGACGCGGTTTGTTGTTTCTGCTGGAGCGAGCTTCATTTTTGATGATTCTGTGGTCAGCTATATTACGGGTTCATTGTACTTGCTTACGCGCGGCAATTTATCGATCTTCTTGGGTTCGTTCTTGAAAACTAGCTGGCTGGAGTTCTGTTGAGTGGTTTGAAATGCTCAAACCATAGTCGGAGCTTGTCCTTCCAGAAATTTGCTTGGTCTTCCGAAGTGGCAGCACAGGGAACTTGCTTCACGGCTGAATCCATGCTGCTTTACCGAAGGTTGCTTGATGTTCAATCGTCGGGTCACCACTTTGCCAGAGGCAATTATATGATGATCGACTCCCTCGGGAGTAGAGTAAAAGGACTGAATGCGCGCAGATACTAAAACTGATTTTATTATTAGAAATACTTAGCTTATATATAAATATGTACAAACTTACGTGGTAAAAATAGAAATACGTTATCTGTGAGGGTCGACAACTTATCTAAATAAAACGTGGAAATATGACTAACAATGTCGACCGGCACAGTTACCCCGTCACATATATACAAATATTCATATTAAGAGATGGTGGAGTCAGGACAGTCCCTCGAATCCACCAATATTACATAATGCCAATGTATCTATTTCGAGCCAGTATGCAAGAAAGCACTGGGTGCGATCGGCACAGCATCGGGGAGATTGGCGCTTTATAGAAGAGGCCTGTACCCAGCAGTGGGTCGATGTGGGCTGAGGATGATGATGATGATGATGTAAGAAACTTTTATACTCGAAATAACACGGCTAAAGTAACTATATATAGATTGTATTTGGGCTTTAGACCATAATTCAGCGAAGTCTTGTGTCCTGCTATTCAAAAAAAACTTAAGGAACTGTCAAAACGTAACTTTTGTTCCTGAGTAATTTTCATGCACAAAATTTAATATACACTTTATAAAATACAACTTCTGGAAATGTACAATTCTGAAGGCCCCGCACATGTGGGCCACGTGCAGGCGCTTTGACCCCCTTAAAGAAGATACAAGAAGATACAAGATGTACAATTCTGAGACTGTCAAGCCACATCATACATACGTGAAATGGATAATATGATAATGACGTCTATGTCTAATGCTTCAACTTCAGATTTGTTTCTTATTTGATTACCTTGGACGGACACAACACAATTGTCTCTTTCCAAAGACCGATGTGCAAAGATAATCGCCGGGAACTGTACATGCATACTACTTATACATGCTAATACTACATAATATACTAATTGATACAATACTTATAGACTTTTCAGTAGTTTTCAGTAGTTACCCACATGTCACTGTCATTTCAGCTTCCGGCGGATATGTAGATAATTATCTCTTGCACACACATGTAATATAGTACAATGTGCTGTGTAACCACGTCATACGAGGTAATAATCCGAGGACAAGCTCTCATTGGTCATGTCGCGAACATGATCTGTAATAATTTGATTCGGCGGGTACTTTGGTCAATTGTAAACATGCTTGTTGAAACTGAAAATGATGATGAATGGTAATGGGCGATACGGAAAAATTGCATGGAGTAAATGACGGCCCCATATTATCGGCCAATCAAAATAGGTTGAGAGTATACAAGGGATTGATATAATACGAGTAAAACCCGAAAGATTTTGAGCCCTCCTGGTTGGTACCCAACAACGTATTGCCAGTTTTTAAAAGTCCAGCTTTGGAAGTTTAAAGTTTCCTCACGATGTTTTCCATCATCGTTACAACTTTTGTTATATTCTTAATAAAGTAGTATCGAAGAAAAATATTAATCTATAAGATAGGTAAGTATTTAAGTAACAGCATGTAGAAACTAATCACACCACTCGACCTCCGGCCTCAAAACCCAACTTAATGGATTTGAGACATCCGTCTTGTCTGTATCTTCACGCTTGAGGGTCAGGGGCCAGGCAGGGATCTACCCCTATTTAGGTAGGCTAATGAGGCCGTCAGAAAGGTTATATTGGGTAGCAAATTTTTGTTGGCAAGTTACGCACACAAGTTTTAAGACGGATATTTGGTCTAAGCTAAACAAGACATCACTCATCCAGTATCTTTCGGAATTCCAAATCCAACTGAATTCGGGCGCAGCTGCCGAAAATTTATGTCCAGTTGATACCGAGCCTTCGCAAACACTGCACAGGCTAAACTCGAGCTTGTAGCCTAGGTAATAAGGAGCAGTAATATAATGCATGCGTTTGAGTGTTTCCTAAAACTAAATCAGGCGATTTTCAGCCTAAAAGCTTTGCTCACAAGGTGCAATAGGGCGAGGGGTGCGTTTGACGGCAGTAAATAATGATGCAGTATTGATGCAGGCATTCGGGAGCAGATGATGCGTTTATTTACCGGACTAAGGGCCGGTTTCACCATTTGGTGATAAAATCCTGATAGTCTGTAAATGCTCCTCTGCGAACCGGCATGGGAAAAGGCGTGACGGATCCGGTCTAAAAAGCCGAAAACCGAGAATGCGCGGTCCATATTATGTAAAATATACCTTTATAATGTACGTTAAGAAACGCTAAAGGATTAGAAAAAGTATAGTAAAATTTGACACATCAAAAATGCAGAGGAATTTAATATGTTTGCGGCATCTAAGCGACTCGAATAGCAGCGGCGCCGAAGTTATAATTCTCCTGAAATGTTCAGCGTCGGGCGTCGTCGCGTATGAATATAACATTTTTAATTTTAAAAGGCATCCGATACTCCTTCCTTGATATACCCTGACAATCTCACATACAGCACCAGGGGGACAATTCTGGCGCTAGCGAGATCACATTCATGGTCGAAATATCGATTTTGAGATACCGAAACCTCTATCAAAAACAAGAAAAAGCTATTCTTACGACTAGCCTTTCGACCAACCGAGATATCTCGACCCGTTTTCGATGTTAATAAATATGAATCGAGATCGTTTTCGACGGATTTAGGCCGTATCAAAACCGATATCTCGATTGGGGAGATGATCTCGATAGCGCGAGAATCGGCGGCCTGCACTGTATTTGAGGTGGAAATCGGAGGCGGGGAAGAATGGAGCTATACCTGGGGCCGGATCCTGTACACGAATCACATAGAAATAGCTATTTGCGCCCTTTGTATAGTTATTGCCATAAATGCTATTCGCGGGCAGAATTGGGCACCTGAAGGTCAATTCTCTAAAGGAAATCTTATCGCGATAGTTTCGATTCAGTACCGCCTAGCTCCATACAGTACCGCCTCGCTCCATACAAAATAATCAAATAGGAAATCTAGGGGTTTTATAGTCATGGCATTGTATAGAAAATTGTCTGCGACTCTCAACACTAGGGACGATGGCACAAATTGACTCTTCCACATAAAAATGTACAGCCTACCTACCAAATTATCTGTGAAATGTCAAAGTCAAAGTCAGAATTCTGAACTACGATCGCCATCTTTTATATGCAATTTAATAATGCTCGGACAAAATTCCCAAATACGGCAATAGAAAGCCACTAGCGACACTCGTCATTTTACAGTTAAGTTGGCAGATCTATAACCTTCTCTACAAACAACCAGCAAAGGACCTTGAGTTGAACTTGACTTTGAGTGTAGCGGAACAAAACTCAGTGACATTAATGAAACTGTTACATAAAGCTTTACAGGAAAATGGCTCTAACGCTCATGGAACAAGGCTGGCAGAAATAGGAAGGCATTGTTAACAGGGGATTTCACACTTTTTGCACTCAGACTGAGATAATTAGGCGTGATTTGTGGATTTTGGATAAAAAAGAACGTGTTTCTAGATCCGTCTACGTAATCGTATTTAGTTGCACGAATCTTTCATATGTAGTTATATCCATCTGAGCCTCCGCCCCACCACGCGTGGAGAAGGCGTGACGCTTCTTTGTTCATTTCAATTCAATGCAATATACTTTATTGCACAAAAATCAATACATTGTGACAATTAAAAATGGAAATAACATGTACAAAGGCGAGCGTGACTTTGAACTTGAATTTGAATTCCTCCCTACCAACATAGAGGACAGTCGTCCATGAGGTTGGCAATACTCTGATGAATAGCTCCGCAGAAAGGTTTTCGTTATACCTGAAACAAACACAATAAATCCATTAATGGTTGTTCAATGAATACGAGTATGTGCCTACAAACATTTACGACAATAACGCCCGTTTGTTAATCCTGGAGTAACAAAACATAGGCCTAATGTTACACAAGGGTGACCACGGCCCTGAAAAAACAAAATACTTATTCATTGTACACTCTTAAGGTGGAAACTGACCAAACGTTACGAGGTGTAATGAGACATGTTACACAGCGAGCATTCATTCATGCAGTCAGTAAGTAGTATCCCACCAAAACATTTTCATGTAAAAAATGTAGCCAAGAAGAGGGAAACAAAAAGTTATCAGATCTCAAGTAGAGCCAAGCTTCTAACTCTACACGCCCTAACTGTAGAGCCCTAACTTCACAAACTCTAACACCTTACTCACAATATGTGGCTTGGCCGTTTCACTACCGTCACATGAGCTTAAATTGGAAAATGCAAGCAACGAAACGGCCAAGCCATATATTTTGAGAAAGGTGTTAGAGTTTGTGAAGTTAAGGCTGTACAGTTAGGGCGTGTAGAGTTAGAAGCTTGGCTCTACTTGAGATCTGATAACTTTTTGTTTCCCTTTTCTTGGCTAAATTTTTTACATGAAAATGTTTTGGTGAGATATCATTTCTTTTTGTAAGTTGGGTGACCATTTTGCGTGACAGGGGGCTAGCCCATCGCTGCAGTTATGGAGTATTGAAGGTTATGTAAAGTTAGTATTTATAATAAGCAGTCACTGTATAAATTTTCAGACCTCTACCTTCGAAATTTGCGGAAGTCTCATACTAACATTCATCCCCTAGTTTAGGGGGTTGAGGGGTGAAAATTCCAAGTTTTAAGATTTTGCGGTTGTTTGTGTGCTAATCCTAGCCTACATACCAAAAAAGTTTTGTTGATCAACAGTGAGTAAGTCAGTGATGAAATCGGGGTTTTTTAGATAGCAATAAAATCTAAAGTATAAGAGCTATGCACCTGAAACTTTTTGGGTTTAATGTGTCTACTATTGACATCATATCCCAAGAATTTCGTCGATCTGGAATAATCCAAACCCAAGTTCTGAGAGTTCAAAATAACGACGAAGCGTTACGAGAAAAGGTGGGTAGTGCCCCAGTGCTTCGCGCTCTTCTTGGCGGGGGCACTGCCGTGCCCCCAGATTACGGGGAAACCAGCGAGCAACGAGCGTAAACTATTCCTGCTCGATGCTCAACATGCTCAATGCGAATGTTACATTTACACCTCGTAACGTTGGTCAGTTTCTTTATTACATGTGCTTAATTAATCATCTATTCCTGTAAGTGGGCGGCGTAATCTATAGCTGTGGCAATGGGCTACCCCATGTCATGCAAAATGGCTAAATGTGGGCACAGCTATGCGTCTGCCACCCCATATGGGAAAAGGCGTGACGATATTATGGAGGAGGAGGAGTGCCAAAGAACAGATGTACACACATTTCTATAGTTAGCCGTAGCCCGTTAAGTTTTCCGAATTGAGTAAGTTGATGAAAGACGTAAAGGTACGGGGGAGTTTCTTGCCCTTCTTTGCTCCATCCCTAAGCCCACAACTTCCGAACGGGCGGTAGTATACAAAAATGTTAATATTATATTGACGTTGACTAAGCAATCTGTATGATTTTATGGTCAATAAAAAAAAAGATTTTGACTTTGACAGAAGACTCAAAAATAAGTTCCAGGTTTCAAACCTAAAGTTCAAAGCAAAAATCCCTGGGACGTTACTGCCACTGTGTGTGTGTGTTGTACAACTTGTATGGTTATGTATGAGCCGTCTGAAGTAAATGGCATTTTTGCCGCATTCCTCGCGCGACTACCCGCATTCCGAGCGAACTTCGCATATTACAGCGATATCAATGAGTGTAAGTCACACATACTGCATTACAATTCAGGAATTTATTGTGACACGTTCTTACATTCTTTGTACCTATTAGCCGAAGTACCTTTTAATTATAATCGTTAACAGCACAATAACTGGAGATCCATGATAAACTCGATAATGAAGGTCAATGTTTCACTTTTCCCAGATAGTGTGGCATTGAAACACAGGAGGATGTTGCGTTTGTGTTGGGTTTTCACATGTAAATATGCTACTATATCATTTACAAACTCAAAATGGATACCCATAATCATTTCGGAATTTCGGACCATCGTAATCCGACTTGAGATACCGGTCATACAACCACTGGTCTAGAAATACGATTTAAGGACTACATAAGGCCCGAAATCCATTATTAAAACATGTACATCTCGTGTCAGCACAACAAAATCATGCAAATACAGGGTCGAAGGTCCACGGGTCATCTGTCCCAATTATCTGGCGATGAGGGGTTTTGCAATAATAGTGGACCCTTCAGTGGGGTCACTGCGGTGTGGGAGGGGAAGGGTATTAGCCACTCCTTTCACAAGTGCGACTATAATGGACAGCTCATCAGAAATACGAAATAGAGAGGCTTGTTTAATGTTGTTTTGTCAGAATTTAATGTTTTTTTTTCTATTTAATTGAATTTAACATTTAAATCGAGGAATGCTTCCCATGTAATGTTGAATCAGTGGCAGATGTAGGCGGGTTGTGTCCAAGGTGATCAAATAAATCTAGGAACAAGTCTGAAGTTAAAGTATTATGTACAAAATAAAATGGCTTGACAACCTCAGAATTGTATATTTCCAGCAGTTGTATTTTATAAACTCAAAGGACATTGGGAACTTTCATTATCATCATCATCCTCAGCCCACATCGACCCACTGCTGGGCATAGGCGTCTTCTGTATAGCGCCAACCTATTGGGAACTTTACTGTGGAAAAATTACCCACGGGGCGGGGCGGCGTAAAGATATGAATTATGGCTTATTATATAGCCTGAGACATCTAATTGTTATGGACTAAAGCGCATTAATGTGGGTAATGGGAATCTTGGGATATAATGGCCCAACCGTTTCAAACAA
This sequence comes from Argyresthia albistria, assembly GCA_963457715.1. Lineage (NCBI taxonomy): Eukaryota > Metazoa > Arthropoda > Insecta > Lepidoptera > Argyresthiidae > Argyresthia > Argyresthia albistria. The sequence continues at coordinate 11,913,123 of OY735265.1, read as the reverse complement.
ACGTATCAGAATATACTAGTTTTGCTTTCGAAATTCATCACATAAACGTAATTTTTTCAACATTTCAAGGAGATAAGAAAAAAATAATTGCACCATTTTAAAGGACGTTAAATCATCACCACAGGTTCCATTATTGGTGACCTAAAAATTCATGTGTTTGGGTCATTCATTTACTATGAAAAAATTACCCACAGCGCGCAGCGGTCCACAAAATTCATCACATAAACTTATTTTTTTCATTATTCCCATGAGATAGAAAAAAAATGCACAATTATAAAGGACTTTATGTTATCTAACGACTACCACAATTTTCATTCGTGTACGCAAAATTCAGGTTTTGGGTCAGAAACTTCCCAATGACATTTGTAAAAAAAAGACAGCATATGTTCTATTGTATGTTATAGCTCTAGCTTACCTTAGTTCGGGCTTTCCCTCTACTGTTACGTCGTCGTGATGATATATCGTTCATATTTAGCCAAAGCGTGGGATATATGTTCTCTGAATCCGTAGGCTCTAACGCAACCCGTAGGGTCTGACGGATATATGGATATCTATAGAAGAGCTATAGAAGAGCTAGGGAAATTATAAATCAGGCGAATAAATAACTAATAAGGCGACCAAAACGGCAGACTTTGTGAAAACACCATTCAGGGCAAACAAAAAAAAAATATTTTTAAAATATATTTATTTCAAAAACAGGAAATGTACAGCGAGAGGTTACAATACAACAGATTAGTAACAAAAGAATCAACTAAATATTTTAAGGGTATACGTACAAATAAATATGAGACATTTAGTAACATTTAGGATGTGAGACGAGCTGGTATCCTAGCTAGATTATATAATAATCTGTATTGAGGAAGTAGGGCAATGGTGCTCAAATAGTAGTCAGTTTGGTAACAATTGTTGTTCGCTTGTTCATGAGCTATCTATCCTATCGTAAGACCTGACCCCTCGGCAGGGACGCAGCAACTTTACAAACATAGGTTTTTTTCTAGATTCGTGGAACGTTGATGTCCCTGACCCTCTTCCAACCCTTTAAGTGGAAGAAGAATTAGTTGGAAAATTCTAACATCTTTTCCCTTTCTTACAAATAAGAACTGCGCCATCCATCTTCATTTAAACGACCTCATAACATAAGGGTTTAATAAAGGGTTTTACAAATGACGGTATCGCGTCTGTCTACCCCGCAGCGGCGTCGGGATGATAATACCGTATATCAGTGCAGCCTACTTACAGTGGAAATGAAACTTTATGGCACGGAGGAAATTAAATTCTTCTTACGAGGCATGAAATTGAAAAATATTAGATGAAACCTCCTGCTTTTAATGCTGGAATAACTGCTTTGTACATTTTATATTTGAATTTCTGCGACGAAGTATAAATACGTATAATAAAATCTTAACACAAGATCATATAAAATGTTAGTGGCCTTCAGACAACATTATTATAAATTGGTAACCCTGAAAAAATACTAAATACATGCACGTACCGAAGGTTCCATTATCATAAACTATCAACTTAATTTAGTCGAGTGTCCAGGGTCAAATGATGCTACCTGTCTGTATAATCATGTGTACCCAGGAATAGGTCTCATTGTTTGGGGTACCTTAACCACCATGAAGGTCTTTACAGGTGTTAAATTTACAAGAGTAGAGCTGGCAGCCCACACTCAGTTATTGCGCGTTGATGGCGGATATTAACGTCCAATCTTACAAGACATTTGGCGTGTTTATTAACATCTTGCTGTATCCTCCACCCTTACCATGTAACCCTGGAATATCCTTGAGTTGAGTAATGGACCAGTTAACATTGACATTTCAGAAAGACGAGTTAAAAGTTAACCAACTCACAGAGATGCAAGAAATAAGAAACATTATATTACTTGCGTATGTAATTTCAGTTTCACGTGTCATAAGAATTGGTATGCATATTTTGCAATGGTTAGTATAGAATTCCCAGTATTTACACCAATCATCCTTAGTTATAAATGGTGTCCTTTTCGTCTAGTTACAAAAAATAGTACATTACTTCAGAGGGAAGAAAGTGACAGTTCCATACCGAGATTATGGCATTTGCGCCACGAGCTTGCGAGGGGCGCAAACCATTTGAGGTATGGAACTGTACTTTATCCTGAGGTATGTATAGTGCTTTTTATTACACCTACGAGGAAAATTATAATAGACATAATGCATAGAAATCTGCAGAACTTACTTATGAAAATTTCATACGTTGGCAAAAGGAAAAGAAAACGACTTCATTTTCTGAAAATGTATTGCTCGAAGTTTTTGCGAAAATGCGCGGGCTTTTCCTTTTTTTATTCGCCCGTTTCTGGATTAGGCTAAGATCATAAGGTCATGCAGCCACTTCTTCCGTGATTCCGCGCGTTTTATATACAAAAATAGGTAATTTCGTTTTTAATTTTCTGTATGCACCAAGGAGGTTGGTAACTGGTAAAAAAATAATTGTATGTGGCCAGTAACAATTTACTTGAAATTTAATTAGTAGACAGTTAAAGTCTCTTTGCAGTATGACTGCTGACAAATAAAAATAAAAAAAACCGGGTATGTAATGGAATTTCATACATACTTCCCACCCTTGGGTCGGAAGGATTTTCATACAAACTTCCATACCTTGGGATGAAAGGATTTGAAGGGCGGGATAAAGGCGTTTCTTCCCTCTAATTGGTATAATTAGTATGTATTTTCAGAGCAGGTGTGATAAAAAATATATTATAAAACATTGCTGGGTAGTATTATTTGCATGATATCGTTAATTGTCTAGAGCTCTGGGTCACCCTGAACCTTTACTATAGGTTCTGAAAGTGTTCTGTTCGATGCCTTCTTCTAAATCAGAAGTTATGATGACGACATCTGCATCATGCAGTTTCATTATTTGTGCACTAGGACTGTCCTCTTTGCATAATCTTTCCTGTCCTTGCTGCCTTGGCTTACTAAAGGAAATCTATTTTTAGAGATAAGCTCGCCTTTGCGCATTAAGCGTTTCATAAAATTACTTTGTAAATCCGTGCTATAAAGAATATGAACACATCTTCTCGCTCCAAACTCGCATCGAACTCTCTGAAGTCGACCCCGAGTACGGACAAAGACGTCTAGATGGATTTAATTATCAAAGGACCAAGTAATTTATGCGCATATTCTGCGTCGGGGCCCGCGTGAGGTAATTGTATACCCTACGCTATGTCACCCTGTACTATCGACAACTGTCTCCCTGGTACTATCGATGAGCGTCACCCTGGTACGGAGCCACCACGTTATCTAGAAGCCAAAGCGGAACTACAAAGGCCACTTATTTATTTTCATCACATCTGTTCAAAAAGAGCTACTTTAGTCCCGGTAAACATGGACTAAAGTAGTTTTTAATTTGGTTGCCAGTAGAAAGAAAATAATTGCTGTCACTATTTACTTTCCCTACTATTCTAGCTGACGGACCAAATTACAAGAAAGATCGATTTTGAAACACAGCAAATTAAAAAAAAAGTTTGTACAAATCTTGTGCGTACTTGACCCAGTAGTGATTTAATGTTTCCGATTACGATCCTGTACACGATAAGTCAAGTTTATTAATGCCAATATGACAGAGCCATCTGTGTTACCAAGTGCTACTACAATACTGGCAATGGCAATACTCTATTAGATAGCAATACGATGTTCAATAGATCACCATCAATCAATGTTCAAGCTACAAGAGATCATCGTTTTGTCAGTCTGAAATAACACCTAATGCTTTAACATTAGTTTTTCAGAGATCTAGAAAGAATTTCCCACCTTTCATAATTTCAACAGATTGAATTTAATACAGAATCAGAAACATCGAATTCGATTCAAGGCGAAGATCATCTTTTATGTCATTAGAGCGTGCATTAGAATTTCCACGCTGATACCAAACATTAAAGTTGACATTTACACGTTTTTGTGTGCGCCGCCCTGTCCAGGTGTGTGCAACCATTTAGAATTTACCTGTTCGAGTTTAAGGTTGAATTTTGTTTGTGTTGTATAGAAGGTTTATTAGTATGTGTGAGTGGTACCACTTCGTGCCAGGCACTGGCGACTCGAAGAATGTGCCAAGTACAGTACAGTTACAAATATTATTCTATCGATGCTAAACGAGATCGATGCTAAACGAGTTTGTTTGGCACACAGAGTTTTTGCAGTATTTTCCCTCTTTTTGCGCTGACCGTGACCTTGGAAGGCATTTGAAGGCCCTCAACTTGTTCGAGAACCTTTTTTAGAAGGATTCTTTAGGTTTTCTCTTTGGATGTTTTATGCGTTTTGTCAGTTATTTGCTTATCAGGGAAACATTGATTAATGCGTCGCGATATTGATCGCGATTTGCATACAAATGATGGCCGACTGTTAGAAGCTATGATTTATTTCAGAGAACCGTAATTAACGTGGAGAATTTCATTTGCAACAAGAAACAATTGAATGTTATGTTATTGTTAAATTGCTCTATACAGGGTGATATTTAATTAGCTAAACATATTTTGGGTAATGATAGTACCCATCATTATGAACAACTTTCCCCATGGAACATGTGGTCGCAAACGAAAAAATGATTTTTGTCTCCCATAGTAACTTGAAATCAGCTGATTGGGGCAATGGGGACGAAAATTTCTTTTCACTTGCGACTATATGTTTCTTTGGGAAAGTTATTCATAATGATGGGTACTATCATTCCCCAAAATATGGTCAGCTAATTAAATGTCACCTGTATTTACAAAGCCCTAACGAAACGAACGACAATAATTGAATTCTCCTTCCTAATAAATAACCGTCTTACTTTAGACCCGGATTCACAGTTCTACACACAACCGAGAACTCAATGTTTAACGGTAACATTTTTTACATTTAAATACAGGCACACACATTGCTTCTGGCCTCACACTAGGATACCCTGTGTCGTGGAAACCAAAAACAGCGACATCGCAAACATTATCATCATCCTATTTTATTTTATTTACTTTTATTTTAGTGTCTGGGGGTCGCATCTAGTTTCTAAGTAAGGCTATTTTGTTTTGTATGTTTGTGTTTCTATACTTTAATTTACTGTTATGTATTATGGTCCTAGAAGTCCGAAATAAAGAAATTGAATTGAATTGAATTACACTTCCATCTCTATTACACACACACACACACACACACCCTCACACACAACCTCACACTCTCCCTCACACACTCCCTCACACACTCTCTACACTAAGTTAATATTGTAATGTTACTCTAACTTATGCTTTAGTTTTCAATGTTAATTTCAGTAATTTTCTTTTAATAATTATCATATTTTAATTTATCATTGATGTCAAGAATTCGGAATTTATTTAAACTATTAGAAATTGTGTCATTTACTCATCCTATGCCACAGGGGATGCCCTTTTTTAGGGAGTACAGATCATCCCTTGTTCTTTACTATGTAAATAACATGTTTATATGTCTATTTTTCTAAATAAATTATTATTTCATTTCATTTCAAACATGTAAAGAACCAAAACCTGGGGATGGTTGATGGTGACACCACTTGACCGATTTTTGGAACATCAATTAAGGCGATGACTGACTAAAGTTTACTTTCAGGTCATGAGACTTGTAGAAAATGTTAAATTATTAATTTAATGATAATTACTGTATTGTTCAGTGGTAGGCCTTGATCTAGCTACGGCAACCGGGGCGTCCATCTTACTTTAGCTGCGTTTTTCCATACAATAGTCATTTCGTAAAAGCGGTCATAGTAGTTAGGCCTATAGACCTATATCTATATGTATAGTGCTTAATGAATAACACTTTTAGAAGATAAAAGTTAATTTGTTCTTATATAAGATACCTACCTTTATTAATAGGGCATGAAACACGAATATTACATTGGTTTATAGTTAATTCGGTACACAGACACAAAAGTGGTAGTAACATCGACATAAATATCGTTAAAATTAATTTCCTAGTGCTTCCAAACCACGCTCTCAAACCAGCGCACATTATCGAGTAAAATATAAAAATAAAACCACAACAAGTAATATTCATCAACAGTTTACGACCCCTGCAGCTTGCAGCAGCGGCAGCGGTTGCCCTCTGGGCTATTCCGAAATCAACATGTTTTGAAAACCCACATTGACACATACGGGCAGGCTTAGGCCCACTGCGTAATTTTTTATAAGTAGATATGCATTGCTCTATTTCTTTGATAGAGGCTAGCCCATTGCTAAATAGTATCGTGATGTTTTCGCCTCTCTTGCCAGCGTAAAGAGTGAGAGTGAAAACCACTAAAGGGCTATTTCCCCATGCAGCCCAACAGTGTGCCCCGATTTGACAACTACGACTGCCACGTGCTGCAAAGGAAAAAATTGATCCACAACGATTGCCGATGGAATGTCCTATAGATGGTTCTAGTCAGGATGGGAATCACCCTTGTTTTACGTCGCAATTTTGACTTGAAGTTTACGAGAAGCTTAAGTACAGGTCAATTATTTTTCATATTGTAGTGTGGAGTAGATAGTTCGCTTGAGGACTCTCCTTAATTGACATGGCGGCACCGTGATGATATAATTACATTTTAGTGCTAGCATCCTGATAGACAGTACTGACTCTGGTCCGTATTAATTAACCGAGCTCAGCTTTGAGAACTATCTCAAGCGCCAATGCGCACATCGCGGAACCACGAATTTCATATGTCAAGACCGTCATTGTGGCACAGCTAAGACAAGTCTCAGGCCTGACTGAGAGCGTTATATTATACGGAGCAAGTTCTTTGCTGGATGCTGGACCACAGAAGAGATAATAGTACTCTGGACGCAGGTGTTACATGAATCAACAGTACGTACGTATATTACATCTCTGTTTCTGGTTCTCACGACATAAGGCATACGTACTAATTTAGATGTGTCTTTGTGCTTCAGTCTCTCAACCGATAAATGACAGCGTCTGTATGTTAATTAAACGGCACTTACTTTAGACAGCATTCTGTGCATTCAGCACACTGTGTCCATTTAAACATGGACCGTCAACTTAATAAATCGTTGTCTCCATAGTTGTCACAATTATCTCGCGCAGATTCAGAGGGAAGTTAAAGCGTTTCATAACAAAGTTATTAAGAAGTTAAACAGTGTCGGTACTACTTGGGGCGATGCTATCTTGTTTGTTGCAAGCGGGTTTATGAATTATGACTGAAAACGATGTCTTCCAGTTGAAGAGGATGCTTTCTTGAAGCATAGCCGGGCCCGCAGTCAGTTCTCCAAAAGAATGTAATTACAACCTATAATTTTATCGTAACGTGATTGTCGACAGTAATTCGACAAACGTTAGGGAGATAGGCCAACGACGGGCTAGGCCCCGGTAACGCAAAACGGGGGATTTAATAACTGAATAAAAGTAGACAACTTTGTATTACATAACCGCCTTACTGCAAAAGATAACACAGGTTCTCCTCAAGATACAAGAAGAAGAAAAAGGGTCGCATCACATAGTAAAACTCAGGAGTACGTTCACTTAGCGGCCACAGCCCTCCAGCTGTGGAGGGCTCTTGTGCTGTCAACAGGCTTTTTCGACCCCTAATGTGGGGTACGAGGGGTGAGAGACAGTAACTTACTATCAGCGGTTTTTGAAAGACCTGTCTGAAGCCTAGAGATGTCTCAGTTTTCTTTAATCAATTTCGTCACCTTTTTGACAGACTTAACAAAAGGGGGAATGGTTTGTCGGATTTTGTTTTATAACGCCCTTCTATTAGGTCTGCTTGTACATTATAGCTGCCCGTCAAATCAAGAATCATTGTAGAGTTGTATAAGACATCCTTCTGCATAAATAATATGAAAGATGTGTAGTGTTTAAGAGCGAATTGACAAACTGCGCGCGTGATTTTCTGGACAATAAAAAATATTAAAAATTTAAATCACATGGCACATTATACTTAATATTTAATTTTTTCACCCACTGACATGTTAAATTTAAGAATCGCCCCTGTATAGTTATATTATATTATAATTGATAATTTGTTAATATTTGTACACCGTACTATACGGTAAAATACACTGGACTAATTTAAAGTGGGTATTATAAATAACACCACCTATACCTGAATACGTGTATTTAAGCAAATAAACGATTTGATTTGAATTTTAATAATAGGGGGCCAGCACAATACGTCACACAATTATGGACAACGATAAATACAAATCGCTAAATGATGCCGATGATGTCTTCCAAGTCTCATCCGGCTACGGTCGCGCGACAGCAAAACGTCCTTCAAAGCCCAAAGACGAGCAGACTTGCAGTCACAAGTTATAACTACGAAAAAAATCGCTAACACCTCAATGCTTACACCACCCCCCACTCCTCACACACTGACAGTTTACTATGAACTCTCAACAGCCTTTGTAGCGCCACTATACCGCCACTATATCGCCACTATACCGCCGTCGCGCTGGTAACAAAGTTATCTGCACTGGTTTACGTTCCACTATCAGTTTCATGGGTTTCATCGACTAAATATAACTTAGGTAACAAAAGGATGCGGTAATGCAAAATAGATGGAATCGATTTTGTTGGTTAATTTTGCTTCCTGCTTCAGAAACCTATAATTATTTCAATATTTCAAGTAAAATTTAATTAGTAATGTTATGTTTGCGCTGTAAATATGTAAAACGAAACCATGGGTTGTATGGTTTTTCGTAATGGATGTTAAGGCTTCAGAGGGGGAAGAGGGGCGGCGGAGAGGGCCCGCGGTCGATCGTGGACTCTTCTGCGCTTGCTGTCACTTGAAAACAATGTGGCGAATGGACTCGTAGTTTTTGATAGCAAAATAATGTAAAAATATCTAATATAGTTTAATTTTAGCCAGCAAGTCTCTAATTTCAAAGCCTAAGCAGTTCTGGAGCATGATTCTCGCGCATTCAATATACGATACCTACACCTATATCGAGTGATTTCGTAAGGGAATCTGTCAATATTGGTCTCGATATCCGTATATCGAAGGCGCGAGAATCGACCCGCTGGTTCGCAGTATACGCGGAAACAATGTTGATTAGAAGTTCTCATCTATATCCAACCCACAATGAGCCAGTGTGGTGGAGTGTGACTCAATCTTACTGGTATCCGAGTAAAGGCCCGTGCCCATCGGTGGGGACATTAATGGACTACATATTATGACGTATATTATGTGTGTTGTTCGCGTACTTGAATAACCTATCCTATCTTATGTCCAGTGGTTGGTGGAAGAGCTACAGGTTGTTGACGATGCACCACGTTCAATACGTAACATTGTATATGCATAAAGACGCGATTACAGTAACGGACGCGTAAAAAGCTCTCTGTTAGAGCTCTCAAAGCTTATCTCCTGTGAATGGACTTCCACGTCATTAGTTGGGTATTCCTTAGCATATTTACTGCGATGTGTACAGTGGTTGATGTAACGATGGGCGGATGTCTCAAACAGTGTATTCTTGTCCTAAAATAAGTATTCATTAGTAAATAAAAGACACAGGTGTGATAAAATTGCAGTAAAAACAATATATTTATATAAGCTCGCCTTTGTACACTATTTTTATTATGACTGTTTTTTTTTAAATGTCTGTGCAATAAAGAAATTATGAATTATATTCTTCCTTAGTTAGCTCTAGACAGATTTGATAAAGAAGATAAATGTTTCATCTAAACGTGTTGCGCACTGTACGTCTATCAATCTTGTACAAAAGCACTGTGAATTGTGAAGCTCTTCACAGGTTTTTTTTTTTTAAATGTAAAGAATACACAAGTATGCCCCCCGATCTTAAAGTATGCCTGAAATATGACAGTCATGTTTCTGGCCTCACCGTAGGATATCCGTATTGAATAATGAAAGTTGCTCAGAATTATGTCCCTAACAAAGTAGTTTCTCATTTTGCGTTAATTCATTTACACCTTGTATAGTCGTGTCGTGTCGTGACCCACAGACTGAGCAGTATCATCCGAGTCCTTTCTAATCCGGCCGCGCACGTAAAGATCAGATTCCCACGCGTGAGCTGCGCCTGCGCCTGCGCCTGTGCGCCCCGCCGCCGCACACACGAGACGAGCACGAGCTGCTTACCTTTGTACTTACATACTCGTATCTCTGTATTTTTTTTGAAAAGTGAAAAGTCTTTTCGTATTTTTATGTGTATCTTTGTAACTAAATATCTTTGGATGTATTAAATGAATCTGGCTGGTTTTGATGTCATTAAAAAGGTTACATTTCGAAAAAGGAATAAATATAACAAAATGTTGTTCCGACAATTTTTCATTTGTTTTTTTTTTATGTCGAAATGAGTGAATCTAATGGAGAAATTCAGTACATTTTAAAGTTGTAGAAAAAAAGAAAGACGTGTAACGACGGCCTTGAAAAAAAAAGATGTTTATGAACCTAATAAAGTGCAGTAAAACTAGCACAAAGTTGGATAAGCGTTTTCAATCCAGATTTTTTTGAGTCAAAGATGCACCTTTTTGTTCAAGCCGTTACGGTCATCATCGTACAAAACACGAAGAAACTTTTTACCCGACCTTATATACAAAATATATACGAGACGCTCAGCGACGCGAGTTGTATGGCTTACTGGTAACTGGTGGCTTTATAACAAATCGAACGGCGCATCAGTAAGTGCCCTTTTCCATACCGGGCGGCATGGCTACAGTATGGTCAACTTTTCCATACCGGGCGGCATAGCTACAGTATGGTCAACTTTTCCATACCGGGCGGCATAGCTACAGTATGGTCAACTTTTCCATACCGGGCGGCATAGCTACAGTATGGTCAACTTTTCCATACCGGGCGGCATAGCTACAGTATGGTCAACTTTTCCATACCGGGCGGCATAGCTACAGTATAAAAAATAATAATAATAATAATATGTTTATTCAATGACCAAATTATACATATAAGTTTCGTCTGGGGCCTTCTATTAAGTATGGTCAACTTTTCCATACCGGGCGGCATAGCTACAGTATGGTCAACTTTTCCATACCCGGCGGCATAGCTACAGTATGGTCAACTTTTAGACAGATACCGCAAAGAAACGATGGGTTATTGGAAATTCGAAGGCTGTATATCCCATGGGTTTAATGTAGAGCCTATTTTCAGCTATTTTGACCTGGTCATTAATTGAATGACCAGACTATTGACTAACAGACTGGATGAGGCCTCAACACTTTGATACCACGTGTAACAACACATACTTAGGCCTACCTGTTCTGTATTTTATTTTTCCCTGTCCTTCCTGGCTTTGCTGGAAGAGATCTCTTTTTAGAGATAAGCTTGCCTTTGTAAATTACTTCTCTGTATTTTTTGTGTTTTGTCTTTTATGTGCAATAAATATATACGAAATATAATATATATACGAAACGTGATGTTAAATGTAAATTGTCGTAAAATAAAACGCAATTTACGTAATTTAAACAGAAGTTTAGCTCCAAAAAGTTAAACTGTTGCGCGCATACAAGACACAGGTCAGTGGCCCCATCTAGCGGTAAACAGAACCTTCAAAACTAAATATATCCTGCCGTGTACCTCTGTTGCTAAGGACATAATGACGGTTTTCGTGTGACCGTTACGTTGGAGATAAAAAACTGTTCATTCATGCTAGCTGCTAGTACGAAATGGAGACAGACGTAGACGTGATATGTCTGTACGTGGTGGACTCGTTTTAGGCTATATTAGTATGGGAATTTGTTACTCGGGGTAATAAAAAACTAATTAGGCGAATAACATACTGATTGTGCGACACCACTCAAGGGGCTGTCGCTCAGATAGTATTTTAGTTCATCTAATAGTATTTCTATTAGGTAAGGTAACAATAACTTACATCGCTATTTTAAATACTATCCTATTGGTACTGTAGAGTACGAGTTGAAACAGGAGCGGTATACAAAAGTATCTACAATACATGAACAGCAACTCTTTTGTACATGTATTTACTTATTAATTACACAACCGTCCGTTCGTCCAAAGTCCAAGACCCGTGATTGTCAACCTGCCCATATCGAGCAAAAGTTCAAAACTTAGCCGCTCAACCGTCCAAGCGTCCCCAAAAGACCAAATCTTTTGTTCGTGTTTTTCATAGATTTTGAACTTTATCTCGATGCAGGTAGGTTGAAAATCGCAACCCGTGGACTTTGGACGGGTGCACGAGAAAAAACGGAACAAAAGATTTGGGTCAATAACTCAAGTCTTTTCCTAAACAGTGACGAGGCACAGTTGAAGCTATTTCTCTTAATTTGTAATGTTTTAGTTTAGTAAATAAGAAGTACCCGTAACCGGCGAGCATGTATGAGGAGACTTATGAATGTGGAGGAAGCGAGAGATGTATGTCAGGATCGTAGCAAGTGGAGGTCTTTAGTCTCTGCCTACCCCTTTCCCGGGAAAAAGGCGTGAGCATATGTATGTATGTATGTATGTATGTTTAGTTTAGTTTAGTTCTAAGCTTGCACTCTTCTATGACATTAAATTCAAGGCTGCCGGCTGGCGGGAACCACTTCTGTTTACTTCACAGATGTACCGATAAATAACTAAATTGCGATCGTGACCAATCACATCCAACAGGGATTTACAGACAGATAGTGTGAGAGACTACTACGTTAATTTGCGCCAATTTCGTTTAAAATTTCCTAACAACCAACCAATGTCAACCAATCTTAGAAAACTTCTCAGTAGACTGAGCTAAACACGTGGAAGAAGACCATCATGACTAGACTAAGAAAATATTATTTCTAATTGATCCAAAAAAGACAAGTGTCATTATCGTCATACTCAACCCACACCCACCCTCTTCTATAAAGAGCCAATCTTCACAAAATGTTTCTTCCGCGTACCAAAAGCCCAAACACATTTCGTATCCGAATGCATGCATTTACTGCCACCTCTCACCCGATACGAAAGTCATTGTTGTTAAGCGATTTTGACACCATTAGAACCGGCTCCGGAAACGCATACATACATCACATCACACGGCTGGCTGTAATGAGTTTATTACAAACAACTTCGTGGAGAAAGGCTTTAGGTCGCCGTGCCACCGCCACGCGAGCTGTGACCAATTGATATATTACAGCTCACTGCGTAGAAAGTTAGATTTTTTACACCCGTATGTGGTAGTATGGTATTCGGTGGTAGTAGTCGTAAAGATGTGTCAGAGGCCCTATTAGGGCGGCTTGATAACTTCTGACAGTTGGAATGGCCGCTAGCCCGAAACCCCTACACCGACCCGCACCGAGCCAGCGTGGTGGTATATGGGTCATTTTACTCCTATCGGAGTGCCTGTGCCCCTCCGTGGGGTCATTAATTGGCTATATTTACCTTTGTTTAGTCGTTTCAAGCGAATGCGAAGCGTTTATTGCACTGCACGCTGTTAACAAGCTAGTAAAGAAAATAACAACAATAAAACTCATAAATTTGCGCGATTTCAGATTTTCTAAAGGCTTTTTTTTTCCTAGTTTACTCCCGTAAACGTAAAACGGTACGGGGGAGTTTCTTGCCCTTCTTTGCTCCATCCCTAAGCCCACAACTTCCGAACGGGCGGTAGTATACAAAAAAAATAATATTACATTGACGTTGATTAAGTAATATGTATGATTTTATGGTCAATAAAATTTTTGAACTTGAACTTGAACTAAAAAGTTCGGGGATGGTGCGCTATCCCAATCGAACTCAAGCGGCTAAGCATCCGCCATTTTGTGTCAGCCATGAGAAGATGGCGCCGGATTGCATGAATACCGTTTGTCCGGTCACCCGCTGCATGCAAGTGGTAATGTCCACACGATCGCTGTAATTGAACCTTTAATTTAATGAGTTACGGCATGTTGTCTGCAGTGTCTCAGGCTCGAGTGCACAAACGAATAATTGACGTTTGACGGACAGTCAATGTTATCACTTTATCTATGCTGTTACTGAAATTCAATTTAATATACCCTAGTGCACAAAACAATGAATACTTAGAGATAAGAAGTCGGTCAAGTGCGTGTCGGATTCACGGATGAAGAGATGCGTGCCATTCGTCAACAAATAACAAAATAAACCCGAGACAATGAATGAAATGTAAAAACCTGACGTTTTTCCTTGTTATGCTTATAACCTTCGAACTACTGAACCTATTTCCGAAGTCTGCTACCATTTACAAAAAACCGCTTTAGAATCTGTCTACCCGTTTGAGCGCTAGGTGCCACGGACCGACATACAAACAGACAGACTCTTCCAACTCGTAACACCCCTCGTTTTCGTCGAGGGTTAAAAACATAGGTCACGCCTATTTCAATAGGTGTTAAAGGGACAATGACCCTTTCTAAATGGGTGCAACGGCTATATTACGGGGCGGCGGCGGCGGCGGCGGTTGATTCAAGATCAATAGAATAATCTAATCGTACTTCGAGTTGAATCGCAGAGTCAACTGAGAAAAGTCCAATTTGCTCAATAAACTATGATCTAATGAAATGATATGTGCCCGGTACTCTGACTAGACAAAGAGCCTTGGCTTTTGTTTATGATTCTAGAAAACGTTTGGTTTAATTACCTATGAATTTTCAGTCTAACCCTGCCTTAGCATTAGAAACAAATTACATATATGAGATTCACGCCAATAGTAGTTTGGTGCATATCAGAGTGAGACGGATGTGGTGCCAGCAAATCTTATTTTGGTGTAAGTTATTTAGCGTTTAATTAAATTACTAATTTAGACTCGCCTGACAACTACAACTACACAGCCAAAGTGGCAAAATTAACTCAGCATTCATGTTGACATGGAGGTTGCAGACATATTTTGACGATGTTTAGATCTAGAGTATATCGCGTGCTAACATTTAAGTGATGTGGATTATATATACCACATCACATAATAAGTACCGCCTGGGCCAATATGGGCCTATTAGACTACGCTGTCGGCAGGGCCCTGTCTTACTCACTGTCTCTTTCTAGTTGTTCCATATGAGTGAGACGTCTATACAAATCGTGCCCTGCCGACAGCGTAATGTAATAAGCTCTATACTCCTAACGACAACTCATCGTAGATACTTCTCGTCATCGTCGTCGTCATTGCTTTGCCGACGTTGACATTTTCCATCTCTCAAAGCCTATTTTCAAAAAACAGATTCTGTCAATAATGAATAACAAAAGTAAATAAATAAAATCTCTCTTATACATACATATGCAAACATTACACACCTCAAATAACACACGCACACAACACAAATACACATACACAACACCCGCACCACACCTATTCACAATCCTACCAATACCAAATCATCATCATATATTTAATTTAATTTTTAAAATGAGTTTGTTCTCTTAAATATTTTCTGCATGCAACTTATACCTACCATAAGTATAGTTTTAAATAATGAAAGCCCGTAATTGGCCTCAGAAAAGTGTAATTGTTAACTTATATTTTAATTGTATGTGCTGTGGGCTTAGTACCAATAAATAAATAAATAAATACTAAGTTATATGACTTTAGGGATCCCATGTGCATTTGTCACACAACTCGCATATCATACGAGAGTTTCATAGTTTCTAGCACAAGAGAATTTGTCATTATTTCCCCTGCCTCCCGCCCCCCTCTCTAGGGAAGGGTACGCACCCCGCACACCTGTTAGTGAATATACCTGTTGCTCTTTCAACTGAGATAATATAGGACACTGAATGTATGATAGAAAAGTACAATATAAATACTGCTTTTATCTGATCTCTTCCAACAAACCCTGGTCCACTGGAGGCACAATTCTCAATAATTGGACCACCGGGTAAACCATTCGTAAACGGCTCTTGACCATTTGCCGGGAAAGAAACCCTAAGCTTAGGCACCGACTGGAGAAGCTCATTATAATGGGTCAAATGGAAGGCAAACGCGCCAGAGGACGTGCTCCAACTAGATGGTCCGTCAGACCATTAGAGAAGCGACAGGGGGTACGCTGCACAGCGCGTACCATACTACGCGGAACCGTCAGCAATGGAGGAGAGCATGCGGTCACGATCCTCAGCATTGAGGGACCGACAAAGAAGAAGAAACCATTCGTCGTCGTGGGTGAACAGTTTTCTAGGTTCCTCTCCACTACTGCAGGTTGGCGGTCAGCTCTTCATACTCCTCTGTTATTCGCCAAGCGCATCAGCTGCTCTACGCCACTCCCGTCCATTCCGTGATGTTGCGAAGCCAAGATTTCTTCTTTCTGCCAGCGCTGTTTTTGCCCATTACGATGATCTGAAGAAGTCAGATTTCATAGAATTTTCTAGTTTAGATATCCTGTGGAGTTAGATATCCTGTGGATATCTAAACTAGGGAGAGGTGGTGCGGTTGAAACGACCTAACATGCTGATGCTCACACATATATCGTGGTAAAGCCCTGAACGAGGCTGCATCAATGGATGGGGACGCCACACGCCACGCAAGACAGGCAACTGCTTGCAGATGGGTTACCAACTAGGTACCTAGCGGGTTTACAACAAGAATTAATCTGGAAGTTATATGTAATGTTGTATATCTGTTGTATAGACCTTAATAAATAAATAAATAAATAAATAAATAAATAAATAAATAAATAAATAAATAAATAAATAAATAAGTATACAGTTACGCTTGAACCTTGTAAGACATTGAACTCAGATAGTACTTCGGACTCCATTATCATTAAGCTAGTAATGATGCATAATGGACAAGTCTATCATGATGGTAACCTTCAACGACTTATCCGGAACTCGTTGGGGAAGTCTGCTTACAAACAATCGCATAAAATGCATCTACCCGTTTCTCCGCTAAGGTGCTACGGACAGATATACACCCATGCACACAGAGTAGACAAACAAACAGAAGCTTCACACTTATATATGACACCCGTTTTTTTCGTCGGATAATCGAAGAAAGATTAATTGAGTGAAGCGTTTTTGACAACATTCTGAATTAATAAGAGAATTATCGTGGTCGTATACATGCATGAAAACATATGAAACCCATATCCTTTTCTGAAGCCCACAAAAAATACGTAAACAAACATGCGGCAGGAGCAGGGTCAGCAAAACCCGACCCAGAAGTGTCGAGATCCGGGTAAGAGAGAAAAACAGCAATTAAACACGTCATTATCTTTTTGCCAACCGTACTCTAGGCGGGCCGCAAACCACGTGAAAGATTCAATTACGGGACAGTGAGGGCTACATATACCTATCCCGAATGCAGTAGAGATTTACGTTATAATACTATCCAATCCATACATGTATTGTATAGTATTAGGGCCTTAGTATGTTTTACTATTTTTACAATGATGTTGAGTTTACGTTCGTTTGACCCGCGGTTTTTGTACCATGTGTTTTTACACACACTAATTAGTTCACTCTAATTAGTACCGCTCTTCTGAACAAAAACGACAAAAGGGAATTTTCTGAAGATCTATTTTTGTAACCTTGTTTGTGAACCTGTTACGTTACTTTATTTCGGGGAAATTCACGGTTCGCTGGTTATGTCGACTGTCTGTGCCCAAACTTACACACAGTATAAAATTACCTGGACATACAATCTAATCACACGCCTACTACCTAGTAATTTATTTAACAAGAAATCTGGGTTATTTTGAACAATATGCAGATATTTTTGAGGTTTTTCGGCACATCTTCAGCGGCTCGACAGCGAGCGGTGTGGCGGGGGGGCGGGGGGCGCGGCGAAAGTCAATGGAGTCAAATGTACAAGTGTCAACATCTTATACAGGGTGTAACAGAAAGGCGTGTACAAGCCGAAAGAGGGTTGTTAGGGACATCATTCTGAACAGCTTTCACTATGGGATCGACTTGATTAGGGCAACTTTATTTTTATTAACTTAGTACATTTCGGGCCTAGCGCTCAGCGGTGATCTTGCTCTGATCAAGTCAGTCCCATAGTGAAAGTTGTCCAGAATGATGTCCCTAACAACCCTCTTTCGGCTTGTACACCCCTTTCTGTTACACCCTGTATAGATGTAGAATCAGCAGCGATGACGCCACCATCAACTCCAAGTTCCAACTGAACAGCATACACTACAACAACTGGGCCGTGATTATGTACGCGAATCGCATGACTATAGCGAGGGCGCAAAATTCCGTTTTTTTTGGTAGCCGGCAAACGCTAAATAAACCAGTAATTCGCACTCTCGCTGTAGCTATTGACATGCGGTTCGCTAGCAAAATCCGGCCCCTGACAGCGAAGTGAGGTTTTCAGTGTGGCGTCAGTAGTTTTCCGCTTTGCGCGTTCTACAGATAACTTAGATAGATAGATAGATAGATAATCA
The DNA here is from genome assembly GCA_963457715.1 of Argyresthia albistria. NCBI lineage: Eukaryota > Metazoa > Arthropoda > Insecta > Lepidoptera > Argyresthiidae > Argyresthia > Argyresthia albistria. Next base: position 11,894,875 of record OY735265.1, on the reverse strand, counting down.
CTTTATTCACTTTTTACAACACACGTTTGACAGGAAAACAATTAATTCAGCAGCAGTACATAAACAAAATCAAAAACATGCATTGTGAACAGAGAAAAGGCTCTGACTCAGCAAAGTGTTACAGAGGATCTGCAACGCTGATATTCTGCCAGAACCTTGCTAAAATTAACTAATTTACTTGCTAACTTGGTGTGGTGGCTGTCAAACGGCCGCAACACTGACATAAGCGCGCGGGTGCGCTTCCGAACCACCCCTGTGCACTTAGTGTGACGTCATAGAGTGTCTTGTGGTGTGACATGCTTCAGCGTTTTTTGTATTTGACAGGTGACACCCGCCCTCACCCGCCGTTGCGTTGGTGTGTGTAGGCGCCTTTAGTACAGTTTTTGTCCAAGTCGATATCATTTGATTACCGTATCTAACAAAATATTTAAGGTTATACAGACATTCCCCGACAAGGAAATATCGTGCACGCCGCGCCAATATACTTCAAGTCTGGCCTGTGCTGTGATGTGACCTCTCTTTAACACATAGGAAAAGGTACTATGCGAGCCAACTAACAATAGGACTGTCAAGACGCCATCTTGTCCCGCAATATTCACAAACTTCATTAAAATTTGTATGGTGTGCAAAAAAATGCTAGCAAAAAATTTAATCATCTGTCATGAGGTATGTGGTCATTCTAATGTGTTTCTAATAAGATTCCTGTTATGACATGATGTATATTGTAAGGTGTGCAAAAAAAACAAACCAGGAATTATTAATAGTTTATTTTTCTTGATTTAAAAAAATAAATATTATTCTAGTTCTTCCACGCCACTTAAAACTATATCATCTCCATCTCCACAATAACGATAAAAGTCAACAACAAAGGTAACAAAACAACAAATTTAACAAAAATATCCAATGTGTAACAAACAAGCGCATGTACACGGAAGGGAGGGTAGGTAGCTAACGGCAATTTTATTGCTGGCCCTACCCTACAAATTTGGCATTTATCACGTGAAGTTGGCTACAAACGCGATCCTATTGTTAGTTGGCTCGCATAGTAGAGTGGGAGCAAAAGAGGTGAGAGCTCGTTCAGAGGCAATGAAACTTGGCGCGAACAAAACTTAACCTGATATTTGCAGATAGCACATTTTGCCAATACGTTTTCTACAGGAAAGGTAAGGTAAGGTAAGGTAAGGAAAACCGATCTTTGTATTAGTCTATGAGATATTGAGTAATAAAGGTTGAATAAATTCAATCGTATCTAAAGCTAAAACGACACAGGTAAATTATTCTCTGGTATTTCCCTGGTATAGGATAGCGGTCGTGATGCCGTTAGGGCCCTACGCAAACGATAGCCAATCAAATATTAATTAATGAAAGAAAAATCCAACCAAGCATGTTTTTAGAAGCAGGTCCGTGGGTTCCGCCTGTTAACATATCGTTAATTCAAAAGAGCTGTACCTATCTGTAGATGTGTTGAATTAGATATTCCATTAACAACTACGACAACATAGTACGATTCCAATAATCTACATTACTTAATGAGAATATGCCTCTTCCTCCCCGTATGGAAAGAGGATGGCCTCTTTGCTAAGTTAATATTTAAAAAAAATATACACACTTGTTTTACACTTTTTAAACAGATCTTTCCATAACATGTTCAGTCTAAATAAATTACATCCATACCAATTCCTGTTGGTATTTTGAGCGAAATCCAAATGGTCATTTTATGCAAAACTGCGCTGTTGAAGATGTTTCTTCATTTAATGTCTCTAACAATACACTACGACATTAGTCATCGTCGCATCGTCCGTCATTTCAAGTTTTTGTGCGGTCCGCTATCGAACCTCCCGCCCCGGCCGACGACACGTCGCCCGTTTGGTGTGACCAGACTATCCTGGATGTGACATACTTCAGTTTCATGTATTGACACCTACCCCGCTGTTGCCCCACTGCCCGACCCGCCGCGCCCCGGTGGGGTGACGTAACATAACGAATTAGAGTTACTATAATTGAAACAAAAAGTAAACTTTAGAAAAAACCGACTTCCACAAACCCTATTTGATTAGATTGAGTTTAATACAAACTGTAACCCCTTATCCCCCCACCCTTGGGGAATTAATTTTGTCAAATCCCATCTCAGTGCTACCCCACGCTACTAAGGAACCTCTGTACAAAGTTTCATGGCTCTAGGTCCACCGGTTTAGGCTATGCGTTGCCTGCCCGTCAGCCACGCATTGTATTTGTACCTAGTATTGAGCAGATCTGGTGGCCATATGTGGTCTTCATCAGCAGTTCCGCATCACAATATTATGCTTACCATGTGCATTTGCACGAGTTATTATGAAAAACACAAAAATCACTATAGGTCTGCCTATAATATTTGAAGAGTTCCCTCAATTTCTCTAGGATCCCATCATCAGATCCTGACCTGGTGTCAATGGGACCACCCTTGAGGTATTACCTATACGCCGAAAAAAGATTTGTTCAAATCGGTTCATAATTGGCGGAGAAATCGCGTAACAAACATAGAAAAAAAAAAAAAAAAACATACGGGTCGAATTGAGAACCTCCTCCTTTTTTGAAGTCGGTTGAAAATACTAACTAGGGCAGCGTTTTCGCAGTCAGTATTTTAGTTGCACAGCTCGCCCGGTTTATTTTTACCGTTGACTATTGTACTGAGGAACCCAAAAACGTTGAATAATTATTCAAACTCACAGGAATCGTTTGCTTCGTCCATCATCAACGTGTCTAATTGGAAAGGCAATTCATTAGCGGCCGAGTTATTTGAATATTGTACCTGGAACAATTAATGATAATTATGATTAGTGGGAGGAATACATTACCAACATTTTACTTGTGTAAACTAACTACTGATAATAATGATTGGAGTTTAAAATGGAAATAACTTAACATGACATATAACATTTATTGGAATGATTCCTATGACATTTCAGTGGTGTTTCAGGTCATCATGACACAATTTCTGGCTTGCGTTCTTTTATGGCTTGCAATAGATGGATGACTGATCTATTTCGCTATTGGTGTATATTGAGTGGATTCAATATCACACATAATCCGTCACACAAAAATTCACTGTTTTCAATTGCGTTGACGCTAAAATAGACAGTTTGTCACGGAGAGGATTGCGACAGTTTCACCAGTTTCGTCGCAGTGGTGGTGTAAAGAGTCCTTTACATTTTAGACATTTAGAAACATTACAATAGGCAAATGAGTAAAATTATACAACCATCTAACTACATTAATACACTTCACGGAAGTCAAAACTAGTTAACAAAATTTCTCCAGCACAAGTCTGCAATGCACTGGATTATCCCAAATCCTAATTTAACTTAAGAATTGCATCAGCTACCAACTACCAACCAACTTAGCTTTGCACTATATGCATCCATCATTTATTCGCTTTAACACCAGACTTGCATTGGAGTTCCTATGACCTTTGAGAGGCGATCAAATCTTTAAGGTAAATTCTTTTGGGAACAAAATCCAAAGATGGGCGATGGACTGAGTCAGTACGTCTCTCTTCGGTGTATTTCTTTTGACTTAGAAATACATAAAATTGTATTTTTCAAGGCTCTCACATATTTTAAAAGATGTACGGGGAGTTTCTTGCCCTTCTTTGCTCCATCCCTAAGCCCACAACTTCCGAACGGGCCGGGCGGTAGCATACAAAAATATTAATATTATATTGACGTTGACTAGCAATCTGTATGATTTTATGGTCAATAAAAAAAAAAAGACTGACTTTGACAAATAAATCTGGTATATGACAGGATCTGCCTCCCGAGAGGTGCAGGGTTAGAATCCCTGCTGGGGAGGAATAAACCCGAGGTCTTGCATGTTTATACATATGTGTGTGACGACACTGGTTTCCACGACACAGGCTATCCTAGTGTGGAACCAGCCTGTATAAGTATTTATGTTTTATAGAACAAGCTGGTGCATACTTACATACATTTAAAAGTTTCACCACCTTTTCATTAATGAACCAGATGCTTACAACTAAAGCTGCGTCGTCCGTGGAAACAGAGACACACACACATACACATATTGTATATACAGACAGTACACTAGACATAGACAACAACACGAAACAAAGCAACCTACAGAGTATTCTAGGACGAATAGTTAATTAGAGGTAAGATGTTTGTCTCCAGTTCACACCTAACAACATAGAGTCTGGACAGTTGAAGAACAAACAACTAGTAAGGACCCCAGCTACCAATTTACCATGCAATACTAATAACGTTCCTTATTTATTTTTAGATTCAGGCATGAAACGTTAAACTGACGATATCCCAAAAATCTACTTCGGAGGTTCTGTGTACAGTACACCTACCTACCCATCTTACAACAACCACAACTATTGTAGTTGCACTGTGACGTAAAAATAGGACACACATTTCCAACAAGACCAGTAAACATAACAACAGTAAAATACATCACGCCGATGTGTCCCCAAAATTATTATTTAACACCTCCATTGCATTGTAACTTCTATTGTACCTACTAACATTGTTGCTTGTATTGTCATCTTCACAGAATATCTAAACCTATAACTAAGCCAAGCCACCCAATATCCCCTAGCACCATCAACTATACTTACACCTCTAGTAGTGTATTCCAACATTTCTAGTTTCCAACGTTTGTTGTACCACGGACACAGTGGTAATGTCGAATATCGGGCTTGGATTCGGAGGCTGAGATATTTGTGCATGATATAGAGACGCCCGCCCCTAAGGATTATTGCAAACAAGGAAGTATATTATTGTCCGGTGTAACATTAAATACTGATATCCTGTTGAACACAATTAAGGATTTATAGACAGCAGGTAGTGCTCAAGTTGTTCTAAATATCATAAGAATAGCTTCGCCAAATCGCACTTTGACCTTGCTTACTTATTACAAGCTATTGAACAAATCGTCAATACCAACTAGATAAACCTGCGTTAAGCAATACACTTTTGTTTCCTCTAAATATTCAAACAAAGGCATTTAAATAAAAGCTATCCATCCAGAGCAAAGAAGAAGCTGTCGAATTGAAAAATCTAAGTAAGATAATCCGTACAAACCGACAAATGCGTCCACCAAGAGATTTCGATGCAGAATCTTTCTGAACAACACAAAACACGATTTGGCATCCCTCACACGGCTTACCGAAATGCGTGTCCGAATAAATATTTGAATTTCGAACGGGAGGCAGCGGACCAACATCACGTGTACTGTCACGATCCAGCTCGATAATGATATGTATCCCTTGACATGTCCAATGTCCATTCCTTACAAACCACAACGATATTTTGACTGATGAGATGAGTGATGTTCACACTTCTACGCAAATTAATGCAACGAACCTGTCATCAACACAGTTCTTTCATTCCTCATTGGTCATCAAACATTAATTCCACCTGAAAACTACGCTTTCTTAACAGCTCGTGTGAATATGAATAAGAATACCAACGACCTTCGGCTTGCGGTGACAGGTGGAACTAACGCGTTTTGACAGGTTCTACGTAATTCATCCTAGATAGAAAAGCTGAATGACTATACAATACAGTGATTCAGCTTTCCCATCTAGAACATATTACGTCGTAGGCATTGAATGTTCGTTTAAAGGTACAAATAGGGTATTTCCGCCAGAAACCCTTTGCAAATAGCGACAAATCGCCTCAGCTCACCCTATTTGCCACTCTCCCAACATTTCCGCAATTAGATGGAAATGGCACACGTCGCGAATATCGGAGAACCCTTGTCAGAACTGTTGACAGAGATGAGTGCGGTTTTACAAAAGTTAACAATCCCAACGAGTCTGTGACGGCAGACGTTGAATTTGCCTCTTCAGTGAATCACACCGACAGAAAAAAAAACCACAGGTCTTGATTATGTGTGCTAAATTAAAACCCAAGTTTTAGCATGACAAGTAATACCAACAATTATTTGTATGTACTACATTACGAACATTATGTAGCACAAATATTTTTTGAGGAACTAAGACTCCACCATACAGTTTTGTAGGCCATTGTCTGCAGCTCTTTCATACAAGACTGCAGTCGCGTTCGCGATTACGTATTTAGGGCTGCTGGAGCCGCCACACAAGGCTTCTCTCTCGAAAGTTCAAATAATGGACGGCTCTGAACAATTTAGAAGGCTGTGGAACTCCGACTATCGCTTCCAGACTTTAATTAGGCGTGTCACAAAGACGTCGATACTACGCGGGCGGGACGTAGGGAGGGCGGTGGTATTCACGTTGCTGCTAATGCTTTTAAAAGATATAAAAATGAGAGATTCAGAGTGAAGACAAGAGAATAATTTCTCATCGAATAGCGTCACGGCTTTTCCCAGACCCGTATCGGAAGCAAACCTGTAGCCACGCAAGTAATACTTACCTTACCTTACTTACCTTACCTAGTATACCTTTCTCTGTTTTGTGTGACAGGAGGCTAATCCATCGCTGCCGGACTGAAAAGGCCGCGTTCCTCCAAGCTGCCTGACAATATCCCACCAAAATTTACGAATTGTACCGTCAGAATGAGTTGATGAGGCAGACACGTAGGCTCATGAGCCCCTACACGGCGGCGACAGACAATTGCACATATGGCGCATGCAACGAACTTGTCATCATCACTCACACATGAAACCGATCCTTCTCCTTACGTTAGCTAGCCCCGCAATTAAAACGTTAAAGAGTAGTGTTGGATGGGAGAGTTTACCTTCAAAATCTGATCTGCCTGGTCTGCGTCACAGCATATGCCCACAGCCTTAGAATCTGATACAGTAGCTTCATAATTACGGCACTTTCAACACACGCCCAGGTAGGTAGGTACCTATCGCATTTCAGCGACCGTCTTACATCCCCTAACAAGCGAGGCCGGCGGAGAGAGCCTCGGAATATAATATTTATTGTGCAATGTCGGCTCTAATGGAGCGTGCTGCGCTGTAGTTACTGTGATGCTTCGTCACATCCTTCGGCATACTGCCGGTGGATCGGTAGCGACTAGCGAGGCTATTGCAAGGCGGTGTCAATACAAGGAACTCTATGAAGCTGTCACATCAAGGCGGGCGGTTTGAAAGCTGGCTGAAAAAGGCGCCGTGTGTTCTGTGTACGTACCTTGGTATTGTTTAGTTTGGACACTTCATCGACTGTCCAAAGTCGATACGTACCGTTAACATAAAATGCAAAAATGTCGCAGCCGAACTATTCCCAGGACTTAAAACTTAGTTTTACTAGAAACGGACATATTTCCCCAGTATTTTATTTCACAAATTCATTGCACACCGTCATTTTATACGTTTCAAGTGCAGCTCCTATTTCGCAACCGTCGAGAAATTGAGTGCTCAATACCTACAGCAATAAAGTAGAATACTTATTGTAGACAACAATGTTCTTAGCTTACTGATATAAAGGACGGGAAATAAACATTGTACGCCGCAAGGAGATAGCAAGTAGATGAACAATAGAATAAGATACCGTTGATATACAGAGATGATTTATTTGAGAGTACTTGAGAGGAGCTTACCTTATTGTGGGTGGTTTATTATAAAATGGGGGACGGTACAGATTACTTTGATTCACTAATTAAAACAGGTTTTAGTCAAATATATCTTTTTAATTCTAGCAGATCTAGAGCTAAGAATGAAAGACTAAATTAAAGTGTAGAGAGGAACGCTAGTCCCGCTATCATAATGATAATAAACAAAATCGGTTTAAATTTGAAAAAACAGTCATGCACTGGGATTACCCTAAATAGTCGATTACTTAACAATAGGTCCAATTTGAAATCCAGTTTCAAGTAATTTCTAGTCAAGCCCTCCTAACTCATTAGATCTATTACAGCAATGAATGAAACAATTCCATTACACATTCAAACACTGATTCACATTTCTGAATATCTACTTATCAACTTGCTAGCAACATTACCCATCATTGCAATACCACCCTTATGTCCTAAATCGTAGGGTAGCATTGGCAGTGATTGTGTTTCCCCACGCCGGAAGTTCAATCGATTCAATTGCTCCGTCTCTAGCCCTTGTCTTCCGGTTGTCGTTGACCACTTGTCACATGACTGAGGGCTTGGACCTGACAAACGAAGTGGGCTTGAAGCAACGCCTCGTGAGTACCGGGACTAAAGGGCCACATAGACCGTACATTTACCGACACGCAACACAGGAAGGCAAAGGATTTTAATTGCTGTCTATGAATTGCGTTTTTGTCAGTGCTCCCGTTAGATATCGACGAAGTATTGGACCAGTCTGTGTAAGTGCTCCCGTTAGATATCGACGAAGTATTGGACCAGTCTGTGTAAGTGCTCCCGTTAGATATCGACGAAGTATTGGACCAGTCTGTGTAAGTGCTCCCGTTAGATATCGACGAAGTATTGGACCATTCCGTGTAAGTGCTCCCGTTAGATATCGACGAAGTATTGGACCAGTCCGTGTAAGTGCTCCCGTTAGATATCGACGAAGTATTGGACCAGTCCGTGTAAGTGCTCCCGTTAGATATCGACGAAGTATTGGACCAGTCCGTGTAAGTGCTCCCGTTAGATATCGACGAAGTATTGGACCAGTCCGTGTAAGTGCTCCCGTTAGATAAAGTATTGGACCAGTCCGTGTAAGTGCTCCCGTTAGATATCGACGAAGTATTGGACCAGTCCGTGTAAGTGCTCCCGTTAGATATCGACGAAGTATTGGACCAGTCCGTGTAAGTGCTCCCGTTAGATATCGACGAAGTATTGGACCAGTCCGTGTAAGTGCTCCCGTTAGATAAAGTATTGGACCAGTCCGTGTAAGTGCTCCCGTTAGATATCGACGAAGTATTGGACCAGTCCGTGTAAGTGCTCCCGTTAGATATCGACGAAGTATTGGACCAGTCCGTGTAAGTGCTCCCGTTAGATATCGACGAAGTATTGGACCAGTCCGTGTAAGTGCTCCCGTTAGATATCGACGAAGTATTGGACCAGTCCGTGTAAGTGCTCCCGTTAGATATCGACGAAGTATTGGACCAGTCCGTGTAAGTGCTCCCGTTAGATATCGACGAAGTATTGGACCAGTCCGTGTAAGTGCTCCCGTTAGATATCGACGAAGTATTGGACCAGTCTGTGTAAGTGCTCCCGTTAGATATCGACGAAGTATTGGACCAGTCTGTGTAAGTGCTCCCGTTAGATATCGACGAAGTATTGGACCAGTCCGTGTAAGTGCTCCCGTTAGATATCGACGAAGTATTGGACCAGTCCGTGTAAGTGCTCCCGTTAGATATCGACGAAGTATTGGACCAGTCCGTGTAAGTGCTCCCGTTAGATATCGACGAAGTATTGGACCAGTCCGTGTAAGTGCTCCCGTTAGATATCGACGAAGTATTGGACCAGTCCGTGTAAGTGCTCCCGTTAGATATCGACGAAGTATTGGACCAGTCCGTGTAAGTGCTCCCGTTAGATAAAGTATTGGACCAGTCCGTGTAAGTGCTCCCGTTAGATATCGACGAAGTATTGGACCAGTCCGTGTAAGTGCTCCCGTTAGATATCGACGAAGTATTGGACCAGTCCGTGTAAGTGCTCCCGTTAGATATCGACGAAGTATTGGACCAGTCCGTGTAAGTGCTCCCGTTAGATATCGACGAAGTATTGGACCAGTCCGTGTAAGTGCTCCCGTTAGATATCGACGAAGTATTGGACCAGTCCGTGTAAGTGCTCCCGTTAGATATCGACGAAGTATTGGACCAGTCCGTGTAAGTGCTCCCGTTAGATATCGACGAAGTATTGGACCAGTCTGTGTAAGTGCTCCCGTTAGATATCGACGAAGTATTGGACCAGTCTGTGTAAGTGCTCCCGTTAGATATCGACGAAGTATTGGACCAGTCCGTGTAAGTGCTCCCGTTAGATATCGACGAAGTATTGGACCAGTCCGTGTAAGTGCTCCCGTTAGATATCGACGAAGTATTGGACCAGTCCGTGTAAGTGCTCCCGTTAGATATCGACGAAGTATTGGACCAGTCCGTGTAAGTGCTCCCGTTAGATATCGACGAAGTATTGGACCAGTCCGTGTAAGTGCTCCCGTTAGATATCGACGAAGTATTGGACCAGTCCGTGTAAGTGCTCCCGTTAGATAAAGTATTGGACCAGTCCGTGTAAGTGCTCCCGTTAGATATCGACGAAGTATTGGACCAGTCCGTGTAAGTGCTCCCGTTAGATATCGACGAAGTATTGGACCAGTCCGTGTAAGTGCTCCCGTTAGATATCGACGAAGTATTGGACCAGTCCGTGTAAGTGCTCCCGTTAGATAAAGTATTGGACCAGTCCGTGTAAGTGCTCCCGTTAGATATCGACGAAGTATTGGACCAGTCCGTGTAAGTGCTCCCGTTAGATATCGACGAAGTATTGGACCAGTCCGTGTAAGTGCTCCCGTTAGATATCGACGAAGTATTGGACCAGTCCGTGTAAGTGCTCCCGTTAGATATCGACGAAGTATTGGACCAGTCCGTGTAAGTGCTCCCGTTAGATATCGACGAAGTATTGGACCAGTCCGTGTAAGTGCTCCCGTTAGATATCGACGAAGTATTGGACCAGTCTGTGTAAGTGCTCCCGTTAGATATCGACGAAGTATTGGACCAGTCTGTGTAAGTGCTCCCGTTAGATATCGACGAAGTATTGGACCAGTCCGTGTAAGTGCTCCCGTTAGATATCGACGAAGTATTGGACCAGTCCGTGTAAGTGCTCCCGTTAGATATCGACGAAGTATTGGACCAGTCCGTGTAAGTGCTCCCGTTAGATATCGACGAAGTATTGGACCAGTCCGTGTAAGTGCTCCCGTTAGATATCGACGAAGTATTGGACCAGTCCGTGTAAGTGCTCCCGTTAGATATCGACGAAGTATTGGACCAGTCCGTGTAAGTGCTCCCGTTAGATATCGACGAAGTATTGGACCAGTCCGTGTAAGTGCTCCCGTTAGATAAAGTATTGGACCAGTCCGTGTAAGTGCTCCCGTTAGATATTGACGAAGTATTGGACCAGTCCGTGTAAGTGCTCCCGTTAGATATCGACGAAGTATTGGACCAGTCCGTGTAAGTGCTCCCGTTAGATATCGACGAAGTATTGGACCAGTCCGTGTAAGTGCTCCCGTTAGATAAAGTATTGGACCAGTCCGTGTAAGTGCTCCCGTTAGATATCGACGAAGTATTGGACCAGTCTGTGTAAGTGCTCCCGTTAGATATCGACGAAGTATTGGACCAGTCTGTGTAAGTGCTCCCGTTAGATATCGACGAAGTATTGGACCAGTCTGTGTAAGTGCTCCCGTTAGATATCGACGAAGTATTGGACCAGTCCGTGTAAGTGCTCCCGTTAGATAAAGTATTGGACCAGTCTGTGTAAGTGCTCCCGTTAGATGTCGACGAAGTATTGGACCAGTCTGTGTAAGTGCTCCCGTTAGATATCGACGAAGTATTGGACCAGTCTGTGTAAGTGCTCCCGTTAGATATCGACGAAGTATTGGACCAGTCTGTGTAAGTGCTCCCGTTAGATATCGACGAAGTATTGGACCAGTCTGTGTAAGTGCTCCCGTTAGATATCGACGAAGTATTGGACCAGTCTGTGTTAGTGCTCCCGTTAGATATCGACGAAGTATTGGACCAGTCTGTGTAAGTGCTCCCGTTAGATATCGACGAAGTATTGGACCAGTCTGTGTTAGTGCTCCCGTTAGATATCGACGAAGTATTGGACCAGTCTGTGTAAGTGCTCCCGTTAGATATCGACGAAGTATTGGACCAGTCTGTGTTAGTGCTCCCGTTAGATATCGACGAAGTATTGGACCAGTCTGTGTTAGTGCTCCCGTTAGATATCGACGAAGTATTGGACCAGTCTGTGTAAGTGCCCCCGTTAGATATCGACGAAGTATTGGACCAGTCTGTGTAAGTGCTCCCGTTAGATATCGACGAAGTATTGGACCAGTCTGTGTTAGTGCTCCCGTTAGATATCGACGAAGTATTGGACCAGTCTGTGTTAGTGCTCCCGTTAGATATCGACGAAGTATTGGACCAGTCTGTGTAAGTGCCCCCGTTAGATATCGACGAAGTATTGGACCAGTCTGTGTAAGTGCTTCCGTTAGATATCGACGAAGTATTGGACCAGTCTGTGTAAGTTACTCAGTGTAGTGTAATTTTGTCAAGTGCCCATATTGGCTGCACGCAGACAGTCCCAATGCTCTAGCTCTAGTCTCCCCTTTTTGACTGTAAGCAAAATTAGTATGTGAAAAGAATAATAAACAAGGTGTAAATTAATTAACGCAAAATGAGAAACTACTTTGTTAGAGACATCATTCTGAGCAAATTTCATTATGAAACCGATTTGATCAGAGCAACTTTATTTATCACTTCTTCATGCAAAACAGCTGATCCACTCAGGCCAAAATGTACTGGGAAGTGAAAAATAAAGTTGCTCTGATCAAATCGGTTTCTTAATGAAAGTTGCTCAGAATGATGCCCCCAAAGTAGTTTATCATTTTGTGTTAATTCATTCACACCTTGCATGTGAGAGAGCATTCTTCCTTTGTAGGGAGTATTAAGCAGCATGTAGGTAATGTAATCTGAAAAATGTTCGCATGTTTTGTAAACGAGGTACGACGACATCAAATCTGCAATATCGCGGTTGAAAATGAAAAATCCCTTGCAAGCACAAGATTTACGGTATTAGTATTAGCGCTGTAATTTCATAAATCCCTCATATTGCATATTTCACCTGACTACCCGATTCTGTTAGAAAAATGGCAGATCAATGTTGATGACTCGACAATGGCGTTTGGGGACTATTTTCAGGCAAATAGTAGTTTCCAATCATACACAATAATTTGGTAAACGTTAGATAACAATAATTAATATTTTATATTGAGCCCAAATACAGTTATGCACAGAAATGAGAACCTCTCCTTTTTTGAAGTCGGTTAAAAAGGAATAACAATATAAAAACTGTAACAAAAGCGAGCTAATCTCTGACAAGAGATATTACCAAAAGCCGAGTTAGGTAGTCATAATCACAATCAAATAAATAACCGGCCAAGTGCGAGTCGGACCGTACATTATCTATAAAAAAACCGCAAAAAAAAATCACGTTAATTGTATGGAGCCCCCCTTAATATTAAATTTCTTTTGTTTTTTAGTATTTGTTGTTATAACGGCAACAAAAATACATCATCTGTGAAAATTTTAACTGTCTAGCTACCATGGTTCATGAGATGCAGCCTGGTGACAGACAGACAGACGGACGGACAGCGAAGTCTCAGTAATAGGGTCCCGTTTGGCACCCTTCGGGTACGGAATCCTAAAAAATAGACCACCGCTGCGAAGCCACCATTGTCACGATATTGTCATTAAATCTTCATTTTGCTAGAAGTATCCAAGCCCTGTTTCTTCTCTCTACGTTACATGTAGCTTAAACAGTGCAGTGACTCAGGAATTTCGGTAACGAGATACTCTGAGGATCAATTTTCGTATTGATTAATGGATGTGATGTGATGTGAGGCAATTTATTTTAGAATGTGCATTTTGGCGTGACTGAAGCAATTTGGTGCACCTGTTACTAGGTCGGCAGTCATAAACGTCATAAAATAGCATCATGCTTTTTCTGATATGGGGTGGCAGAGGCACCTTTTTCACCATCTTCTCTGTAGAATGAGCGATGGCGTCACCATCTACTTCAAGTCTCCAACTGAACTGAACAGCATTTACCACGCGGAGTGACGTTTTCATAGTGGCGTCAGTAGTTTCCGCCTTGACCGTTCTACAAATAAGATGATGTCTCTATTGTCTCTGTACTCTTTGCATATTCCGGGAGCCGCCCTTGTCTGTGGCTCTCTCGGTGATTATATCCGAGTCACATTGGGAACATTGGCCAACACGAGTATAATATCCCGGTGAATCGTTGCTGGCGGAATTCGCCCGGTCACCTAATATAAATTCCTCGTGTCGAATCCACGTTACGTCGCGAGAAATATATCTAATTCCGATTTCAGACGAAAAGGCTTTCATTTTGTCTTTATAGGCTGTTTGTAATTGTTGAGGCCCGACCAAAAAAGAAAAGGATAAGCTTGTTTAGCAAACAACATTATTTTATTATTAACTTGAGACCTCGCTGACATACAATTGCATTATAAGCGCCATAATGACGTCACGATTCAGGACTCAAGTTAACTTAACTGGGGTATATTTGGTATAAAAGTAAAGTTTTAGCCCATTAATGTCCCCATAGAGGGGCACAGGCCTTTATCCAGATCAGAGTAAGATTGAGCCATACTCCACCACGCACCACTCAGTGCGGGTTGGTGGAGGGGTTTTACGACTACAACATACTACGAAGTAGTGATAGTAGCCGGGACCTACAGCTTAACGTGCCATCCGAAACACGGAGTGTCCGATGATGTACTTAAGACAAATTAATCATCTCATTGGTACATGGTCAGCACTGGGATTCGAACCTGCATCTCCAGCGTGAGAAGCAAGGTGAATCCCACTAGACCACGGATACATTGGTATATTTTGTATTTGGAATGGTAAATCTCAATTCACACCTAGATGTAAATACTGCATAGATAGAGTAGGTAGGAGTAAGATGAGCGCACTTGAGGACCCCCATTTAAGAAAAGTCGTGACTCTTATGTTTGTTTTGAAATATAGGTAGAGCAGTTTTTGTAGGTAGTCGGATAACACCGCATATTTATATAACTTACGGAAGATTTGCGGATAATTATAATTTCACTTACTTAAACAGGGTGACATTTAATTAGCTGACCATATTTTGGGGAATGATAGTACCCATCATTATGAACAACTTTCCCCATGAAACATATACATAGTCGCAAATGAAAAAAAAATTTCGTCCCCCAGTACATTGCCCCCATCTGCTGATTTCAAGTTACTATGGGAGACCTAAAAAAATTTTTCGTATGCGACCATATGTTCCATGGGGAAAGTTCTTCATAATGATGGGTACTATTATTCCTCAAAATATGGTCAGCTAATTAAATGTCACCTTGTATATTATACTCAAATATTTTCTAGGAAATTCCGGAAAGCTGATTCCTGAGCCAAGTCCGTCAGAAGACCCTCAAGTGTCCTTAAATTTTACGGCCCTGAGCCGAGCGATAGGTTTCGAGGTGAACTTTTTGATAGCTAAAGAAGTAACTTTTTATGATATTCTTCTTCGAGATTATACGAAGCTTCATACAATGTACCAAATGCTAATAAAGCTGTATACAAAGGCACCTTATTTCGTTGAAGAAAAGAAATTAATTAACTTACACATACTGAAAATATAATGAGCAATCCATATATTATTTTATTAATATTGTCAAGGTTGCGATAGCAAGTAACACCTTGTTATATTTTAAAGACGCGTCATCAACAGCTTCTCAAAATAACAATGACATGTTAATAAAATCATACCACGCACGAGACGGTATCATGTCAACCACTCAACACATCTAGCCACGCACGAGACGGTATCATGTCAACCACTCAACACATCTAGCCACGCACGAGACGGTATCATGTCAACCACTCAACACATCTAGCCACGCACGAGACGGTATCATTTCAACCACTCAACACATCTAGCCACGCATGAGACGGTATCATGTCAACCACTCAACACATCTAGCCACGCACGAGACGGTATCATGTCAACCACTCAACACATCTAGCCAAGCACGAGACGGTATCATGTCAACCACTCAACACATCTAAACACGCACGAGACGGTATCATGTCAACCACTCAACACATCTAGCGAGCAAAGAATCGATAACTAAGCCACACAAATAAATTCCTGGTTGCATAGATCTAAAAATAAATCAGTGGATTTGACAAAAATCAACAAAAAAAGCTCAAAGCTACGGGCACAAATTGAAAAAGCTTTATATTCTCAAAACTTTTATAACACAATTACAAAAATTTAAACTGAAGAGACGAAAATGGGCTTGAGCCGGCAAGATTTTCCTTTTTTAAAAGCCGCTTCCTTGTCTTTTATTTGGGACAAGATATAATTGAATGCAAATGTATGTAGATTCGCGAGTAGAACACTTTAGCCGATTCGACATTCGCAACAAAAGACTCGGAGCTTTAAATAATTCTTAATTTATTATTCAAACAGATTGTGCCGTCCCGTGTCTCCTGGCCCCCAAAATATATTGTTCTTGCATTTTTAACACGAATTATTCAGTCATCTACGCAGTAGGGTAAAGTGTGACATTTAAAAACGATAGAGTTGCTCAACCTATAGCACAGATTACTAAATAGTTACTACGTAACAGATACTTCACTCAGTAGGAAATTTCCAATACGTACTGCTATAATAGCCTACTCCGTCGCGTCAGCAACCGCTGCATGATAAAAATGTGCCTAAATGCTCAAGCGTACAGTTGTGATCGCCTCGCACCGCGCGATCTCACACTAATCGCAGGGCTGGCAGACATCGCAGATACTCGTAAGATACGAACACAGTTTAAAACGTGTGCGTGCGCTTAGCTTGCGACAACCATACTGACGTTGAGCGCAGGGCCATAGCCGTGAGCTCCCGAGAGCTCGGGCGGGCGGTAGGTAATTACAGCGCGCGAGTACATTCAGTGACGGAGGCCTGCCTGTAGCTTCTATTTCTGTGAAATCAATCCCAATAGCTTTTATATTGATGTATCGGAAGCTGTTCAACTTCAAATAAGAACGCGATTATTTCACACGAGCTGCTGTAAGTGATTTGAATCTGTATTTAATTTAAAAGGAAGGTAGAAACAATCACATATATTTACGATCGACTTCCTAACCGTCCGCGATTCAAAACTGGGCTATAGAGCTCGAGCTAAACCAATTGTACTTGACAACAGGAAGGATTTTTAAGAAGACAGAAATTGCTTTACATTTAGACTGTCACTCTTTCCTCCGAAGAAAGGACAGATAATTAATTGCCTTTATGAAGGATAATGAAGAATTCTTACTTTCTGAATTGATAATCAAATTCCGTATCTGTCGATAAGCGTCATTCGTAGATGTACCTGAAAGAGAGAAGAATATTTATTAGTCCAAAGTTAAGACAAGCTTGAATTAAAACTTTGTAGTTTAGGTCCATTTACACCAAAAACTTAATTACGATAATTTTATTTAGCAGCTGTCAAAATGTATGAAATATGTCAAACTTAATTACGATTACCGCGCTAATCACAATTAGTGTTTTTGGTGCAAATGGACCTCAGTCTTCCAACAGTAAAACACATTAATATTAATTTGTCATGACAACAAGAAAATGCCTTTTTACCGTATACAACATATTCGTATATTTATTGGACAATTGCACATGTGCATGAGCATCTGATATTGTATATCAGATAAAACCCAAACAGTACAGAAGAGATATGAACAAAGGCAAGCTTATCTCTAAAAAGAGATATACTTAGACATATTCATTGATTGAAAAGCAAAATATACGCAAATTATTTCAGAATAACCGGCCAAGTGCGAGTCGGACTCGCGCACGAAGGGTTCCGTACCATTAATATCTATAAAAAACCGCAAAAAAAAAAGTTTGGGAGCCCCCCCTAAATAATTTTTTTTTTTTTTTAAGTAAATAATATACTCAATATATTGTGAACATTTTAAGCGTCTACCTGCTACCATTATCAATATCGAGCAAAAATGAGCAAAAAAATCACGTTGTATGGGAGCCCCCCTTAATATTAAATTTCTTTTGATTTTTAGTATTTGTTGTTATAGCGGCAACAGAAATACATCATCTGTGAAAATTTCAACTGTCTAGCTACCACGGTTCATGAGATACAGCCTGGTGATTTGAAGTCAGTCGGATGCATGTTGACACTCATGATGAGTCTCATGATTCGAGTTTAATTGAATACTCAACATTTTGCGTAATTAGGATTATCATAAAGCTTGAGAGTTATGACTATTTGAAATTATGTTGACATTTAAAAAGTTTACAAACATTCACAATCTCTACATTCATAAGCCAGACTCTTTATCAATTATGTCATAGGATCGTTTTGATTTATAGCTCTCTCACGCTATTAGAAACATTATAATATAATAAACAGTCAATAGTCTATCATAGACCATTATTATCGTAATTATCATAATAGTATGACAATTGATTAATGAAGCTTAACATACTATCTTCGTGTTCGGTTTTATAAATGAAACATAGATGACCTTCGATAGAATAAGATGGATTAGACCAATCAGAATATCATCTGCCTGAGCAATTGTTTCTTAAAATTAAGGTCTGCTTGCACGACATTCAGGCTTCTGTTCAGCGGTGATAAACGGCAAAATTTATTTGAGTATGACATAATACAGTATGTATACGATCCTCCTAAGAGGCTCGGGCCTACTAATTATTCATAAATAGGTCAATCAATTTTTTTTTGTCCAACGACTATATACTGTGTCCGCTATGTATAACTCAGCTAGATATATATAGTATAGATCAGCATAAATAAATTTAGCTCGTAGTATTCTGTAAAACAATTGTTACTATATCTTGTTTTAATGAAAAGTTTTGTTGCGAAAATGACAAAAGTTGTCCAGGGGACAAATAGAAATACTATACACTATACATTAAAATAGAAGATATTTCATTCATATACGTATAAAATATTACACTACACTATAAAATTAAATAAAAATAGGGATTTGTTACTATATTTTCTTTAAAGTTAAAATGAATTAAACGAAGATGGAAACGCCCTTGGTGTAACTCTGTTAGATTAGTAGGTTAAACCAATTACAAATTGGTAGTCCGGGGGGGGGGGGGGGGCAGATTTCAGATGTTTGTTGGAATTTTTCACTTTAACTTTCAATATCCCAAATATAGAGCTCTGCTCTTTGTAGAATCGTAATATGCATTAAATACGTATTTTAAATAATCTATCAAATAAAATAATTTAACTGAAAAAACAACTAAAAATCGAAAAAAAACATTAAAAATCGAAAAATTTCAAGATACAGACAAAAAAAGTTGATTGACCCAAATACAGGCTACCTGTGAGCCGAGTTATAGTAGAGACAAAACTATCTCCTTGTAGTGTATATTTTTACTATTAATAAAGATTATTATTTTTTGACAGATGCTAAATAGATTTAGACGATACACGTGCATAGTGAATATTGTGCAAGTGGAACTAGTATGTTTAGGGTTTTGTTCTCAATGAGGCTGACAGAGCCTTACTCCAAAATTTTTTGCGATTTAAATCGGATACCGTTCATCTGAATGTATCCTCATCACCATAGCAACAATTTTCAATCGAATACTCCATAGTTAACTTTATTTTACACCTGTATTTTCTCGGATCAAGTCAGGCATCTAGTAGGTGGGAGTGGGAGTGGGAGTGGGAGTAGGTGGGAGTGGGAGTACGGGCCCTCTGTTTCGTTTCCTTGAATTTGACGCTAACTAAGCGATATGTCAAATCGTAAGGAGCAATGAGAACACAGCCTATGAAGACGATGATTAGAAACCTTTTCGCACAATTACAATAGCATGCCATAGGCCGGCACGGTAATGGTAATCCATACAATAGATGAAGTTACATAAGTTTTAATAATTCTAAGGCTAAAATGCTTCACATAAAGTGCAGCCAAGTGTGTGGACACACAACTCCTTTTAAACAAAGATGTCACTCAGCGTCGCCAAATATCCATAAAATCGAAATAAATTCCTGATCAAGGTTGAAAGAGTCGACGACTGTCTCATCTCTTGTAGAGTGAGTGCGACAGGGTTATACGAGAGGGAGACGGGGATGTGCGCGCGCGCATGGCACGGACTGGCACGGTTGCTGCAGAACAAGAAACGACTTCGGAACTAGGCCTAATGTCGTCAACATATTCATATTAGTAGATTTTTTACATCCATTGGCAACCCAAAAATCTAATCAAAACAAAAATCTACATAAAGTGAGGCCAATTAGGTATTCAAAATAATTTAAACAAACATGACAGTCTGTCGAAACTCGAAGCTGATTCTGCAGTCAAAACAAAACTATATTTTTTTTGTAATTTGTCGTAAAATACGTCGAGTACTTAACTGTTAACAGTTCAAGTTCATTGTGGTTTATTTCGATTTTGAACTTGTTGCTACAAACCTGTGTAGTTGTCAAGTTATAGCTGTTACGTAATGTTGAGTAATAATTATCCTTACGTAATGATAATTAAGTAACATTATAGGTAATTTCTGTAGTTCGCTACTCGAGTGGAAATAAACAATTTGATCGCCATCTTGTGATTAAAGTGATAGGAGTTTTCATGATATATTTACTCATACTAACACTAAAAGGCTGTGCTATATACGCCAAAAATATATGGGGCATCTTCGTAAACATAATCTCTATATTTCAATCGAAGTATTATATTTTTCTGGAATACAGCGAACCAATCAAGCTAAAACTCAAATATTTTTCAAACAAAAGTAGCGGAGGCATATTCGATGGGAATTTATGTATGCCTGATTAGATTATTCTAAGCATTTATTACTCTGAACCCTATCTAAGGAACAATGTGCAAAAAATACAACAAAATCACGTTAGACTTTTTGTATGTTTTTTTTACTAAAGCAAAAGGAAAACAACGAACCAAAAACAGACAGCATCTTTTTTCGATTGTTGTTCTTCAACTAGCTTCGTGGAAAACCCCATCCCAATAAATCTAAGAATCATATCCTTTTAATATTCTTTGTCTCTTATGGGAATATAGACGTGAGTTATAAGTTATAAGAATTTACTTATACATTTATAGGAACTAGAAATAGCAACGGCATAACCAACAAAGAACATCTTCTTGTATTTACCTTTACACCCTCCTTGACTTGATCTTATGGCAAGGCGTTCTAAAAAACACAATTTGAATGTTTGATAACAATTTAACAATCTCTCAAGTTGAGCCGAGGGTAAGCCGAGTGGAGGAAACCAAAAGGGGGTTAGGGTGCCCCACATTATAGTCGGTGGCAGCTACAGGGCTGGCGGGGAAGGCCCAGGCTTTATGTTTAAAATGACAATCGACCATTATCGCTCTGAGGTACGGTATTGAGTCCGAAAACAGTAAGAGGCTACCGTATTGGGGGTACTCGCGTTGCGGGAGTCGGATTCGTTATCACCATTATCTTGCTTTGACCCAGTTTGTTTGAATGTGGACTGTCACGCAAAATGGAAAACTAAATAAATGGCTCTGCCACCCCCCATATGAAACAGAGTGAGTGATGCTTTGTCGTTGTTTTGATTGGGTAAATAAAGGGCATTGGCAAGTTTCTGACCCAAACACATGAGTTATTGTGGATACCAATGAAACCTGTGGTAGTTAATTTAACGTCCTTTAAAATGATGTTTTTTTTCGTATCTCTTGGGAATGTTGAAAAAATTCCGTTTATGTGATAAATTTCGATAGCAACTAAGTATATTCTGCTGACACGTTTGTATGAACCGGTTGGGCCAATATATCCCGAGATTCCCATTACCCACATTAATGCGCTTTAGTCGTACTTAGAATTAGTTGTCTCAGGCTGTAAAATAAGCCATAATTCATATCTGTCCGCCGTGGGTAATTTTTCCATAGTAATTTTACGAAATGTCTGTTGGAGATAAACATAAATATAAGGATATTTATCACAACTTGATACTTACCTATAATGTAAAAGAATGATAAGGAAAATACCGGTACAAGTTAGTACTTGGTACCGATTAGTCATCCGACTTCGGTTTATTTATTTTATGGTTTCGCACGTATCTGTCACTTAACGATGCTAGAGCTGGACACGACCTTTTTATGTTATGTATGTTTATTTTGTGAAACACAACACAATAGAGAAAATACGAAATTATACAAAGAGAAGCTCCAACATTGCGGCGATGGGCTATCCCCATGTCACGGAAGAAGGAAAAGGATAGCTACTGTGCGTGGCTTGAAAATGTCATCTTGTAAGAAAAGGCGTTACCTGAAACTATGTTCATAAAGAGCATCGAATCTTACTACAGTTATACGTCGCACCCCTCACCACGTGGACAAAAGACTCTGATCACCCCAGGATAATGCACAAAGGGGCCGAGCAGAAGACGAAGTTTAATGGAAACGTCAAACACACGCGTGAGGACTAGCCCCTTATTCCCTATTGACAATCTACCGAAAATTGGGTGGAAATATGACAGTAGACTACGTTAAATGTGAGATCAAACAGCGTCACGCTGTTTCCCATACGAGGCGGCTGAGGCACAATTACTACCACGTTCAGCTAGGATCTACTCCTATTATGTGTGACTGAGGGCTAACCTATTAATGAAGTTATTATGCATTAGTACTTACTATATGAAAAGTCTATACATACATGTATTACTGTTTTTTTTTAAATATTTGTGTGCAATAAAGAAATTATGAATTATGAATGTAATTAAGCCCTAAATGTGTCATGCGGCAAAAAATCGTTTTAAACTAACATTAGTTAACCAGCTTTTTACATTTGTCAACTATCCAACAGCAGTGCGACAGTAAACAGCCGCTCACAGCCTTACCAGCAAGTTTCCACAACAAACAGCCTAATGAACAACTTTACCTACAAGTCACATAGAGTACACCTTCAGCAAACCATTCCTATTTTGTACAACTGAAGGACGGAAATCGTGTAGAAAACGCGAAGCTTACCTTGAAGTCTGCACAATTAATAGTGTGTTCTGTTAGAAACAATAACAAAACTCGGTCTGCCTCTATGTTGGTACATTATAGATAAGTTACAGGGATGTAAAAGGCGTGTGTAAAAAAAAACATATGTGTGCAGCACCGCACAGGAGTTAAAAGTAATCGGAGATATTTCAGAGGAATGAGGAGACCCGATGAACACCTGTCGAAAGTAGCCCTCAGTTGGTGCCCAAAGAGGAAACGGAAGAGATGTCGCCCCAAAACAACATGGCGACGTTCAACGGGGAAAGAGCCGCCATTGTGAGCTCAGATTGGGTGGAGCTACAGCAGATGGCAAATGGAAATCTGTACTGAGAGCCCTCTATACCCCTGCTGGGGGGTGACAGGATGAGATGATGATGTACCACTTTTATAAGCACTGAAATTATGAAGTACTTCTATTTCTTCATCATCTTCTTCATGTCTCCATAGCTGCGGCAATGGGCTAGCCCTTTTACGCAAAATGGAGTAAGGAAAAACTGGCTAAAAGTGGGCACAATTATGCCTTTGTCACCCCGTATGATAAAAGGTGTGACGCTATGTTATGAGTTAATATGAAACGACTGTACTTATAATTAAGCCATACGACTAAATAAATAAATGAGTTAAGTTCTATTTCTTGAATATAGATATCTATATAACTTGTTCGTTCCACTTTTAGTCGAAGTCCTGCCCTGCACCAAACCAAGTGTAACCAAGAACTGTGTTACTCGTATATTTCATAAGCTCAGCTTTAACCGGCTGAACTAAGTTGAAGCGCAGCGGGGGCGGGCGCCAAAAGCTTCCTCCAAGTCTACGCCTAGTGCCAGATCTGCGCTCATTCAGGATGCAGGAACAATAGGGCAAATGGCCAGTTTAAGTGCACAGACGTTGTAAATCAAGATAAAAGGCGATTTTGTATGATTTCATAGAACAGTAGATTGCCCGCGATGCATCACAAAGGCGTGCTTATCTCTATCAAGAGATTTCTTCCGCATCTTCATCTGCGTAGTTACCACTTTTTGGTTTTTGGTGAACTTCCCATCCCAAAAAATACAAACTCCCTTTCAGTCGAGAGATTGTCATTCTCCTAGCCGAAAAGGAAAAAAATGACATTAAAATTAGGGGAAATTACGTTCTCATCACCCACTGTCAAAGTCTTGGACTCTTTTGTCCAGAAGCCACTGGGCCGGTTAAATGTTTTTAGACTTCCTTAGCCTCCAACTTTCAGCCTTCAAGATGAAGCGTTTGGCCCCTGCGTAGATGACTCGGTCACAGGAATAGTAAGTAAATAATCTTTATTCATAGTAAAAATATACATAACAAGGAGATAGTTTTGTCGACTACTATCTATCATAACTAGGCTTCAGCTTCTTCAGCAGCTTCTAGGAATCAGAATATTCATGAAGATGAGGATTGGGTTTGTTTGATACTGAGAGAATTGTTGTAGTTTCGCAGTCTCATTGCGGACGGACTATACGAATACTAATAATTGTATGATAAAAAGTGATCGCAAATAAAAACCGAAGAAGGGCCGAAGGATTTTCTACTCCCCCGCCCCCGCCTCATCCTCTTTCCTGTCAGAACTTTTTATTTTTAAGATCGCTCATAATCCGATTTAAACTCTCCGCTTCCCGCATAAAAAATGCAAACACAACCAATTTATAAAGTTCCCTAAATGTTCCCAAGCGGGGCATTAGTCATGAAATCCTCGTAAATCAAAGTTTCTCAGTCTTAATTTTCGAGGGCGTTTAGGGCGCAGTAAACTCTGCTATATCTTATCAAATGGAATGAAATTCGGCCTAAAGTTTTGTGGAAGTTAGGTCGACATGTCAGACTGTCTCATGGGACGGCGGTGCTGAAAGAGAATTGTGAACTTGCAGTTTTCTTCGACCTTTTTACGGTCATCAGTATTTTTATTACGTGTACGTGTGTGTATTGTATATGTTATTACGTGTACGTGTGTGTATTGTATATGTTAAGTTAATATAAAGGTTTCTTGTCTACTGAAAGAATAGTGTTATGGATTATTGCGTGGGAGTATGGTATATTGAAGTTCTTTTGTTGATGCTAGATTCGTGTATTTTTTTTCTTTTGTGACTAGTTTTGTGTACGGGTAAATCTGTACCTTCTCTCTATAGTAGCTAGCGAGAGAGGCTAATCTGAAATTCAACGTACATTACGGTATGCCCTTAAATATTTAAAAGAAGACGATTATCCGTACGTATAAATAAAGATGAGTATCACCTGTAACTGGAAGGAAAAAAACAGTTTTGACGTTCGCTCTTATTAGGGTTCCATTAGAGAAACAAGGAACCCTTATAGTTTGTCAAGTCTGTCTGTCTGTCTGTCCGTACGTATGTCACAGCAACTTTATTCCAAAACTATTAGCACTACAGTTGAATCTTGGTATGAAGATGTATTCTGTGAACCGCTTTACGATTTTTATACAAAAATTTAAAAAATTAAATATTAAGGGGGGGCTCCCCAGACATAGAACTGACACCAAAATTATTACTTTTCATCAAACCTATATGTGTGGGGTGTCTATAGATAGGTCTTCAAAAATTACGTTGAGGTTTTTAAAACCATTTTTCCTCAAAGTATATCCTTAAAGAGACAGACCCTTCCAAAGTGGAAAAAATTGTGTCCCCACCCCCTCTAAATTTAAAGGAAGAGAGTGAAAAATAAAAATAAAAATCTGCTGTGTATCTCAATACAAACTTTCAACGAAAATTGGTTTGAACAAAATATAATAAGCGGTTTTTAAGATATAAAACTTATATTAAAAACAGCAAAGATAACTTTGTCATTCATAACCCCACTATGAAAAACAAACTTACAACACAAACATCCAGTCATATAATTACTTGCTACTACGGAACCCTTCATGGGCGAGTCCGACTCGCAGTTGGCTACTTTTTTATTGTTTTTTTTTTCCTAGAAATATCATAAAGAAATACTTTAGAATTAATTCAGCGCCTTGATATAGAATAGATAAAACCTCTTGGACAAAAATATTAACCACATAACCAACTATCAGAATAAACAACGGTATTAATAATTTACCGTACATAGAATAGGAGAGATCATGTCGATCCAAGGTATAACAATACTTTTTTTGTTGTCTAAAGCCGCCATTTATAGAAAACAAAGCCTCTCACACATGTGCCGAAATGAGACACACAACAGCAAACCACGTTAGGCACAGTATACCGAGACCAGTATAAACACTTTGAGTATATTAAACTATACGCAATTCGTATTGTTCGCGCCAAGTTTCTCTGGCTCTAAGTGAGGTTAGGGTGGGGTTAACATATTTCTCTCTAGACCTGCGATAAACAGAGATAGCAATACCACCCGAACTTCGCTCAGAGCGTCAAAGAAGAATAGCGCCTACTGGTCCTATCGTGATACGGTTTAAATCAATCAATGATGAATATTATGTGTTTGGTTATTACTTTCTCGGCTGGTAAACAAAACTAAGAACCGAGAATAAGTAATAGTTTGAAAAGACCACTCAATTAGCCACACATGCCACAAAGGGAACTAACTAACATCACATCAATCATATGTCATGGCTAGTGTGGGCCAGATGCGTTGCCGAGTTGCTAAACCTGTATTTTATTTATCTTTTATATACAGGGTGACTGTGAAGTCTCCAGTTATTCGCTAGCGAAGAAGCCTACTGTATTAATGAAGTAGGTACAACACACATGTTGTTACTTTTGTCAGCTTTCATAGTAAAATCTAAAGGAATCGACCGTCAAAGTATTTGTAACCACGAGATAAGCTCGCCATTGTACACATTATATTACTTACCGTGTTTTGTTAACTTTTTTGTGTGCAATAAAGAAATTATGAATTATGAAGTGTAGTAAAGTTACTGTCCCACTTCCACTCGAGCAGTCGTCAATCATTCGCAGCCTCACTCACGCAACCACCTCAGATCTACGGGTCATTGAACTCGTCATGCGACTAGTTGGTCGACTGGTTGCCCCGCCGGTGAACGGGTGAAGAAGCTTTAGGTTTCGAAAGCCTGACCTGCATTTTATATGTGGGACATTGGAAGCGTGAGTGCGATTTGTTTGATATAATGTGGCGCGTAACGCAAATAGCAAATTTATATTAACTACCTTAACACACTTGGCTTAAATCGACCTTTAAAACGGTGTTTTATTAACTGATTAATCAGCTGGGACCATCATTTACTTACAACTAATGAGATGAGTTCTAGTGAAAGGGCAAATAAGAAGTACTCTTAACCGGAAAAGTGAATTAGAAGGTTGAGGAAGCGAGATATATGTATGCCGAGATCGCAGCAAGTGGAGAGGTCTTTTGTGTCTGCTACCCCCTCTTCAGGGTAAAAGGCGTGAGCTTATGTCCATCAAATACTCATGGGACTTGTCGACAGTAGTTTAGTTACATTAGGTATATCTGCAGCTGTACATACGGAAAAAATATGAGACTTATGTATGTAATGAAATGAGATATGAGATATATGAGTCTGGATAAATCTGTAATGCGAAATAATTATGGTTCTTCATAATTTGTCATAGTTTGACATGACGCATGAGTCCAATATTTATCTTTGTTTTATTATCTCAACAAGAATTATATGAATTAAGTTTTCAGTAGCTCTTGTAAATATTTATGTCGTAGCCATAATCATCAGTCCATATCATGATATGGCCAGCCATTACATCATATGGCCAAGCCATTACTGGTCATATCATGATATGGCTGGTTTATTTTTAAAAGCAACGATATTAAGGACACGTCATGTTTTTTGTGTTATACATGTCAAACTAACACGAAGACTATTCGGGGGCTTCGCTGCGCTCGCCCTTTGCCCAAGAATATTTCATCGTTTCATGATCATAAACGTATGGCCATTTCATGATATGACCAATTTGACGTTATGGCTGCGACATTTATACAACGATTCAGAACTTTCAGAGCAAATTCAGGTCACATCATAATGTCAATGTACCGAAGCAATGCCAGTTCCAAGTAACTAGTAACAAGTTACAACTAACTAAGTTTTGACAACTCGATTAGACAGCCGGCTAAACCTGGTAGACACACGTTTGCGCACAAACCACCGTTTTAATGTGGGTCCAAATTATTTGATGCCGTTATAAAGTATTTGTACCTATAAAGTGGACATTAAACATTCATGTAGTCCGAGGTGCCCATTATTATAGGTTGCAACAACTACGCCATTAGTCGGTATAGTCTATAAGGACACAGGCCGAACAAACTCACAATGGATAACAATAGACGTGGGAGCGAGAGGGAGTGTGTTTTTTTATTTGCCTGATTTGGTTGTAGACTAGAGTTATAAGCCGAATGCACACACAACCAACAACATAAAGTTAAGCAGAAGAGAGGGCAAGCATCCATCGATTATATTACGATTACTTGCATTTAAGAATTGTATTGCACTACCTTAGTGCTATTTTGCATGTCACTACGTGGCTAGATGTGCAGTACCGACAAATGTATGTTACCTTCCACCTGCTATGTAGCCATATCTACGCAAAATAGACACATTTGTGTTTGTATTTTGACGCAGATATTGAGTGGAGACGTGAAGGTTAGTTCATACATAGTACAGAATAGGACTAAACATTTCGATCTCTATCCAACTTCACGTCATACTGAGGCAAACACGAGGGAGCAAACCAAAGGGTTAGATTTAACCATGTAGCCCTTCGAGCAACACGGCCTCCTTGCTTGAAGATGTAACCCGCAGCTATTTCTGTGCATCCCCCACATGGCTGGTCCGGCCTTCTTCGAGCAACACGGCCTCCTTGCTTGAAGATGTAACCCGCAGCTATTTCTGTGCATCCCCCACATGGCTGGTCCGGCCTTCTTCACTATCGTTCGCCTGTTCTCTTCCCGCCTTTCCCCATTCTGCGTCACGAGGAAAAAGTTAGAACAATCGCACCATTCCGGCGAAGTGACACGCAAATAGGTCTAAAAAGAGCAAACAACATAACATAGCATCTCACCTTTTCCCATACGGGGTGGCAATGGCGCAATGGCCAATGTTCAGCCAGTAATTCAATACTCCATAAAAAAAGAGTAAAGTTTATAGTCAAAGTGTTTGATGGAGGGATCCATAGCAGAAGTGCAGTGAAAGTGTTCCCACGGTGCGCGGCCGCAGCTCACTGATGCGTCCAAGATGGCGGCGCGTCACGTGACGACGACGAGCGGGTCGCTCGGAAAGATACTAAATATTGAGAAATCAACATGGCTTCAACTGGCTAGTAATCCTATTAATGTAAAGATTTAATAATTATAGTAGTTAAAAAACTAAAAACACCCTTTCGAAATCAAGAGGCCTCATAAATACTAATCAATTTAGCCCAAAGTCTTACAAGTAAGAATCCTAGGGTTCCGTCTACCACAGTCCAGCTCCATCACCCAGGTGATGACAGAGAGGACATTGCTGGAGATTTAAAAAAGACTTGTCACGACGAATCTAATGAGCCCAAACTCGATGGGTTTACAAGCAGGCACGCACGATGTTAATTAGTTACAACACGACCTAATGAAAGGCTGTTAAAAATACTTCCGATGTCAAAAATTTGCTCTCATGTTTTAACTAACACAGCGAAATCGACATTGGTTATGGAAAATTGTCTTTATTCGTTCAATTGAAGATCGTATTTGACTATCGTTATGATTAATAATTCTTATTGGCCCATAGATCAGCACATGCAGTCTTCGCGAGTTTATTTTGTATATAAAACTATTTAGTGTAAATATTTATTTATCGCAGTAACTCATCTCTTGCACCGCAGCGATTATTAGCAGCGCCGTGCGAGAATCGTGCCTCGCAGGTTTCCGGTTCACCCTGTATAGAGCATTGTGCTGTGGTTACTCCGTCTACAGGGTGTTGTAAGAGGTGTCATCATTAGGTCATAATATACTTGTACTAAGACTTACCTGGGGTAGGCATAGGCTGAAGATTTTGCTATTTGGAAACTTTTAAAAAGCGACAACCACTTTGTTGCTGTAAATAAACAAATGCAACGTTCGGTAACGAAAAACATCAAATACACTATCCAACTAGCATTTAAGAGAGTTTACAAATCGGCGAAACAACAAAAATAAAATACAGTTTGTAAAAAAGTACACAACTATGTTCCACGTTGGGTGCCGAACTCAATTCAGTATCAAAACAGTATTCCTCAACAAAGAATGCCGATGACCTTAGAAAATATCAAAGAAGAAAGAAACAAAGGAGCTTTATCGTTGTTTGACGTTTATAAAGAAACTTTATATCTTTCGTTTAATATATTTAAGTTTGATACAGCTCTTGATTTTATCAAAACTTTCCGCTATATTCCCAGGGGCGGATTTTGTATGCGAATCGCTATCGCAAAACCAGAATTTTGGGCCCTCGTTACAGCTATTGTCATGCGATTTGCGTACACAATCACGGCCCAGGTCATCGGACTTATTATCTTTGGAATACTGTATGTATAGGTGTTTTGCGAGTAGATCATTCCCAATCAACAGAGCTCAAAAAAGCTTTGTATATTAATTGGATCAACGTAGTTAGTGAAACGGATATTCCGGGTCCACTCCGCGACCCGAACACGGCAAATTGGAACACCTATAGTTTTATTGGTCAATTATCTCAGTGCGGTTCGCGAGTTCACTTTATAAATTGAAATTGAAGAGAAATAAATGTTCCGATTCCGATTACTTCCGATATTCCCTTTTATGTGAGTTTAATGCCAGGATTTATAATTAAATGTTTGGTATTGTATCGTTAGTATCATTAAAATGTTACGAATCCGGCCGTTGATCTATTTGTCAGAACCAATACACTATTTATTTCGGGTTAAATAAATAGTGTATTGGTTCTGACAATGAGTCCCATCCCACCGAGGCTGAGGAAATTTTGGATGCTCCCAAGCGCGCAAATGCCACATATGGCTTGTCAGCGACGCCTATTTTCTTGAGAGACTGCCTGCCAAATACATTTTGCGCCCTTCGAGCGATTGATACACTATTGCTATTCGTGTAGAGTCCTCATCAGATGTTACACATCTGTTTTTAGCGGGCAACATTGGCAAGCGAATTGCTGTATTGCCCGTGCCAATGCCCACCTTTGTAACGGTCGGTATAACATCTCTCAAATGTCATTGTTGACCGGCAATCAAAACTTCACTCCTCATTTCACATGATTCGGTTAATTAAAACCCCTTTTTGTGGGCTACTGTGATAGTTCTACGCTGATGGGTGACCATTCTGATTTACTGGATGAATGAATTGTATTTAATTGTATGTATATGTATAGCACCGGAAAATAAGAAGAATCAGTCAGTTTTGTTGATAAATTTACGAATTCTATCCAGTTCGTAGATACACTGACGAAAAATTACTAAACTACATAGATTGAGATCTAAGCGTCGTCGTCGATAACCTCTCACAGTACAGTAAACTAGACAGAAAAGGCATGAACAAAGGCAAGATATTTCTATTTCTAAAAAGAGATTTCTTCCAGCAAGCCTAATATGGACAGGATATATTTGATCGCAAAACGGTCTCCCAAAAAAAGTAAAAAAGTTAATGCGGAAGTAACTACGTGACACTCACTAGACATAGACAGCTGTTATTAGTAAGGGGGCACCCTGTTACGTAAAATAGAGTATTTTAATAGGTACTTGTCTAAACTTGTAAGTGTGCCTCTTGCTACCACACGTGACGCTTGCTACATGGAAGATATAGAATGGTATATAAGTTGCATTTTATTTGAGCAGCAGCCGTATAATTTGGGTACCTCAAGCAATTACACCACATCCAAAGCTCCTTATAACAAAATTAAAGCACTTCGCGCTCAACTAAACTAAATTCTTAAGTTTGAGGATCCGAAGTTGCCGGAAGATTTTTAGCGCTCCCCACTTCACTAAGTGGTGGCTAAGTTATTCTAAGTTGCGGAAAGTTGCGGTGCATAATGCATTCTAAGTTCTTCGGGGATGTTCTTAGAAAAACTTAACTCACACGAGAGTAGTGTCGAATGGATTTTTGAACGAGTTTTGGTGAGGCCCTAAGGCCAGTAATAATAAATCACTTTCAACTCAGAGAGCTACAGTGCCACCATCTTAACAGTAGAATGAGCGATGGCCCCACCATCTACTCAATTAAGATCTATCTATTGAAGCTACAAACTAAGGCCCTAAGGTCCCAAAGTCCCGGGTCATGCACATGCATGGCGAACGAGTTCAAAGCTGCATGAATAAAGCTCGGTCCAGAACTCTAGACACCTCCGCCCCTGCCTACAAAGGAGCCTCACGGGGCCGCGTGTGCCAAATGTGTAAACACGGCTGTATTCTGTCAGAGGCAGGATTATATCGGATAAACGTGGGACCGCACTAGCGACAGCGGAGCAGAGCGACACGCACGCACGACGCGACAGCGCTCGACAAAATGTTCATTCAAGGCAAACATTTGGAGCACCCGTCCTACGCGACAGCGAAGCACAGCACACGACTCTGCGCGACAAAGCTGGGCAACTAGGAAAAACTGTCGTAGAGTGTCGCTACCTCACTCCACCCGCCCCTGTGCTCTCTCTTCTCTTTCGTTCTTTGGTCGAATGAACGGGCGAAACTGTCGCGCCACAGTCGCTCTAGTGCGGTATTACCGTACCGTATATACCGAGCGACATTCAAAACAGTCGCGTCGATTCGCTGCGGTCCGCTGTCGCTAGTGGTCGCTGGTATTACCTTTAAAGGCGCAAGTTTTAAGCAAAACGGAACTGCAGACGACGTGTGTCGCGTGGCTGAGTGAGCGAGACTGGGGGGGGGGGGTAGTTACGTACAACACGCATGAGAGCTTAGCGTTGTACTGCTTTTGCGCTGAATGCCGACATGTCGCATGAGACAACGGTTACTTTTTGACGTCACGGTGTGAAATACCCTCAGATCAATTAAACTCTTTGTTTACTTCCTTCATCCAAGCAAATACCACTTTCTGATATTTTAAAATACACTTCCGGCTTAGAGGATTAATAGAAGAGGTTAGTACGCCATAATACAAGGAAGAAGATTGTAACAGGCCGGAAGATTAATCCATAGCCATCTCCAGAATATGCCCGCGCATTATGCGTCCACTGGCGTGCATCGTGCAGTGGCGGGAGGCAGATTTTTCATTTCCCCCCCCCCCCCACGCATCTCCCGCACCCCTCGTAGGCCACGATACTGACTACTGCGTGCAAGGAAACCGACACCGCAGCCGCAGTGGGGCTTAGACATTTGTCAGATAGCAAAATGTTCGAAGCACTTCTCTACATTTTTATTTAAACGGTTGCATGATCCTACACAAGATATTAACACGCCTTTTCCCTTGGTAGAGGCTCATCGAGGTATAAATAGAAACAATAATGTAGCGTTAACACTTTTTCCCATTCGGGGTGGCAGAGGCCTTTTAGCAAGTTATTGTTTTGTTTTGTTTTTCAAAGTTCTTTATTTAACACAAGTTGATACAAATATCACACTTTATGACACAGTCATTAGGGATATACCAATAATTACATTTGTTTCACAGGCTAAATCACCTTTTAAAACTTACAAAATAAACATACTACATAAATCCTACCGGTTTTGTTATTTTATTACATTCAACAGAAATCAGGCACTAATTGTTGTATTTCAACTTGATACGCAAAATACTTATAGCAGGTTAATAACAATAGCAAGTTATTGAACACAACATTTTGCGCATTTATGTTACGAGTATGACGGAATGTTCTCTTATGCATACATAAATTTTCTGACAGTAGTAATCCATGTATGCTGATGAAATAGGCCAAGCCAAACCGAAGATATTACTATCAGCATAACACATCTTCATGAAATCCAATGTGTCCCCACAGACTCTGGCAGCCTCCCCTCAGAGTACTGTATATTGACATAAAAAGTCGATAGACAAAGATCGCTGACGTACAGGCAGATAAAACGATTTTACAGCGTTACTACGGTGTATCTGTCTTTAGGGTTCCTGACCCGGGTGCCCAACGGGAACCTAATTACTAAGCACCCGCTGTCCGCCCTTCCGTCCGTCCGTCCATTCGTCTTGTTTATTTTGAATGCCGCTATAACAACAAATAATGAACACGTGTTTAAATAGAAATAGGTACCCCGGATGAAACGTAATGCAAGGGACGTGATTTCTTGAACAATACAAGACAATTTCGTACAGACGGAACTCTTGGTATGCGATGCGTCAAAAACTTGACCGGTCTAACCACAGAATAACTAATAGTACTAACGGGTCTAACTAAATACATGCATGAATACTTCTCCTCTCTACCACTTAGATTTGAGTTGATATTGTCCCATACTCTAAAGTTGTTTTCCATGCAGCAGAAATGCCTTAGTCGCAGTGTAGCGATAATATGAAACTTGTGGAGTGCGGCAATCATGTGGATAAGCAAAATATCAATCAATTGGAGAAAGACGACGAGAGATAACCGCGTAGGCGATATCACAATGGAGGTATTCCGGTCCGGGGGGGCACTTCTCGGGCTATCGAGATCATCTCCATGGTCGAAATAACGAAGAAATTACGAGATACCGAATATCTCCATCGAAAACAAAAAACCTTACTTACGACCAACCGAGATATCTCGACCCGATTTTGATCGAAATAAAATGTGAATGGAGATATTTTTTAGCAGATATACATATATGCGGTACCGAAACCGATATCTCGACTATGGAGATGATTTCGATGGCTGGCCCCCAGGCACTGGTGAATGCCATCTGGAGGGAGGCTCTGCCACAGGGAGGGGTCGTACGTTGCGGTTGAGGCTGTAGCCCCCAACCGAGAGGGGTTTGGTAGAGTTTGAGTCCCGGTTAGGGAGAAAAAAAAGGTCCTAGATGTTTGATACGGAGTAGTGCGAGCTTCTGCGAGCGTAAATAAAATCTTTCAGTTGTCTTTATTACGTTATACCTTAGCAGCTATCTTCGAAATGCATAATGTATTCATTCGAAATACAATTTTGACAAAATACTGTCTAATCGAAATAATCTTCTCTATAAAGACAACCAGAATACATACGGTATGAATTTGAGGACATACGGAATAAACATCGCGTGTAATGAAATCTTCCATCTCAGCGTTTTCCGTTTCCGTCCCGTTTCCGGGGTTCCGTTCCGGCGCCGGATAATCTCCGCTTTTAGTGTTCCGTACCCAGAGATATTAATTACAGAGATTTCACAGTCCTTCTGTAACTTTGAATTGAGGAGGTTAGGAACAAAAGGTGTCATTTATTTACACTTTTCCTTTTTCTGAGTAAATTGAGAAAATACACACACACTCACATTGGTCTATTTTTATATAAAAATGTCACTTTTTGTACAGGAAGACCGGAAGCAGCTTTTGAGGTTGATTTTTCTACAAAATTAGTCGCCTTATGAAGTTGATCATTGCATATAATGATAGAATTCAGGGTTTTGTGTTGGATAACAAAAAAAAGTTGGATAACGAAAAAAGCCACATTATACGTAAATGACACCTTTTGTTCCTAACCTCCTCAATTGTTAAAACCTTTTTTTTCTGACTGAGGATATGTACTAGAATGTACTAAAAAAAATAGCTACAAAATGGCATTATCTGTCGTTCGTTACTCTTCCTACGGAACCCACCGAGCGCGAGTCCGCCTCCCACTTACCCTGTGTATTCTCTCGTTAACCTCAGCTGAATATTTCATGCAATCTCCATACCTGAAACAAACAGATTTTTATGTTAATTCTATGCAGGAAACTAATTGCTCGATGTCGTCGAGGGGAACACAATGTTCCGAAATCTCTTCTTAGGCTAGCGGGTCCCGATAACGAACACTTAACACATCGATATAGTAAGCGAATAGTATGACAGCAATGCGTCTTGGGAGATCTATTGAACAGATAAAGCATACGGTGTAAATATTTTTGTATGGTGCCTGGGATACTGGGGTACTGCATAGCATACCCATAATTTCGCTTTTTTTTGTGTACACCTATAAAATATATGCCCATCGATCGAGAATTTAATTACAAACCAGAAATGTTCTCTGACATAATGTCGTAAATAGTAGGTAGCTTAGGTAGGCTTTCTGAGATAATTCAGTTTGAATATGTAATATAAGTTACTGAATTACATATTCAAACTGAATTGTCTCAGAAAGGTTACTATTTACGACATTTTGTCAAAGAATATTTGTTGTTTTTAATAAAATTCTCGATCGATGGACATGTTTTATAGGTGTACGCGAAAAATGCGACAATTTAGATAATCTCAACAGTATCCAGGTACCCCAGAATGGTTCGATGTTCATACAAATACCCCAGTCGGCAGAGACTTACCTCGAGAAAATTCCGAATTCAACGAAATTAAAGTATGTTGTTAGTGACTATGGAATGCAAATGGAGGCTCTTGCACCGACCCTCATCTTTGTTATGATTAATTTGTTCGTCTAATTATTATTTAATTAATAATTTATTTTAATCAATGTAATTATTCTACACTATTTTATTTTGGACATTTTATTTTATATTGGACATTGTAGTCTGGCAATAAACAATTTACTGTTATTATTATTATTATTATTCAGTAGTGCTACACCCAATTTTCCGAACAAATAAAGCTTGTGCTAACTTGAGGAGGGCCGAAAAACCGTTTTTTTTGGGACTTTTCCAGTTTTCCCGTCTAATTGGAACACATTCAATAATTGTAAGAAATAATGTATGAGTAAATCAAAGATGACCAAATTTCGCGTCGATAACAGGAAGAAATACTAAAATTGGTCCAGTACTGTGACTTTTATCGGTATCCAAAATACTCCCAAAACAACCAATCCATAGAATGAACGGGTATGGCCCAATCCTTCTGGACCTGGAAGATGTTCTGGACCATGCAATAGCGATGTAGTGTACCGTCGAAAAAGATTATATGCAGATGTGGCCTGGAAAATACAAGAAATGAAACACATACTGATTCTATTGATTCGGGAGTATTTTGGACCCAAATGAAAGTCAAACTACTGGACCAATTTTAGTATTTCTTTTTGTTATCGACGCGAAATCTTGTCATCTTTGATTCACTCATACACTATTTCTTACAATTATTGTCTTTTTTCAAATTAAACGTGAAAAACTGGAAAGTCCTTAAAATTTCGGTTTTTCGCCCCTCCTCAAGTTAGCAGAAGCTTTATTTGTTCGGAAAATTGGGTGTTACTGAATAGCCACAAACAACATAATTTTTATTATTATTATGAGCCTATTATGTCCCACTGCTGGGCAAAGGTCTCTGGGCAAAGTGTGCAGTGAAGCCACAAACAATATACTTCGTTGGATTCGGAATTTTCTCAAATTTTGTATGGACTGAAATCTCTGCCGACTGGGGTAAAAGTGACAGACGTAGATAGAGTTTATCGAGAGCCTTTGATACAGGGCCTAAATCTTACAAATAAAAAGCCTATTTTGTTTAGTCGCAAACACGGCATTTCTGCGCTTCTCGGAGCAATAGTTATGCTATCGCGATTTATATCGCGTTTTCCATCAGTTGATTGGGTCCCTGAATTCTGACACTTTTTCGAGCTGTCTAAAATATTCGCGAAGGATTAAAAAAAATACATTTACATCCCAACGGTTTTCAGACAGTTTCCATGATTTGATAGTTCGCACAGTGACAAAAACAATAATATAGATAGGCAGTAATATCATAATACAATAACATTTCCATAGCTTAGCTTAGACCATATCAAAATGCCATCAAAATCAAATAACCTTTCCATGCCCGTCTTCACGTCGTATTACGTTTAGTGTCAGTATGACAGCTAGATGATAGCAGCAAGCTCTGTCTTACAAGTAAGTGGTCTTAGATTCAAATCCTAGGCGAAGAGAAAAAAACTCGGGTCTTGGCAGTGTCGTCAGTGTTTCTGGTCCTTAGCATGACACAGGCCACAGGTATCGTATCTGTCATATACGGTAAATTATATATTGGTACGTATGCTAATATTTGATTAATGTGGTCTAAGCATACATCTAGGTTGTGTTTTTGGTAAACATCGGCTTTGAAGAAAAGCTAAACTGAAGAATATCAAACCGGGCGTTTTAACGCATTCCCGCATTAGTGAATATTATCCTCTAGACTTAGAACAAAAAAGTTGAATGGCGCCTCACGACGCAAGCTCATCGCCCGGAGGGAACATCCAACTCGCATTACCACACAAATGTCACGAGCTTCGCAAAACCTTCGAGCTGCTTGCGTTTTATACTGCTAAGCTTGGGAACCCAGACCATGGCCGACACGGCTCTACCGTCTAGTCTACAGGGTGTTTAAATACGTGCATTTTAGAATAACTAGTGCTGTACCTAACCCCTTTGCATCCCAACACTATATCAACACACATACCTACTTAGATGTTCAACAAAGCTCAATAAACAGTTCTTCAATACACTCAGTAGAGCAATGACGAACTTCTTTTTCCTTCTAAAGTAATTCACAACTTCTTTACAACTAAACAAAGTATGTCACTAATCCTTCTTTAAAAGTAGAACTATTATTTCGCTGTAATTTATGATAAATTTCGCTTGTTGTGCTTTTTTACTTCGCTATAAGAGCCTTTTCCGATATAATAACTACATCAATGATCACATCATGTTGTGCTTATTAAAAGCTTTTATTTAACTTGCACTGTATGTATGTATGTTTGTGGGTATCACGGTTCGCGTCAAAAATGTCGGCTTGAATTTGACCCACTTCCCGTTATCCGATTGAGCTGAAATTTCGCATACGTGTATAAGTCGGATGACAATGCAATATATTTCTGACTTAAAGCTGATCTGATGATGAAGACGGAAGACGGTCATGGGAACTCTGTCATAAAACATCGCAAGCCCGTCGAATTTGGGCTCGTTCGATTCGTCTTGACGAATACTTTGGTCCTAGAATATTTTTGAAGTAAAACTTCTTGGGGCACGGGGGTAAAATTTATTTAACCTCTCAACTGTGGGTTATTCATATATTTGCTTTTCACTTGCTACTAGCCGGGTGCTATCACGAGTGGCTAAGAAATGTAACGGAAATTGGAATCGGTGACGTCAGGGTCGGCTGAAGACTTTTAAAACCGCAACTATTTTCAATACGGTTTTTAACTAATCAGATAAGATAATAATACATTCGTACAATAAAGAATGTTAATTAGTGAGAGAAAAACCTGATGAAACGTTAACAAATAAAAATTATTTTAAGCATTCTTCCACGAGTTCTTGATTTCCGGTATGGCCAAGATGGCGCCGCCGCCGCTGGCTGGGGCAAACACTGGCAAACAAAACCAGTGACGTGACCAAAAACTACTTCGTTCAACCTCTTTGTTGGAACCGGAACTTATGTTTGACAGCTGTGCGATGCGATCCATACAGTTTGTAAGAAAAGAGTTTCATCAATGTCACATACGGGTCGATATGGATTTCTAAAATGATGAACGAATCGTTTTGTGGCCGGTAACTATGGAATAGGTACCTAAAACGCGCTGCGTAGTCGCGCAACGGGCAGCTAGTAATCGCATAAAGTCACTTAGAATCATCCAAATGTGATATTTAGTTTTCAAGCAAATTCCGATGTGATGGATGGCTGCATTAAGACTTCTTGAAAACAATAAGTAGGTACCTAGAACTGTTCTAAAGCCACTTTTTATTATATAGTGCAGTTCAAGTCACAAATTAGCAGTTTAGCTACTAAGTACGTGTTATACCTACCTATTTAATGTTTATCTGTAGTAAACGGCCAAAGCGAGGTCTACAGTTTACAGAGCCATAAGTTTAATGGCTTATTGTTTCGCTTATTTGTTTGTATGTAATTTTTGTAATACATATTTTAAAGTTGAATTGTTGTTATAACTGTTGAAATTATACGATTTTGATTTTAATAAGCTTTTGTAATTTTAAAGTTTTGCTTCATGCCAGTCAATAATGTTGAAGTAAAATATAAAAATCGAGGTATGTCGTATGGCGGACTAAGGAAATGTCAAGAATAAAATTAAATGGAATGAATGGCTTCGCGATGAAGTAACCCTAAAAAATCCTAGCAAAGTAGGTATGTATAGGTTAGCGGGGGTAGCATAAGGCACGCCAGTCACCCCAGCCACGCATTTTGTCACAATTTAATGTCATATCATAATGAATGCGCGCTATTTTATGGAGAAACATCATTGAGACGCGAAAGGGGTTGGCAATTTGGCAAAATGACTGCCCCAGACATGTACAAAGACTTCTCAACAGCCAATTAATAGCATTTAAATATTCTCTCATAAATTACTGCGTCTTTAGTTAGTTTGTAGAACTTGAAGGAAATGATTAAATAATTAAGAGTTGTCACTTCATACTCTATGATTCCGCCATTGATTAGTGACTT
The DNA here is from genome assembly GCA_963457715.1 of Argyresthia albistria. NCBI lineage: Eukaryota > Metazoa > Arthropoda > Insecta > Lepidoptera > Argyresthiidae > Argyresthia > Argyresthia albistria. The sequence continues at coordinate 11,854,779 of OY735265.1, read as the reverse complement.
TTGCCATCGTTAAAAATAACATGCAACATAATTTCCAACTAGCAAAACTGTTGAAAACAGGAGGTTTCCAGAGGAGTGGCTAGATGGCGTTATGTTGCATGTTATTGCAAAATGGTGCTTATTTCTAGCGACGGCAAAGGTCACGGTATCATATTGGAATCACGGAGTATTGAGTAACAACTCTTATTTACCTATTTTTTTTTTTCTTCAAGTTCTACAAACTAAATACAGACGCAGTAAATTAAATTTATGAATGAATATTTAAATGCTATTGGCTGTTGAGAAGTCTTTGTACATGTCTGGGGCAGTCGTCCATATATTGATTTAGCCATCTTCTTTGTCATTTATCTGCGCGACTGAGGTGAGTGGCAAGCCTTATGGTAGCCCCGCAGGTACACATTAACTTGGAATAGTTGAAAATACGTACTCGATCAATTAAATAAAGGGACTGGGCACAGAGACAAGCAAAGCAATGCATACATTTGAGCGAGACGGCTTAAAGACGTGACGTCAGATGGTATATAATCTGAGCGAGATGCAAATAGTAGTGACACTATTGAATGAGTTAAGTATATCACCACGAGCGCGACAAATTGTAGATAAGGAATGGTGGGAAATAAATGACATGACGTATTAAAAGTAAGTACAAGTATAAAATAATTTCAAATAATCGGACGTCTGAAACTTAAAAGTAACTTGAAGCAGAGATTGGATCTCAAAATTGGAAATTTAAATCTCTTTTAGTATAGGTAGGTATAGGTGTATAGTATAGGTACCACTTAATGATCTAGCTACAGAAGTTTTACTTCTAACACGTGTACGGTGCTACACGCGTATTTTTTTTTTATGACATGGAGCTGATCTGATGCTGGAGCCGGAAGGTGGCCATGGGAACTCTTTTACCAAACGACGCAATTCTATCGTGTTTGGTCTCATTTGATTCGTCTTGACAAGCACTCGAATTCTAGATTAGATGTTTTGTCCTGTAATGATAAAGACTAAAAAGTAAAAAATAAATTAAAAGTAAAAAAACATTTTTAAACAAAGCTTTTATTTAATGCCCTAAAAAGAAGAAAATAAAATTTCAATTCAATCAAATGCGTCATTTTATTACATTACACAATTTATACGATATAAAAGCTTGTTGCGGGATTTATCTCCAAGTCTGTGCAAATAGGTGCCTACCCACCTAATTAAGTCTACACAAGTAAATCTCGCAACAAGCTTTTATATCGTATAAATTGTGTAATGTAATAAAATGACGCATTTGATTGAATTGAAATTTTATTTTCTTCTTTTTAGGGCATTAAATAAAAGCTTTGTTTAAAAATGTTTTTTTACTTTTAATTTATTATAGCTCTAGGTGACTCAAGACCTAGGACTATATAAAGGCTGTATTACTTTAAACCTCTAGATTGTAGGTATAAAGTAATACAGCCTCCAGCAACAAGGCGAAGCTTTCGAAAGCTCGATAGATACCTTAATTGCATCTCTTTCAATAGCGGTCTGTGCTTAATGTATTGAAGATCTTCAATCGAAGTAACAATATGAACGTAGATATAAAATAATAATATTAGGGGCGATTTTTCATGCACAGAAAAATATGTAGTCAGATTACTTTATTTGTTTTATAATGTGGTAGGTGTCCGTTGTCTCAGAGATAACCTAGACTTAATTTTTAATTGGAAATGCAATTAAACCTATAGAATAGACCATTCCTTAGTCTTCCCTTAATTTTGCAAAAGACCCGTGCACCTGGCGGGAATGTTCTTTCAGTGCACTTTTGGTGTGTGTTTGTCCGAGGACAGACACAAAGGGTGCACCAAATTCCATATTTGTTTTGAATAATTTGTCTGAAAGGGGCCTCTATGTGTTGGACCCGTGAACTGTTAAATCAGATATAAATAATAATAATAAAATCTTCTTATCTGCGTCTGGAATGCATCGAAAAGTATCTTAAACTCTAGGTAAGTATTCCCGTATAAAATTTCACTCGAAAAAGTTGTACAGTAACTTCCAAACATTCCTATAGTAAGCAAAAATGTGCAAAGTATGTCCTTAGCCCGCAGCGTTCCTAGTTGCTTCTGAGGGAACGCATTGCAGGAGTTCCAGCTCGTCGCTCAACTCCTCGACTACGCTCCATCGCTTTCTAAACTAGTTTCAGTTTGTGAAAAAAGTTCTAAAGTTGGGTAGGACCAGGAGCTCTAGAATATACGAGTAAAATATGAACTGGAGCGAAAAATCCAAGATGCAGTTTATTGCAGATGATACACTACAAAAACAATGTGCATTATAATCACCGATAAAAGTAGATTTCAGTTTCATTTATCGTGGAAATAGTCCGGTTTGCGCAGCAATGTGAGGATTGGCGCTTTAAACTAGAGTCCATGTGATCTGAGGCTCATGATAGAGACTTCGCTACTATCTTCGGCAGTCAATAAGTTCGAGGTTAATTAATTCATGTTTTAATTTGCTGACAATACATGCACCCTGATGTGAGGCTTAATTTCTTGAAATGTTGACCTGCTAATTGTGTATATGTGTGCATGCAACACATGCAATATGTATCTGAAGAAAACCTTCACTCTCCGCAAAAGGCTTGCCCCCTGTCACGGAAAATGCGTATTGAATGGCTAAGTTTAGAAAAAGACTTGGCGCTATGTTGTTCCTGTTATTATTCCACCTGCCTACCCACTGAAGCCGACAGAATCGCTAGACCGTAAGTTGGGGAAGATTGTATCTCGCGTAATTATTTAAATCGCAAAGCTCCCGGTCTGGGTCTATCTACAATCTAGATCTTCAGAACTGAGATCTAAATCCCGCGGGCGGATCTATCGCAAATAAGATGGATGCAGTCGCACCTAGAGATATATTTTTGATAAAATCTTTTGGAGACATACTCTGTAATATTATGAAAGACCAGGGGCGTATCATTCAAAATAAACCAGCATAACTTTTATAAATAGTTGTTTATTCTCCAAAATTCGTACATGGACTGACCCGAGACTAAGCCAAACAGTTCCTTTTATACTCTTTAAAAACAAGATGGCAGCACCTGTTTGCCGCTAACAGTTGCCGCCTCTAAGCAACTGATGTTTATATAAATTTTATGTTTATGTTTATTTAATTTAAGCTACAATTCTATAAGCATAATGAAAAAACTCTAACAATTAGTGGATTTTATAGAGCTATTATGAGAGATATTATGAAATATTCTATAACTAATTTATAACACCCCCTTTTGCAGGGGAAGATTTTGTCGCGTAAATTGAGGGACAGAGACTTGTAAAGCGCGCGCTCTGTCTCTCACTCTCTCGCGCCGACAGCGACCCCCCGCGGGGGCACGTATGCTATGGGTGCAGGAACGATATAATCAAAAACTTAAGAGTGCACCGAGCTTCTAGCGCTAATCGATTTTGGGTATTCTTGCGCTTCGTGTATGTGTGCGTGAGGCAAACCGGCGGCGGCGGCGGCAAGAGCGAAAGCATGCGAAAGGCTAGCAAGAGCCCTGCGCCGCCCGCCGCGCCGCGCGTGACGAGCCCTGCGCCGCCACCCCGTGTCGTCACTCGCGAGTTGGTTGGTTGGTATAGTAGAACCCACGAGTAGCGTCGTTTGAAAAGCCGGCAAATTCAAAAAAAGTCTCGTCATGGCAACTGTATGTTTACGACCTGAATTAAGGAGAACGCACACTTGTCTATCACATCTTACACTAATCGCTCGGCACCGATGGGTCTGAGCACCTTTATTGGATTTTGACAGTTTTGACAACTTTGTTGACTTTGTTTGACTTTGTTGCTATCTAAAAAGCCCACTCTATGATCATGATCAAACTACAGGACTCGTGGGTTCTACTATACCTATCTATTACCAATACCTATTTACAAAATAAAACAAAAAATCGATTTCAAATAGTTTTATTACAAATATTTACGGTTAGAAACCTTTTTCCAGATTTTACACAATTTTATTTATTATGGAATATAGGAATATAGGAATTTTAGAATCGGTGTCATCCAAGAAATTTACCCTGTAAATCGAAAAATAGATATAGTGGTCATTCATACTTAATTTATTATAATGTTTTCCTATACACCCTACTATTTCTACGCTTACAGTTTATCCGATGACTCTTTGTTTTGTAGTGAAGTGCCAACAGCTGGTACATTTACCCTAAAAATAGAAAAAGATAAATAATTTTCCAGTATAAATATTTGTTCAAATATCGTAAGTAGGTAGATAGGTAAGTGCAAACCACTTTTAATAAGTAGGTATAATCGGAAGGTAGGAGGATTATACTTACGAAGCAACAGTATTTTCTTTGTCTTCAAAGTTCTGTATTAGTTGTCTTTCTCTCATCCCGTCAGCAGATGGTTCATAATTGTTTTGCAGTGAAATGTCAACAACTGGTACATTTACCCTATAAAAGAAAAAGAATGACAGAGAATGGAATGTGAGAAAAAATGTGAAAAATATTAGTGGAATTAATTTAGTCAAACAAACCACAAACTACAAGTAGGTAGGTAGGTATTGAGTATACTTACGAAGCAACAGGTACATTCTGTTTGTCTTCAAAATTCTCGGCCTGTAAGCTGTAAGTGTCGTGCTCTAGAAGGATAAATTAAATTGTCGTTTAGGGTTCCGTGCCGAAGGGTGCCAAACGGGACCCTATAACTAAGCCTTGTTTCATATGAATTTCTTTATTGAAAACAGATAATTTACAGTGTTATTTACCACAATATTTGGCTCAACTTTAGTTCCTGACCTATTGACTAGGCTGTCAAAACTTTTTTAGCGTATAGTTGGGGTCATTTAATCATCTTCCTGAAAGTTTCAGGTAACGGAAATTAGTAGTTTTTAAGATATGATTTTTTGAAAATCTGAAAATATTGTAAAATTATGTAACAAAACGCAAAAAATATGTCAAAATCTATGGCCTGTGGTCAAAATACATTAGTTACGTTTCGTTGTATGCATATTTGAAAAGATGAATCTATTTTAAACGTAAAATATCACTTTTGATAAATTAAAAGTTGTAATTTTTCTGAAACGGAGTGCATTTGGGGTGTTGTCTGTCCGAGTTTTTGTTGGTTGGGCGGCCATTTTGAATCCGATTGGATCAATTATAGGTTACTTCCTGTTTGAAAACTAAAGATAGGTTTGTTAGGTACACACTTATAAGCAGAACCGGGAGCCGGAGCGAAGCGGAGCGGAGCGAGGCGACCCCCTACTTCTGGCAACCCCCCCTCCAACCCCTCATCCCCTCCAACTCCCCCGCCCAACAATGCAAAAAAACTTCAAAACTCAAAACTTTAAAAAATCATATCTCAGCAATTAGGCACTTCCGCGGGGGGGGAGAAGTAGGGGAGGCATCTGCCCCCCTACCCCTTCCCCCCCTCTCCCCCTCAAGTCAAGGTCAGTAGGTCAGGATCTAAAGTCCTTATATTATGTAACCTCCAAAAATTAAAAAAAATCATAACTCAGAAACTATACAGTTCCGTTCGGGGGGAGTAGTAGGGGGGCATCCCCCCACCTCCCCCTCCCCCCTTCCCCCCTCCCAAGGTCAATTTCAGTAGGTCAGGAACTAAAGTCCTTCCCAATATTTTTAGGATTCCGTACCCGTATTGTGTGGTGGTACGGAACCCTCTGAGCGAGTACGAGTGCGACTCGCACTTGTCCAAATTATTTATATATATGCAAGTAGGTACTAGGTAGGTAGGTATACGAGTTACACTTACTTCATTTCCTCATGCAAGCGTTTAGCGTTCTTTTTTCGCCAACCCCTTCTTTCCTTTGATTTATTTACTTTGTTCCCCATCTCGAATGAAGTGATTTTTGACAAAACTCTTCGTACGTTTTCAAATCCGGGCGTCTCAGTGGAAGCGACACAAGCTCCCCGTCCGACAGCTGAAGCACTACTAAAGCGGATATGGGGGAGGAGAGGCAGGTCGGGTTTAGGATGGCCGGAACGCGCATGAATTTAGGTATTTCCTTCGTATTGATAAACAAACCCACATTTTGAAAATGTAAAGTGTATACGTTATAGAAAACATGTAGTAGTTTGTTATTATTCAAAACTGACAACTTTCCGTAATTATTCAGGCCGTACTAAGGGTTTATTTTATTTTTTAGAGATAACTTTGCGAATTAATTCTATCGAGCCAACTTAATCAAATCGTGTTTCCATCGTATATACCGGCTGAGATATATCCCCAATAGTACTAATATATTTGGAAAAAAATTAATTTAATTGTTTATCACTTCAAACAAGGGTTATAAAAACGTGTTATTGTGAATAAAAAGCGCGGTGCAGGCTTAAGGCGAGGTATGAATAATTACAAACCAAGGTCAACGAACATTGCGGAAGTGAGAAGCAAATATAACTCGGTAATAGGAACAAGTGGGACGGCAATCTTGCGCTCGCACCTAATCTGAATCAACGTAAGCACCAAAACGGAAAAAAACATAAAAATAAGCTATTTCAGGAAATTACATTTCAGTCTTCAAATCGTTAGTAACAACAATCCAATTACAATTAATAGAAAATACATATTTACTACTACTGCGGTATAATAGGAAAAAAATTGGAAGGTTGTGTTGACTTTGGATTAATTTTGTATCGAGAAATTTTTATCCAAACACGTTTTCCACCATGAGAACCCTAGATTATATAGTCAACTTACATATACCAGAAATTTATTAAGATTTGGCGAGTATTTCCTGAAATACACATGAAAAAAGCACCCCTAATTTATTAATGAGGCGTCTTAAATATCGTATATATGTACCGCAAAGGTCATTCAACAATGAAACAAGTCCCTGTCCTATGCTATCTGTTCGCAAATTGGCCTCTGCTGTCCAGTTTTGATTGTTAAAGCCACAGTTCAATCTATCTAGACTATACCTTGTCTCGGTCTAGATTGCGTCTGTTCAGACACAGGACTGTGTTTGCATAGTTAAAGGCTAGATTGTACTCGAGAAGACTTCTAGGAAATATTGGTTGATGCACAGGTATCTTTACTTTATACTTTATTGCACAAAAACAGAATACAGACACTTAATAATGAAAAAAAAAAAAACATGTACAAAGGCGAGCTTATCTCTAATAAGAGATCTCTTCCAGCAAACCTAGGATGGATAGGATTAATTAACAAAAGATAGACCTACATGTGTGCACAACGATAAATATTAAATTAATAGACTACTTACTAATAAGTACATAGGTATATACATAAAAACCATACATATTATAAAAAAATATAAAAACATAATACATAAATACATATAAACTTAAATATGGTATTAAGGTAGAGAAAGATAGTGTTCGTTTAAGCGATTTTTAAAAATGTTGAGTGAAGGACTGTCCCTGCTAGCACACTGGGAAGTTTGTTCCAGAGACTGATAGCACGAAGTCGGAACCCATGTTCATAAGCGGCTGTGTTGTGCTGCGGAGTTATAAGCATTGAACGAGTGTGAGCTCTCCTGGGCCTATCCGAAGACAGAAATTCAAACCGATCTCGTGAGAAGCAAGGGTAGCGTGGATTAAATAAGATGTTAAAGAGGCAAATTAGGATGTGGAAATCCCGACGAAGACGGATAGGTAGCCACTTCAGCTCCGTGCGATACTCCGAGACATGATCATACTTACATATCTTGTGCATGTTAGCAGCGGGGACAGGCTAGCTCCTTGTCACGGACAATTATCTATTGGCTATTATGTGCGATGATGTTCACAAGGAAGATTGGCTAAATATGCCACATGCAAATCTACGAGCGACATCTACAGACGACAGGTTGAAGCGTTGAGAATGATGTTATTTTTTGTGTTGTTAGGTTACACCAACTTTTTGGTAAATAAAATAAATCATTATTTCAGTATATCTATCAGGAATAACTCAAACCAATCCTTTGACGAATATTTTTAACCTACCGTCACCCGAAAGTTGCACTTCACAAAAATAGATCGGTAAAAGCTTCGCAAAAGGGCTTCGGGGACTTTCAATTAAAAGTATCGATTTCTGACAAAAGCTTTTTCTATTCGGGTGGATCTAACATTCATTGGCGTTTGTTACGTCATCTGCTGGACCAAAACGATAGCCTCTGCGTCATTATCTGAAAATCCTTGTGTAGGTAATTCCCTACATGTTTTCCTACTGGTTCTTGACCTTGCCATTTTAAACTATAAACCCCGAGTGCACACTCAGGAATTGACGGACAGTCAAGATCATGCTGGCATTGTCTCTATCGGGAAATGACTGCGGCAGTCAGCCTGCTCAAATCACCTGCCTGCCATAAACCTGCTTTAAATCATTATTACATGACGACAGAGTCAATATACCTTTATCCTTGCAGCTTCATCTAGAAAAAACTGCCAGAATCCCACCAAGGGTCCTCAAAGATTTTCCTTTTTTTAAAGGCACGGAGCCTTAAAATCGCACTATTTGCCTCCAACAGCTAAAGCAGAACAATACAGAGTGTACAGAGTAAATCGTACAGTCCCAAACACAACAGTGTGCCAATATTTATCGCTCTCGGAAGTGCGAGAGGCGAAGCGGCGCGCTGCGCAAACTTAGCGATGTGTGCTGTACTTAGATAAACAATACACTACGACTCCTACACTACGACGGGGGCGAGGGCCACTGGAGGGGCAGGAAGGGTAATGAAAGGAAATTATGATGTGGTCCGATCCGACCGATTTCGGTCACGGCGACCACTTCAACTTGTCGTCTGTAGACGCGCCGCTCGTGGGCTCGCATGCAGCTTATGTAGCCAATGTTGATATTGTTTATAGTCAGTCATTTGACACGCCATTTTTAGAGACTATATTTAAGATACAATTTAATTACTGAGGAGCGTATATCGAATATAAGGTGTCCTTTGCACAACAAGAAAGCTTATCTCACTGAAACTAATACATTTATAACTGAATTCTTCCCGCAACCCAAGAACGCTTTTCACCTAGGAATCTCTCTAGCTTTCGATTTTGCACTGATTTTACTTTTCCCGATGATAACCTCATTAACCTTTATCGCCTAATGTTAAATGATTATATAGTTGTGTCAGTTCAAGTTGATTTTCCCCTCTAGTTGTCGAATCACCGTGTCGAATCATAGTGATTCGATCGGTCGAACTACGAGGACCCAGACTCGTCGCCCGTTCCCTGGCCAGACGCGCTAGCCCCGACAATCCCCAAACTAGTTAAATTATTCACTGAGGCGGCTCCACGATTGTTGTTGTTTTTGCAAGTTGTTGAATGCAACATGCTTAGTGTGGTTTACATTGGTCAACGAACATTTACCTGGATGTACCAAGTACGTAACAAGATTTTTTACAAAACTTAAGCATCGCCACATCATTCCCACACGGGGTGGCAGGGAAACTGTTGCACACCGGTGAAGCCTGTATTGAATACCCAAATACAACGAGGGCTAGCCCATCGCCGCAGCCGTGAGTTATAAAATAAATAAAATAAAATAAAAATAAAAATAGCCTTTATTCTACCACATCGCATTATCACATTTTATAGTAAATCTTAGTATAATATATTTCTTATAATTATAATTAGTAATTAACATTTTATTGTATATAATTATTATTTATTGTTAGCTTAATTAATAGTATTATTTTTTTACAATAATAATTTTAAACTAATACTTTTATTTCTTTTTAAATTAAAATCTATAATAAATAAAATTAATTTAAAGATGTGGAAGTCGCCTCTCTAGCGTAGGCCTCCCCCAGTTTCCTCCATTTGTCTCTATCTCTAGCCTGTCTTCTCCAGTCTGGTCCACATTTCTCTTTAAATATGTCTTCCCATCTTTTTCTGGGTCTACCTACGTTTCTTTGTCCATCTCTCGGCATCCATTCTAGGATTTTTCTGGCCCATCTGTCACCCGACATTCTGCATGCGTGGCCCGCCCATTTCCATTTCAGATCCCTTACTTTTTTCAGGATGTCAGCGATCCTTGTCTTCTTTCGAATTGTATAATTTTTTATTTTATCTGATATTTTTATGCATAACATGCTTCTCTCCATTCTTCGTTAGTGCACGGCTAGTTTATTCTCATCTTTTTTACGTAGAGACCATGTTTGGCAACCATACGATAGGCTTGGTAGGATCGCTACATCATAGAGTTTACTTTTTATTGTTATATTAATGTCTTTGTTTTTGAAAATTTCCTTTAAGCTCCAATATTTCTTCCAGGCAATCGCTATTCTTCTATTAATTTCCTGTTCTGTCTGATCTTCGAATGAAATAGATTGACCCAAATAGATGTATTCTGAGACGTACTCTATGATTTCTCCATCTATAGAAACATTTTGCTGCTCACCATTGGTAATTATTTTTGTTTTTGTGGCGTTTAGAAACAAACCAACTTTTTTGCTCTCCGTTGCTAAATCATTGACCATTTTTTCCAATTGCGTGCTGTTTTCTGCAAATATTGCTATGTCGTCCGCGAATCTTAAATGACTCAGGTATTCTCCATTAATTTTTATACCTTGGTCCTCCCAATCAATGTTTCTGAATACCATCTCTAGAACAGCGGAGAATATTTTTGGTGATAGCGGGTCTCCTTGTCTGACACCTTTGTTTATAGGGTCAGCCGTGAGTTAATTACTAGTAATTCTGACAAAATTACGCCAAACGACGAACTTTTTAACCGACTTCCCAATGGAGGGGGTTTACGATTCGTCCGGATGTTTCTTTTTATGTATGTGCCCCGATTGCGCCTAGACGGATGGGACCGATTTGGAAAATATTGTTTTTGTTTCAATGGGTTTACCTTCCCATTGTACTATGGAACATCAGGTCAGGATCTGATGATGGGATAGTGATTTTTGTGTCTATAGTAATATAATAACTCGTGCATTTACTCACGGTAAACATAATATTGTGATGCAGAACTGCTGATGAAGACCACATATGGCCACCAGAACTGCTCAATACTAGGTACAAATACAATGCGTGGCTGACGGGCAGGCAACGCATAGCCTAAGCCGGTAAACCTAGAGCCATGAAACTTTATACAGAGGTTCCTTAGTAGCGTGAGAAAGAGATGTGACTTGACAAAATTAAGTCCCCAAGGGGGGGATAAGGGGTTACAGTTTGTATTAAACTCAATCTAATCAAATAGGGTTTGTGGAAGTTGGTTTTTTCTACAGTTTACTTTTTGTTTAAATTATCTCGTAAATACCTATATTCAATATTTTCCCACAAACCTGAAACTAGGTGTCGTAAATATAAACCACCAACAATTAAACTACACTCAGCGATCGACACGACACTCTCAACTACAAAACGAACCATTCAATTCGTAATTAGCGAAGTTTTAAGCCAAACTTTGCGCGTTTGGTTTGACAAGTCCCATTAAGGTCCCATGGTCCTTGGTCAGTCCCAGTTAACCCTATAGGTTACGAGATAAGTTCGCACCTGGTGTCCGAAGGGCCTCCGCTTAATTCTCTTTTAAACTTGGTAAGATAAGTAGTTAAGGGTTGGCTAAGGGATGTAAGTTAAAGGGTGTATTTTACAGAAAGTGGCGAAATTTACCCCATTGTGGTGGAGCAAAAGAGTTAAGTTGGACAAATACGGGCAAGTTTACACAACAAAAACAAGGAATCAATGTTAAATGTCTTCCATCTTAGTGGAAAACATTTCACAGTGTGAACTTTGTTGGTGTTTTCCCATCTTCCACTGCCAAGAAATATCTTTCGTTAGTCTATGGCACCATAGCGCTCAAAAGAGTGGACTGATTTTAATGGGGTATTTCTTAATTGGAAGGAGACTTCACCGCGATCTAAAGATGCGATCACAGATAGATCTAGAATTCTAGAATAACCAAAATTATTGCTATCCCGTCGCCACAAAGTAGTTTTAGGCTATCCTACAACCAATACCAATGGAATCTGATAGGATGGTTAAAATAATATAAAGAATACCAGCGTCACAGATTCGTCTGTGACATTGCTGAGTCAGGGCCATTTCATTGCCGTGGTACAGTCACATAACCACACAGCTGTAGGCACCTACTGTTAATTGCATAGTGCGTGCTATTAAGTGCTGTCTATTTAAATGGTTTTTTGTTTTTATTAATTTATGTGTGTGTACCATGTCCTTTGAATAAATGATTTATCTATCTATCTATCTATCTAAATACACTACTCAAAACTAAAATGTGTAGAATGAGAACAACCCTATCAAAAGTTTTGTCAAAGTAGCGGTAAGCTTCGCCCGCCGCAAAAACTCCGATAGAGCAAAACTTAAACCCAACTTGGATTAAGTTAAGTTAACGGCGCGTTAAGTTACCCTCGTCCGGTTGTGTTTATTTCATAGTTTAGTTGGGAATTTGTTCGATATAAAACGAGCTTAATTAATGAAATAAAAGTATGTTTGCGAGTCTTTTAATTGCTTGATTTATGTAGAAAGCTCGGGCTAGCCCTAACTTTACAGGCTAACATCGAGTGGGCAGCTGACGTAAAGCAGCGATTTCAGGTGAGTTCACTATTATAGCCGCGTAAGGCCTGCAAGTCCTACACGTGGTACTAAATATACATATGTTTCCCAATACCATAGCTTTTCTCAAAAGCTAGGTCTTTCAAGAATGTGAGGTTGAAAATAGCAAGAAGGAATAATTGAAACAAAAAGTAAACTTTAGAAAAAACCGACTTCCACAAACCCTATTTGATTAGATTGAGTTTAATACTAACTGTAACCCCTTATCCCCCCCCCCCCTTGGGGAATTAATTTTGTCAAATCCTATATCAGTGCTACCCCACGCGACTAAGGAAACCCTGTACAAAGTTTCATGGCTCTAGGTCCACCGGTTTAGGCTATGCGTTGCCTGCCCGTCAGCCACGCATTGTATTTGTACCTAGTATTGAGCAGATCTGATGGCCATATGTGGTCTTCATCAGCAGTTCCGCATCACAATATTATGCTTACCATGTGCATTTACACGAGTTATTATGAAAAACACAAAAATCACTATAGGTCTGCCTATAATATTTGAAGAGTTCCCTCGATTTTTCCAGGATCCCATCATCAGATCCTGACCTGGTGTCAATGGGACCACCCTTGAGGTATTACCTATACGCCGAAAAAAGATTTGTTCAAATCGGTTCATAATTGGCGGAGTTATCGCGTAACAAACATAGAAAAAAAAAAACATACGGGTCGAATTGAGAACCTCCTCCTTTTTTTGAAGTCGGTTGAAAAATACTAGAGACATACACACCAAACACAAATTCAAAAGGATCACTGAGGGTCCTACTAACATGACTAAAAATTACTGTATAAATTCTTTGCAACAGACACAGTTCCCGAAACATTACTAAACTGTGGGTGCCATTTGTGCCGCTGCTACCGCGTATGGAAATAGGCGTGACAACATGAAATAGCATTAATACCTATAAATAACAACCTGAATCAAACAAACAAACAACCGTTTCTACTTCATTATACAATGTTGAAAGTTCAAGTGATCTTTTCAAGTGAATGAAGTGCCTCCAACTTGAAAGCTTTTATGAGTCCATCTTCGATCTCAATATTAGCTTTAAATCTTAAGTAATATTCAAGTAACCCCAACCCAGGTTACGTAAATCCAGTTTTCGTAACTCTTAAGCTAATGCTTATAATTAATTATGGCAGTTTATAAACTGAAAACACTATATTTTGCAAGAATTTATCTAATGCGAGGAAGAGAAAAAGACAGAAACTTGATGCGGCCTGTAGTACGCATTTCAGATTAAACACCTTATCGCTGAGTGATGATAAGCCCCCGACGGAGGAGAACTCTTGTCGATCACGTACTTTACCCGAAGTGACTTTATCGCAAAACACCTAGAGCGGCCATTTTATATTCGCTGTTCTCTTTTTGTACGCTATCAAAAACTGGCCGGGGCGCGTTCGGATTGTAATGCAGTGAGATCTAACAGGAGTATTGTTCTTGCGTCGATAAATATGTATTCAAATCGTCTTGAAATATTCAGTGGTTTCTTAAAAACATAAATAAAACACACTATATTTGCACTGTTATGGTGCAGCTATGTTGCATTAGTTGAGTGGAGCAAATTTACTCTTACGAGCGTGGCAGCGGTGTGCGTCGGTTTTTACAGCGTCGGTTTTTACAGATAAAGCATGAAATGACGTAAGAAGTGGCATTCGATAAGATAATTACTCCGTCACTTCGAACACGATTCAAATTTTGAAATTAAATGCAAAGTGAGAGTGATAGCGATAAGAGATACGAGTATGAGATATTGTTTGAATTTTACAGAATCTACGTACAGCAGAACAGGGGAGAGAATGTGAGTCGGTCTAATGTGTGAAAAAATGTTCAAACGGTTAAATGGATTGAATAAGAGCATGGAATATGGAGAATGGAATAAGCGCACGAAGTTGAGTTGCGCTTTCAGTCGGTTTCTGACATAAATGCGGACTCGTTGTCGATATCCGAACGTCCGTCCGTCGCTTTGTATCACGTCCGAGGGACCGTTTCCGCCGTGATGACGTAAAACGACGGAAAAATATTGAATGGCACTGTATCGGGCTGATGGAAACAATGGAACTGTATTTAGAAGAGTCGGATTGGCTAGAAATAGCCTGCCTTTAGGTGGATAGGTTTACACTATTACATTGCACAGGTGGAATTTCTATTTCAACAATGAGCTACGTAGTTTGGATTAGGTAGTTAGTTTGTAAAATGTATACTGCGTGTATTTATTTATTTATTTATTTATTTCTCCACTTTACATCTAACTGTACAGGATTTACCTAATGCGATAGATGAACATATCCATACTTTTCTATTAAAAAAAAAAGAGCCTGTACTTATTATATGTATGTACTTGTCCTGTTTGTAACCCCTGAATAAATAAATAAATAAATAAATATATGTTAGTTCGACAGTTATTGGTTTTAAAAAAGAAAGGAAAATTTATGTAATAAATACAGTACATCTTTCGAATATTGTCTGTTTCTAAGAAAGCTCTGTAATAATAAGACTGTTTATTGTTTGCTTTCCGCTTTCCGCTAATAAATGATAATTTATGGAATTCCCAAGAATTTGCTTTCCTTCTACCGAGTAAAATCATAAGTAAATAATAATAAACGTTCATTTGTTTCAACTTAACTGTTTTTACTAACTCCAAATGGCTATTTATAGACTTTTATACAATTTCTCTGTGTTCGTCTTGTACAGATCTGCCACCCACACGATAAGGCCCACATTCCTTCAAGAAACATTTATGTTAATAATTTACCTGAATTCGAGCGAGATTAAGCAATACTCCACCACGCTCCTGGCTAGAAACTCCACCACGCTCCTGGCTAGAAACTCCACCACGCTCCTGGCTAGAAACTCCACCACGCTCCTGGCTAGAAACCGACCCGACTGAAGACTCGAAAGAACTTATTTCAAGTGGTTAGTTAAAAAATCCTCTCAAATAATTCGCTCGCTCGAACTTTACAATTGTCTAAGGAGGAATCTTGCATAATAATGTTATTAAAACATTTCCTTTGTAACGTTACATGAGCGTACTAATTCATTCCAGTCTAGCACAGAATGCATATTTCCGCACAGACCACCACCGGACTGCAATTTCACAAATTACTTTGAATGGAATAAAAAAAAAGTTTTGTGGAGTTTTCCGCAATTTACTTTATTTCGCACTCAAGTAGAATTTGTGCCAGATAGCTATTTTCGCGCTGTGTTAGTATGCTAATATCGCACAAGTGCAAACTAAGTGGAGGACTAAATAATGGTGGCATTTGGCATTGTGCACTTATTTTATTGCACGTTGAATTAAAGTTTCAACTTATAAGAACTAGAAACAACTATAAAATATCAACAGCGTGACCCATACGTCTGGCTTATTTTAAACCACAAAAAAATCCAGGTGGTACGAGTTTAGAACTACGACGGTCCGAAACTTTATAATCTATTCAAGTTTATTATTTATTTTGTACAAATGTAATTGCTTACAGACCAAATGTAAATTTTAAAAAATAAAGTAAAAGTAGCATTAATGTCCCCACCGAGAGGGGCACAGACCTTTACCCGGACCCGAGTAAGATTGAGCCATACTCTAAATTAGTCTTTAGAACAGAAAAGCACAGATTTGGATCAACGCAGCAGAGATCTAGTCCATACTCATTGCCAGTCCGGTCTCATATGCCTTTCAGGTGACTTTCGGTAAATTACGGACCGGGCCAAGATCAGACTGAGGATGAAGTAGACCAAGTGAGAAACGGACCAAACGCGACGAGACGCCAGCATGGACTAAGCAGTCAAAATCAGGGAAATCTACATTCCACTTAAACATACTTAAACACACACTTAAAGTCTATTCGTGATGACGATGTCCTCCAAGCCGATACGGTCACGGCGAAGAATAAGAATGCAGTAAAGTCATCACTGTCCGGCGGCCTAGCCACGCCCCGTAAGCCCGTAACCAATCAAATCGTTTCCAATTATCAAGCCAAGTTCACAGTGACCAGTTGAAGGCAAACTTTCGAACGCGAAGGATGTGCCCTGTCCTGTGAGTGTGTGTTAACAGATTTAAATTTCACTACATTCTTATCACGAATAGACTGTACATTCTAAATTCTACTATTCTATTAAAATTAAAATCGCTTATTTTTAGTTTAATTTGCTACAAATGTCTAGGTACCTACAATCATGTTTACTTTACCATACCTTCCACTCCAAACAACTGTTAACTAACAGGTCAGAATGAGATCCGTGGACACGTCACAGGATTTTCCTAGTGTGGGAACCATGGACACATCAAAGGACATTGGGAACTTTACTATGGAAAAATTACCCACGGCGATGAATTATGGCTTATTTTATTATATAGCCTAAGACATCTGATTGTTATGGACTAAAGTGCAGTATTGTGGGTAATGGGAATCTTGGGATATAATGGCCCAACCGTTTCATACAAACGTATCAGAATATACTAGATTAGCTTTCGAAATTAATCACATAAACGTAATTTTTTCAGCATTCCCATGAGATAGAAAAAAAATGCACAATTTTAAAGGACGGACGTTTGTTATCTAACGACTAACACAGGTTTCATTCGTGTACGCAAAAGTCAGGTTTTGGGTTAGAAACTTTCCAATGTCATTTGAATTGTAAAAACCAGCAATACCTTTTCGTGTACCTACTCCTAAGTGTAACATTTTTTACTAAATAAATAATTTCTAATTTCTAACTTTCAAACGCATAACTCCGAAATCACCCTGGTGTCTTCTGAATGATACCTCAATGTAGCTAAACGCCATCATATTAAAGCGAGTAGTTTTTCTTAACAGCGCAATTTACCAAATTACTTTGACGATGGGAAACTTTCTCGGAGCGACGACAACGGGGCGGCCAGTTTCACAACGCCAGTAACCCGACGTTAACTCGCACTAACCGGTGACTAAAATTAGCTTACCAAACTGTAGAGGATACGACTGCTGCTGCTATGTGAGACGTACCTGTAAGAATAAAAAAAATACATATTTTAATTAAGTTTTTACACATAGTTTGGGCTACGGTGCAACACAAAGTCCTATAATGATGTATTATTGTCTAAACACAAAAAGATACAGAGAAGGCATGTACAAAGGCAAGCTTATCTCTAAAAAGAGATCTCTCCCAACTCCCAGCAAACCCAGGATGGACAGAGAATATTAAAATACAGAACAGGTAGGCCTATGTGCTCAAATAAGTGAAAAATAAAAATAAATAAATCGTATTACTAATAGATCTACTGAATATACTACATGAATATTTATATATAAACCTAACAAAAATAAGCTACCTAATACATATTTAAATACCTTCTATATTTATGAGAGAGAGATAATGCTCCTTTAACCGATTCTTAAAAATAAAGAGTAATGGACTGTTTTGTGTACTTATTGTAAATAAATAAATATTATTCAGTTAACAATATACGTATTAGTTAATAAAATAATAACGCATGGGGCGTCTCGCACGCTTGTTGTCATGCAGGTTGGTACTAGTTGGTAGAGGCGCAGTTTCCCTAGCATGGCGTCTCGCACGCTTGTTGTCATGCAGGTTGGTACTAGTTGGTAGAGGCGCAGTTTCCCTAGCATGGCGTCTCGCACGCTTGTTGTCATGCAGGTTGGTACTAGTTGGTAGAGGCGCAGTTTCCCTAGCATGGCGTCTCGCACGCTTGTTGTCATGCAGGTTGGTACTAGTTGGTAGAGGCGCAGTTTCCCTAGCATGGCGTCTCGCACGCTTGTTGTCATGCAGGTTGGTACTAGTTGGTAGAGGCGCAGTTTCCCTAGCATGGCGTCTCGCACGCTTGTTGTCATGCAGGTTGGTACTAGTTGGTAGAGGCGCAGTTTCCCTAGCATGGCGTCTCGCACGCTTGTTGTCATGCAGGTTGGTACTAGTTGGTAGAGGCGCAGTTTCCCTAGCATGGCGTCTCGCACGCTTGTTGTCATGCAGGTTGGTACTAGTTGGTAGAGGCGCAGTTTCCCTAGCATGGCGTCTCGCACGCTTGTTGTCATGCAGGTTGGTACTAGTTGGTAGAGGCGCAGTTTCCCTAGCATGGCGTCTCGCACGCTTGTTGTCATGCAGGTTGGTACTAGTTGGTAGAGGCGCAGTTTCCCTAGCATGGCGTCTCGCACGCTTGTTGTCATGCAGGTTGGTACTAGTTGGTAGAGGAGCAGTTTCCCTAGCATGGCGTCTCGCACGCTTGTTGTCATGCAGGTTGGTACTAGTTGGTAGAGGCGCAGTTTCCCTAGCATGGCGTCTCGCACGCTTGTTGTCATGCAGGTTGGTACTAGTTGGTAGAGGCGCAGTTTCCCTAGCATGGCGTCTCGCACGCTTGTTGTCATGCAGGTTGGTACTAGTTGGTAGAGGCGCAGTTTCCCTAGCATGGCGTCTCGCACGCTTGTTGTCATGCAGGTTGGTACTAGTTGGTAGAGGCGCAGTTTCCCTAGCATGGCGTCTCGCACGCTTGTTGTCATGCAGGTTGGTACTAGTTGGTAGAGGCGCAGTTTCCCTAGCATGGCGTCTCGCACGCTTGTTGTCATGCAGGTTGGTACTAGTTGGTAGAGGCGCAGTTTCCCTAGCATGGCGTCTCGCACGCTTGTTGTCATGCAGGTTGGTACTAGTTGGTAGAGGCGCAGTTTCCCTAGCATGGCGTCTCGCACGCTTGTTGTCATGCAGGTTGGTACTAGTTGGTAGAGGCGCAGTTTCCCTAGCATGGCGTCTCGCACGCTTGTTGTCATGCAGGTTGGTACTAGTTGGTAGAGGCGCAGTTTCCCTAGCATGGCGTCTCGCACGCTTGTTGTCATGCAGGTTGGTACTAGTTGGTAGAGGCGCAGTTTCCCTAGCATGGCGTCTCGCACGCTTGTTGTCAAGCAGGTTGGTACTAGTTGGTAGAGGCGCAGTTTCCCTACGTTCGTTCGGTCAGTAATCTGATACTCCATTTTGCGAGAATAATAATAGCGATATCCATTACTCTTAGAATCAAAAATTGGAGTATTGAAAACACTGTGGCTTGCCACTCCGTGTGGGAAAAGGCATGACGCTATGTATGTATGTATGGATGTGTTTCAGAATATACTATCACATTGTTAATCATCAAAACACCGCAAATACCAGTTTATTCTAAAACGAACCGAAAACCAGCCTTTTAATTTTTCAAACAACCCCCTGACACCTCCCAAATTGGCCCCCCACACCATTCACGGATACTCAAATAGATTGAACCATCAACTCCAGTAAATGGTATTCATAAAAATTGGCGGCATACTATCAGGCGAGTAAATGCGGTGGGTACACCACCTGATTCCAAAACATAAGTGTTTTGGAATGGAAGCGTCATTTTTGCTCTTTCATCTCTGCGGTAATTCAATTGTAATCCATAGATGGTACGGAAAGGCGAGAAGATGGCAGATGGACCAGATCGGTAACCGAGTGATGGTCAAGAGGAGGCCAAAGATCAGTCGGCAGACCACTTGCCTGATGGTCTGATGACATAGCGAGGATACAGCTAGCAGGAAAACAGTGGACGCGGGTTGCACGGGCGAGTGTCAATGGCGTGTACATTTTTTTAGGGTTCCGTACCCGAAGGGTGCCAAACGGGACACTATTACTGAGACTTCGCTGTCTGTCTGTCCGTCCGTCCGTCCGTCTGTCTGTCACCAGGCTGTATCTCATGAACCGTGGTAGCTAGACAGTTGAAACTTTCACAGATGATGTATTTCTATTGCCGCTATAACAACAAATAATAAAAATCAACATAAATTTAATAAGGGGGGCTCCCATACAACAAACGTGATTTTTTGATAATTTTTGCTCGATATTGATAATGGTAGCAGGTAGACGCTTAAAATGTTCACAATATATTGAGTATATTATTTACTTAAAAAATAAATCATTAAATTAAAATTAAATTAATATTTAGGGGGGCTCCCATACAATTTTTTATTTTTTGCTGTTTTTTTATAGATAATGGTACGGAACTCTTCGTGCGCGAGTCCGACTCGCACTTGGCCGGTTATTTTATTATCCATGTTACAAAAATGTTTTTTTTTTAAACTAAGTTTACGGAGCAATCACGGAAACCTACGTGGTTTATGCGTGATCTCTGTCGCTCGTTCCAAAGTAATGAAATGAACCATCGGTCTGACACATATTTTATTGACCTGTCTCAATGAAGCACAGTAGATACACATGTAATTTATGCAGGATTTTGGGTATCTTTAGTTCATGAAGAGGCCTATACTCAACAGTGGGTTCCCTGACAGGCTGATGATGATGATGATGATAGATGATAGGTTAAATTGAGTATTGAAAAATTTACTAAACGTGAGTGCAACTTTGCTTTTGCCACCTAGCTATTTTAAAATGCCTTATGTTTATTTGTTTTCACAATGCGATAGGTATCTGTCGTAGCCATATCGTCTGGTCATGCCATTTCTGCCCATATCATGATAATTGCCGGTTTTAATGAAAACATGTATTTTTAAAATAATTGTTATTCAGCACTACGTGATGTTTTTTGTGTTACACATGTCAAACCAACACGAAGACTATTCGGGGGCTTCGCTGTGCTCGCCCTCTTTAGTCTTCACCTAAGCTACCGCAGTGATTGCCCTAAAAGATTTCATCGTTTTATGATTGAGATGTCCTGTGGGAAGCTCCAGGATAATATTTGCAGGACGTGAAACGAAACACAGCTATTCGGTAAAGCGATGTATTCGAGAGAGATCGATGATTACAACAGCGGGTACTCTTGAGAATATAAATATCAAGGTACCTACATAGGTACATACATTACAATGATATTCCACGTTTGGCCATATCATGATATGGCTGATTCGACGATATGGCTACGACATATCGATTGCAAGGTAGCAAACTACCGCATTTGCATAGTATAATAAAGAAAGTATTTATTTTTTGCCGACAGCGCCTCTTTGTTTATAGACTGACTGCCGAATACGCCATCGGACAAAGGTCACATTTGTAAGGGATTTTCCCAACACAAACGGAATTATTACCCAAAATGTCCCATAGAACCACCACCATCCCTGCCTACTGCGTCTGTCACCAGCAAATATTTTCAATGGTCCATAGGAATTTATAGCCAGCTATCAAAATCCGTCGCTGGCCTGCGTTGCGTGTCGCTAAGTCGACGTCCAGCTTGTCGCCTCAAGTCGCCTAAGTGCGATATCCTCAGCAAATATTAGACTTTTCTCCATTACGCTTCCAGTTCCAATTACTCTGAACCCGATTAACCGTAAATGTGGCGTCAATGGACGTTATTATCCAGCCGGATATTCTTCTCCCGATAACCGGAAACCGAAAAGTGGGAAGGGGGCATGCTTTTCGTTAATGCATTTTTTATTTGGCGACTCATTTTTGCGATGATAAGGTTTTTATACGCTTGGAATGATTGGATTCACGATTTTAGTAGTTACAGAATTAAGAAGCGAGGAACTGAAAACACATTTCTTCCGCCTCCACACTAGGGTGGCCTGATTTCCAAGAGGCTTTTATTTATTTGTCTTGAATAGAAAATTAGAAACCAGTAAACCGTTCAATAAACGTTCAAAACTTATAAATAAGTTGTAATCAAAGTAATTTATAAAGTTTTCTAATATAAATCTTCAACATCTCAACTCTCAACATCTATCAACAACACCTTCTATGCTAAATTGAATTTATAACTTTATAAAGGTCTTTCGATATATTTTTCTTTGTCATAATACGAATAAGAAAGAATTATATTATTGAGTCTAAGTAAGTTTGAAGTTATTTCTGAGAAAAACATAAAGATACTTAAGCTGTAAAAAAAAAACCCTAGACACTCTTGCGAAACAAACGTTATCTTTTTGCTTGATTAGAAAAAGTAAGATAAAAAACAAGTCTGTGTAGTTAGGCACATCTTCAAATTAATTAGTAACAAAAACTTTCAAAATATCTTGCGTTGTTTTAAAAACTTTTACGTGACCTTAGAAATTAATCAGACTGAGATAAAAGTAATCTCACCAAAAAGATTCCGAGTATTATTCCCAAACTTAGCGTCATGCTTTTTCACAATTGGTCACGAGCACGGGCACTTTTATGAATACGGAAACGGAAACGGCTAGCAAGTTACGTTAAAATTACTTAAAGTTTCTGATCCAATGAAATAAATTGGATTTGTAATGTAAAGTAATGCACAATAGATTTAATGATTTATCGAATAGATGCATCCAGACCAGAATACAAGACATTTACACATCATCATTCCCCCCTTCAAGACAACCATCTTCAGAGACGCGATTCCAAAAGCAAGATGACTGGTCTGTGACCATGATATCTCATGACTCTGTAATAAATAAATAAAATAAATAAATAAAAGTTGTTGTTGTTGTAATCCTTATCAGTTGTAAATCTTATTAGCAACTTTTATATAATATCTGTCTGAGGAGAGAATGAATGTGTGAATATGTCTCACATTCTTAGTAATTATCTCAAATTCTACCATTCATTGTAAGATTGCTCAAACGCCTTCTACTAGCTCGCCCGTCCAAAGTCCACGGCCCGCGATTTTCAACCTACTCACATCGAGATAAAGTTCAAAACCTATGAAAAAAAAACAGAACAAAAGATCGTGGTATTTTGTGGACACTGGACATATGAGCACATAAATTTATCGAAAGTGGTCCTCTATTGTCAAGTCACCGTCATTGAAACGCCATTTTACCACGATAATCTAGACCCAGTAAGGAAGGCGTCTTCCACAAATCATAATAACTGCGGGTAGTTTGTCTCAATGTCCTCAGCGCGAGAGGGGTATATCAGGGAGGTTCTTATAAGGAAGGGTTGCTAGTTGCTTGCTTAGGGAGGCTTCTCATATCACTTGGGCTTTAAAGGCAAAGAAATTTTCTTTCTCTACAGATCACAGATACATTTGACGACCTCTGTGGCGCAGCGATTGTGGCTGCTGCCTACCATGCGAGAGGTCCCGGGTTCGATTCCCGGCTGGGGATACAAAAAAAAACAGTTCTTGGAAGTTTACATGTGATGTCGCTGTTTCTAGTTACCACGACACAGGGTATCCTAGTGTGGAGCCAGAAGCAATGTATGTGCCTGAATGTAAATGTTTAAAAAATAACATTTTTAGGACACACTAAAAGTAAGACACATTCTTTGGCAGAATCTGGCATTTTTATGTTATAGTTCTAAGTCCATCAGTGGAAAAGGACATGCTGATGAAGAAGAAGGATTCAAGATGAAACACGACCTAGAGGAATTTATTGCCATAAGTGGAAAATTGCCACTGACTGGGTGCCACAGGACGGATACCGGTGTAGGGGCAGGCCTAAACGGAGATGGCGGGACGACCTCGACAAGTTTTTGCCGGGGTGGCCGGAGGTGGCACAGGCCAGGGAAGTGTGGAGCAGGGGGACACTTTAATGGCTAAATTAAAAAAAGTGGTGGAAATGGCACAGTCGTGCCCCGGTTAACACCGTTTTCATTTCCTCAGAGCGTTGTATGAATTAGTTTTCGGCGAATGTAAAACCTCCTTTCAGTCGTTCGTTTCTTATAAAATGAAGAGTTATATCGTTACGAAATTCCGTTATAATGAGAATATTATGAAAATGTCATCTTGTAGAGTTTATGGGCTTTATTCAAATAATCTAAGAGGCTCTTTTTAACCGACTTCACAAGAGGAGGAGTTTTACAATTCGTCGGGTTTTTTTGTATGTGCCCCGATTGCGCCTAGACGTATGGACCGATTTGGAAAAATTCCTGGAGAAATCGAGGGAACTCTTCAAATATTACAGGCAGACTATAGTGATTTTTGTGTTTTTCATAATAACTCGTGCATTTACTCATGGTAAACATAATATTGTGATGCGGAACTGATGATGAGGACCACACATGGCCACCAGATAGAGATACTATGCGTGGCTGACGGGCAACGCATAGCCTAACCCGGTGGACCTAGAGCCATGAAACTTTGTACAGGGGTTCCTTTAGCGTAGGGTAGCACTGAGATGGGATTTCACGAAATTAATTCCCCAAGGGGGGGGGGGATAAGGGTTACAGTTTGTATTAAAAACAAAAAGCACTTGACATGGGTTTCTGATCAAATCAAGTTTGTGGAAGTCGTTTTGTTTTAAGTTTTACTTTTTTTCAATAATATTATCACACTTTAACTAAGATTCAAATTCTAAGCTAACTAGCTCGTCCAACGGACCAAAAGCACCAGTTATTTTGTTCTGTTTTTTCATAGGTTTTGAATTTCATAATAAACCACATTATAAACTTATTTCATGCGAATAAATCAAACTAATATAGAGATATTTAGTAGTATGTACAAATTCAGTAATTCATTATTCCAAGGACATGTCAGCCACGTTTTGCACTTTGGACTAACTCATTAAAATACCATTTCAATCAAAACTAAACTCTAATAACTACACCAAATTAGGATTGATCTTCGTTTTCCATTGGGCCATTGCCATTCCATAGAATTTGAATTCGCCAAGATATTATATTCTGTTTTTTTTTTTTCAGAAATACATCATCTGTGAAAATTTCAACTTTCTAACTAGCACGGTTCATGAGATACAGCCTGGTGGCAGACGGACAGACAGACGGACGGACGGACAGCCGAGTCTTAGAAATAGGGTCCCGTTTTAACCTTTAGGTACGGAACCCTAAAAAAAGAAATCTCTAATATTGGTGGAATGATTACTTATACACCTAGCTATAAACACAGTAACAAATCGGTACAATCAGGCACATATCATTATACGCGGGCGTTCGGTAAACAAATGCTTATTCAACGTTTTGTGGACAAATGACATGCATATATGTATCATCGAGTAGAAAACTCGAGATTCCTTTATCATCATAAATAAAGTAAAAGCGATAAATTATTTTTACTTTGATATTTACAAACTAAATTGAATAAAGGACACTCTCACAACATGAAAAATGTACACACACACACAACCTCACTCACATTATCACATTATCACATTTCTTAGGTCTCGCCTCTGTTCTGTACTTCGTATATACTCAGTGAAAAATGCAACACATAGTCTTGTTATTTCGCTACGTCATCTATAAGTATGATTACTTTCTTAGATTCCTCTTATTTGTAACAAGCGACTCTCCTCAATTAACGTAATGGCGTCGTCGTCGCGACGTCATAATGAAAGGAGTTGGACTATACGAGCATGAAAGGAACATCCCTTAGAGTTAGAGCGTTAAAAGAAAAGGAAAGGAATAAATATCAAAAACATTAACATGACCAGAAATACGTGCCTCACGCAGCGGTATAAGAATCCTAAAGCTATGTTTGATCACATAAAGAAATTTCCAAAAACATACGCCACGATGACAGATATCTTAATTTTCAGGAGATCTTTCCCATACCAGGGTCTAGTCATGAATATAACTGTCCATTCTGCCACTCCCATACAGCGTCACAGCTTTCCCATACCTAGTCAGATTTTCAATACTCCATTTTCCACGTCCTCTCTAAATACTCTAAGGACTGCGACCAGTGACACGGAGAGAAATTGCAGACATGAAGCAAATACACTACGCTACATTGAAGTTGGAGTTCTCTATCATAAAGATCTAGCGCTATCTACTTAGTAATTTTATCTTTGATGTTTTTAACACAAGTTGTCGTTTGGAGACTTTTCCGATGTTTTCTGAAAAAATAGTAAATATTATGCAATCGGTTTATATTCTGAGCTGAGGCGACTTATTAGAAAGAAAACTACGAGGAACGACTCTTCTTCCACACGACACGACAAGTGTTGAATGATTGAGACCCTTTTCGATAAAACATTCCCAACTCAGCTGTCATACATAACGTTTCTGCAGCTCAAGCAGAGGTCAGAGCTTTTCAATTGATACGGGCCCTTGCAGTTGCTCAACCGTCAATTCTTCAAATATTGATTATGTTTGGAACACTTTTGTCTCCGTCTGTACAAAAGCCTTACCAATGAATTAAATTTAACGTCACATAAGCTTCAACCAGAATTGCGTCCACGCAGCAACGGTCATTAGGCGACAATCCACGTCCGATTATCTTGATTGACCATCACTATCACTGCACCAGAATGGAAATGTAATGAAATAACTAACGCCTAACATCACGCGGCATGGAAATGAATGATATTGAAAGGCTATCGAGATAATCCCGAATGTTAAAGTAGTTTAAAAGTGTCCTTGTGATCGGTGGAGCTTGAGATTGGCATATCGAACCACAAGACTTTCGTTATCCCGATGGTTCAACATACCAAGCCACGGAAGTCCAGGGCTCAGAATCAGACCAGGACCCGGTTTCCCAGCTGGGATGCCAGCAGGGGCACAGCGTAGACACGTAAGTCATAATAACGTGTCTTTTCCCAGATAGGGTGGCAGAATCACCGTATAACCATGCAAGTTGCAATAGCTGTGTTTTCCTAGCTGGGCTAGCAGAGGTACAGCATAAGCTTACCAGCAGAATGTAAAGCTGATTTCAAATGCTGTACCTTAGAGGTAGACAATAGTAAGTGCACTTTTAAAGGTAGACAATAGTATATCCACTAGAGGTAGACTCTAAGGTACAGAAATGAAATTCTCAAAAAGTGGACTTACTATTGTCTACCTCTAAGGTACAGTGGTAAGTTCGTGACAACCATCGACGAAAAGAACCGAGAATCATAACATAATTCATAATAAATGCATGTCCTATGTTTTTATTTATACAGTCAAATGTTATCAGGCGCTTAGTGTCAGGTCGGTAGATGATAACACATCTTGAAGTCAACATCAAAGCTAGCAAAACCTCAAATTCCTACTGCACTAGTGTACACATAAGTAAAGATATGCTTTTATTTACTTTCCTGTCTTCTGTTTAATTACAACATTGCTGTAGAGAAGAACGAACATGATAAATAAGCAAATGAAATTTGTTGCTAGAAACCAAAAAAAATAAAAAAATACGCGTGTAGCACCGTACACGTGTTAGAAGTAAAACTTCTGTAGCTAGATCATTAAGTGGTACCTATACTATACACCTATACCTACCTATACTAAAAGAGATTTAAATTTCCAATTTTGAGATCCAATCTCTGCTTCAAGTTACTTTTAAGTTTCAGACGTCCGATTATTTGAAATTATTTTATACTTGTACTTACTTTTAATACGTCATGTCATTTATTTCCCACCATTCCTTATCTACAATTTGTCGCGCTCGTGGTGATATACTTAACTCATTCAATAGTGTCACTACTATTTGCATCTCGCTCAGATTATATACCATCTGACGTCACGTCTTTAAGCCGTCTCGCTCAAATGTATGCATTGCTTTGCTTGTTTTAGAAATCCATATCGACCCGTGTGACATTGATGAAACTCTTTTCTTACAAACTGTATGGATCGCATCGCACAGCTGTCAAACATAAGTTCCGGTTCCAACAAAGAGGTTGAACGAAGTAGTTTTTGGTCACGTCACTGGTTTTGTTTGTCCCAGCCAGCGGCGGCGGCGGCGGCGCGGCGGCGCCATCTTGGCCATACCGGAAATCAAGAACTCGTGGAAGAATGCTTAAAATAATTTTTATTTGTTAACGTTTCATCAGTTTATTCTCTCACTAATTAACATTCTTTATTGTACGAATGTATTATTATCTTATCTGATTAGTTAAAAACCGTATTGAAAATAGTTGCGGTTTTACAAGTCTTCAGCCGACCCTGACGTCACCGATTCCAATTTCCGTTACATTTCTTAGCCACTCGTGATAGCACCCGGCTAGTAGCAATTGAAAAGCAAATATATGAATAACCCACAGTTGAGAGGTTAAATAAATTTTACCCCCGTGCCCTAAGAAGTTTTACTTCAAAAAAAAAAACACACAGATATTTGACTTAAAACTGCTTCTCGTCTACATAAGATAAGATAAGATAAGATAAAGTTTATTTTTGTACTTTCCACTAGTTATAACTTAAATATTACAGTGAAATTGTTGTACATAGTGTCATCAATATAATTGCGACTTCAAACCCCTAAACTAGGTAATGAACCTGTATCTTAGGGATTTTGGGTCTTCCGGTTGTCAGAATATTATTCACAACAATAACAATGCAGGTAATTAGAAAAATTTACTATTTCAATAACATGTTTGATAGTCCTTAATTAAAGCCTAATTTATAAAAATATAACAGCTCATAGATATGCCATATTATATCTATGCACTATCATGATGTATACGTGTTTTAGTAACAGTATACAGTCATTATAATGCCTGTAACATCGCTATTTCGTGCTATCTGGACTAATTTCCCGTGTACTGTGCTCTTGGGTCCTTCATTAGTGCTATCTCGCTATCTAGGTACGATCTTAGAGCTATTTACCGTCGGATCGCACGCAATCTCCTATTAAATACCATGTTTAGGTTTGTATCGTCCAACTCCAAACATAGGCAGGAACCGTCCGTGGCACAGCGGTATTCGCATCGCACATCGGAAACGATCGTGCGGGCAGCAACACCTGGCAGAGTCAGGTACCGGATGGACGTTCGTTTTCGGGCGCTGCCGTCATTCGCATAACAGGGCCCGAATTCTACTTCCAGTTTGACGCCAGGGTACTTCGTTCTACTGTCCAAAACGTACTTAAGCTGGTGCCAGTTTGACGCCAGCGTAAGTACGTTTTGGACAGTAGAATACTAAGCACGCTGGCTTCACGCTGGCGCTTGTGAATTGGATTCCGGTTTTAGTAGAATACCAAATACCTCGTATTGAAGTTTGCGCCAGGCTCGTATGCTTGTGAACAGTAGAATTCGGGCCCTGGTCAACCCGGCTACTATCGCTACCCGGTGGCAGTCGTAAAGCTGTGCCAGAGGCCTGTGTTGCCCTTTGGTCAAAGGGCCTGGTAGGGCAGCTTGATAACTTCTGACCGTCGGGTTGGCCACTATCCCCCGACATCTATCATCTAAGATCCAGCGTGGTGCGTGTGCCCCTTGGTGGGGACATTAGTGGGCAACATAAATAAAATATTACAAACAAAGCTTCAGGTCGCGCCAAGGAACCTGGCGTGACTCTTGTACATGTACAAAAGTAGCATTAGGTTAGGCCTTATCATCCTTTGATTCAGTCACAATTGTTTATGTTTTAATTATTATCGTGTAGATTTACCTGCCATATCAAAACAACTGGACTGTAAGTAAATATCTCTTTCAGCCTCAATTACCGCGCACAATACAACTAATTAATGCCTTCACTACACACACTGCACAATGCTGACTAAGCTTCATACACAATGTGTGGTAATATATGGGTCCAGTGATTTCTTGTCTTGCATCATGTAACGCGCCTGCGGGCTTTAGTTTTGTGCTATAATGACGTGTGTGTAGTCGACGTGTCACGCTGGGCTAGCCCGGAGCATGATTCTCGCGCATTCGATATACGATATCTACAAATTTATCGAGTGATTTTGTAGGGGAATCTGTCAATATAGGTCTCGATATCCGTATGTCGAAGGCGTGAGAATCATGAACCTGAAGGAGTCTAGAATTACGAGCCGAGAAGCTAAATGGTAAATCTGAACGGGTAAAAACTAAGGGACTTTCACAACTTTCAACTATTTTTTTTCCGACTGCGCCAGAAGGAGATTAGTTAAGTAAATGTAGCCCATTAATGTCCCCACCGAGGGGCACGGGCCTTTACTCGGATCCGAGTAACATTGAACCGTAATCCACCAGAAGGAGAGTAAAGTTTTTTAATAAGTTTACTTGTGACGCCTGGAATAATTGATCTCAACGTACATACAACAACAAAGTAAGTATTATACCTCTATTTATTAGAAAACTGTCTAACTAATCTAATAATCAACACAAAAATATTCATACACAAAAATTGCATCCTACAAAATGCACAAAGATTAGGCAAGCTTATCTCTATAAAGATCTAGACTAAAGACACACGATGCATGTCTAGCAGGCTACCTACATTTGAGTCGGGAGGTTATTAGCGAGAGAGCTTTCTGGAGGGCTGGGAAACGGCGGAGAGGTTTTTTTGCGAACTGACAAGTGCGAAGCAAAGCTCCGTCTGTAGCGTGTCAGCTTCAGGTGGCAGTCGGGGCATGCGCTTAATTAGAATTGAAAAGGAAAATCATATTGAAAATAAAACCTAACATAAATTAAACCTGGGGGGCAATTCTGACGCTAGAGCGAGATCATGTCCATGGTCGAAATATCGATTTTGAGATACCGAAATCTCTATCAAAAACAAGAAAAAGCTACTGTTACGACTAGCCTTTCGACCAAAGCCAGATATCTCGACCCGTGATCGTTCGAATAAATATAAATCGAGATCGTTTTTGACGGATTTAGGCGGTATCAAAACTGATATCTCGACTGGGGAGATGATCTCGATATCGCGAAAATCGGGGGCCAGATGTAATGAAATACTTGAAAGGTACACGTAAATAATTGAAACAAAAAGTAAACTTTAGAAAAAACCGACTTCCACAAACCCTATTTGATTAGATTGAGTTTAATACAAACTGTAACCCCTTACCCCCCCCCCCCCCCCTTGGGGAATTAATTTTGTCAAATCCCATCACCTCTGTACAAAGTTTCATGGCTCTAGGTCCACCGGCTTAGGCTATGCGTTGCCTGCCCGTCAGCCACGCATTGATTTGTACCTAGTATTGAGCAGATCTGGTGGCCATATGTGGTCTTCATGAGCAGTTCCGCATCACAATATTATGCTTACCATGTGCATTTGCACGAGTTATTATGAAAAAACACAAAAATCACTATAGGTCTGCCTATAATATTTGAAGAGTTCCCTCGATTTCTCCAGGATCCCATCATCAGATCCTGACCTGGTGTCAATGGGACCAATGGGAAGGTAAACCCTTTCAAACAAAAAAATAATTTTCCAAATCGGTCCATCCGTCTAGGCGCTATCGGGGAACATACATAAAAAATAAAAATAAAAATAAAAAACAAATATCCGGACGAATTGTAAACCTCCTCCTTTGGGAAGTCGGTTAAAAACTTCTTATAAATAAATTATTGGGTCTTTTAATAATGTGACTTTTTGGCGAATGAAAGTACAGTTTGTCTATAAAGTCGTGAAATTAAATAATGACAACAACACCACTGCGTATTGTGATTAACAAGCCAAATAGGCCAATGAAAACACGCAGTGGTCTGCAAATGTTGCCATCATTTAATTTCACGACTTTATAGACAAACCCCATCTTTAAGAAGGCTGAAAATTTAATTTTTTGTCCCTGATAGTACAGTGACCCGATCAGCCAATAATAAGTATAATTACATTATTAATACATATCGTATATTATGAACAGGAAGCGTCCGTGGCCTCGCGGTATTGGCACATCGGAAACGGTCGTGCGGGTAGCATCAGGCTAAAACGGGCACTGGATGAGTGACAGTTTCTATGCGGAATTTGTTTACGGCGCATCCGGCCACTACCCCTCCATTACCCACACTGAGCCAACGTGGTGGAGTATGGCTCAATTTTACTCGAGTTTATTTATTCATTTTTTAGCTGCGGAGCACGCACGCAGGCAAAGTAGAGTGTTGAATAACTGGGCTAAAAGTGGTCACAGTTGTGCCTCTGCCACCCCGTATGGGATAATTGAAACATAAAGTAAACTTTAGAAAAAAACGACTTCCACAAACCCTATTTGATTAGTTTGAGTTTAATACAAACTGTAACCCCTTATCCCCCCCCCCCTTGGGGAATTAATTTTGTCAAATCCCATATCAGTGCTACCCCACGCTACTAAGGAACCCCTGTACAAAGTTTCATGGCTCTAGGTCCACCGGTTTAGGCTATGCGTCGCCTGCCCGTCAGCTACGCATTGTATTTGTACCTAGTATTGAGCAGTTCTGGTGGCCATATGTGGTCTTCATCAGCAGTTCCGCATCACAATATTATGCTTATTGTACTTTTTACCTTTTCAATCACAATGTAATGGCGACAGACGTAGTCCAACAAATTATATACGTTAAAATCTTTAATTCGTGTGTTTAATTAATCAAACACCAGTTAGCAAACAGTAAAGCTAACACCATGTGCATTTGCACGAGTTATTATGAAAAATACAAAAATCACTATAGGTCTGCCTATAATATTTGAAGAGTTCCCTCGATTTCTCCAGGATCCCATCATCAGATCCTGACCTGGTGTCAATGGGACCAATGGGAAGGTAAACCCTTTCAAACAAAAAAATAATTTTCCAAATCGGTCCATCCGTTTAGGCGCTATCGGGGCACATACATAAAAAACAAATAAAAAAAAAACAAACATCCGGACGAATTGTAAACCTCCTCCTTTGGGAAGTCGGTTAAAAAGGCGTGACGCTATGTCTATGTGTATATTTATAGGTAGGTAGACTCTGATAGATAAAGAAAAAACGAGACGGAAGCTGACGTCGTGGTTTCCGGTTCCCTATCAAAATATGACTTGACAATAATGTCTGAATCATAAATTCACCTTGTTAGAATACATAAGCGGAATTTTATCATCCCAAAACACACTCATAAACTAATCAATCAACCAACCAAAGACGACATGACATTCAAATTATTATACCGCGAGTGAGTCTAAATAGCTTCGTCACGCTCTGTTCCGTGGCCACACACGACAAGTTCAAAGACCCCAAGAACACAGCCTTACCATATACTTCACCAATACATTGCGAAATATCACACTAAATATGGAATGAACCAGTTTTTAACACTGTTGCTATGCAAAAACATTATTTTAGACAATTAACTTGTGTAGATTTGGTCTGAATTTAGTTGCGAAATTTGATTTTTAAAATGACCAAGTTTGGAGACAATCGGGCCAGAGAGTGGGGTAATTGATGGCAATTTCTTTGGGCCCAAGAACGCAGAAAGACTGACCCCATTACCTAGCAAATAAACTAAAAACGCCCGGAGACGAAAAAGCTTTGGTAACGGGGTCTTCGGGCGGGGTCCGAGTGACGACAGTAAGCGATCGAGTTAATTAAGCTGAGATATGAATTTATCTAATGGCTGATAATAACATCTTGATCTTCTGGTATTAGTCTATTCGTGATAAGAATGCAGTGAAATTTAAATTTGTTAACACACACTCACAGGACAAGACACAACCAAGTTTGCCTTCAACTGGTCACTGTGAACTTGGCTTGATATTTGGAAACGATTTGATCGGTTACGGGGCGTGGCTAGGCCGCCGGACAGTGATGTGATGACTTTACTGCATTCTTATCACGAATAGACTTATATAAGAGTCTGTTATTTTGCTATGGCAACTACAGGACACGTCTAGCTTCTTGACACCTATGTAGGTGCCGCGTGGAGGGTTTAATATCTCTCTTACCCTCTGCAAAAAAGGGATGTAACCCTCTCCCTCTCCACACAGCACTCAAATGCCACGAAACGTCGAGCAACCTGTACAACTACTATCATTACTATTTAAATTGTCAGAAGCAGGATCCGGAAGAACAAATGGCGTGTTTTAGGATATGTTTATGAGTGAATAAAGTAGATATTAGTAAATAGAAAAGATATTACAAAGGCAAACTTATCTCCAATAAGAGACTTCTCACAGCAAATCCATGATGGAAAGGATAAATGATAAATAATAACAGTGACAGGTAGCTGCAAATGTACAATAATTACATGTAATAAACTCTGGCCTCTTATCCCTGTACCACAATCCCGTAACGGTGTCAGTCGCACGCGCGTCCTCTAGTCAAACCTCTCCCCTCCCTCTCTAACCCTACCCCTTCACCCATGTTAGAGCGAGACGCAACAACAATAGCCATTCAATGGAGACACCGGAATTGTTGCCGGCGTTTCATTCGTAATATGATAATGAGGGTAAAGTACCTTGTGATGAGATTAATAGAAAATTATACGCTCAGTGTCTTGAAGTAGTTGTAAGTGAATAGTAAGTAACGTGGGTGGCTTTTGTGAGTCGAAAAAATCAACTGTTGTGCCGGGAAATTCTAATTTAGGCATATTTTGAGAACGAGGGAAATTGACACAGACTATGTATAACATTTTTGCACTTCAAGTTCATTCAAGTTCTCATCTAAAGTAAATATTTTCATGTCAATTGGGTGATCGTGCGTGACCAAAAGGTAATATTTTTTTTTGACATTCTACCTGTCTTCTGATTATTTGCTGTCACATCATTTTTAGGGTTCCGTACCCGAAGGGTGCCAAAAGGGACCCTATTACTAAGCCTCCGCTATCCGTCTGTCCGTCTGTCACCAGGCTGTATCTGATGAACCGTGATAGTTGTATTCCTGTTGCCGCTAAAAAACTGAAAACAAATACTAAAAAACATAATAAATATTAAAGGGGGCTTCTATACAACAGACATGATTTTTTTGCCGTTTTTATAGATAATGGTACGGATACCTTCGTGCACGAGTCCGACTCGCACTTGGCCGGTTTTATTTGTTGATGCTTTGAAACAGAACTTCTTTTCTTCGCAATAGAGGTCTACCTTCTACCTCTCCTCTACCTTTATATATGTCGGCGGCCGATCGTAGAATTGGGCACATCGTGTGCCCAAACGTGAAATATCATGAAACGATAAATTATCTTAAGAGACCGGCGACCGCGTGAATTTCCCATACAAACGTAATACAAAAATTATTTGAATTTGAGAACTAGTTCAAAGCATTTAGACTGTTAATCGGATTTATACACCGTCTACGCAGGTTCCTGTTCGTATACCAAGGTTCTTATTCAAATTACTTAAAAATATTTTTAAATTGGTTGACGAGGAACCCTGGTATACAGAACAGGAACCTGCGTAAACAGTGTATAAATCCGATTAACAGTCTAAATGCTTTGAACTATTTCTCAAATTCAAATCATTTTCAAATCATCATTTTGGGAAATTCACGCGGTCGCAGCCCCCCACTGCGGTAGCTTAGGTAAAGACTAAAGGGGGCGAGCGCAGCAAAGCCCCCGAATAGTCTTCGTGTTCGTTTGACATGTATAACACAAAAAACATCACGTAGTGCTGAATAAAAATGCTTTTAAAAAGACACGTTTTCGTTAAACCCCGCCACATCATGATGTGCCCAGTATTGCTTGGGCATATCATGAAATGGCGGGGCACATGACGGCACATCATAGACAGATATATAGAGCAACTCAGAGGAACAAACCTCATAGTAGAGCAATGGTTCAATGGTCCAACACTTCGATGCTACGAAGGAGGTTTCCGCTTGCGATGAAACCGACGAATATGTTTATACTTTTCAAGATATTTCATTACAGTAACTCTAAACACTGTTCTTTTTACCTCTCAATAATTACAAGCAAGTAAAAGTAGCATTCACAATTTCACACGAATGAAAGTTAGCGTGCTGCCCCGCGCCCGCTCGCCGCGCCCCGCGCCCCGCGCCGCCGGACGTTTGTAGAATTAGATATGCGAGGCGAGGTAGGCGAGGTGATTAAACATCGCATCTTTTACTTTACGACTTGCATTGTCAGACTAGAGTGGCAGTTAGACTAGACCCGTGAGAAACCAAACAACACAACATGAGAGTTATTTGGGATTATTTCATAGTTATTTGTTATGGACTCAGGAACTCAGCATTTGATATTTATTTGCAGTTAGCATAAAAATCCGGGTCTTTGCGTCATTCCACTCCTTCAGGCGTCTTCAGTACTTCTTGCCGCAGCAGACCAAAATCACCCTGGCTCAGTCCCTTCTCCTGCCACTAATCGACTACGCCGATGTTTGTTGGGCGAGTGCGAACGAAGATCTACTGAACAAACTCGAGCGACTTCAAAATCTCGGGATTCGGTTTATCTTCGGGCTGCTCAATACCGCAGAGAGTTGGGGTGGCTTCCGATTCGTCGTCGCAGAGACTCCCATATTCTTCATAATCTTTTCAACATATTGAAAAATCCGCGCTACCCCAACTACCTTCGAGACCGCTTTGAGTATCTCTTTTCAGTCGATCGGCCTCGGAGATCTCACACAGTCTCACTCTTAGCCACTCCAAGGCATAACGCTTCGGCATATGAGCACTCGTTCAGGTTGCAGGCAAACTGGACCTCCTAAATATTTAGGGCATCTGATTTAGGCGTGTCCTATGCTTAGTGAAAACGGGTGTTAGAGTCCGTCTCAATAAGACTCGATAAGCCCTATTAAAAAGATAAATATATAAATGATGTATCTAAAATGTCAGATGCACCTGCCACATAGAGCATAAAGAGACTGCTAGAGAAAAATCCTTAGGGCCATTTGCACCAAAAACACTAATTACGATTAGCGCCTTAATTTTATTTAGCAGCTGTCAAAATTTATGAAATCTGTCAAACTTAATTGTGAATAGCGTGCTAATCACAATTGGTATTTTTGGTGCCAATGGCCCTTAGTAAAGTAAAAAGTTTACTGTTGTTATTCTGACCCGCTCCGCCAGCTGTAAACAGCCTGCACATATTTTTATTAGTAAGGGCTGGGACTTGACCCATCTGGGTATCCCCTTACTGAGAAGGCAATTGCCCAGCGCAGCGTTGGTCACGCACATCCAGGGCTAGTCCACGCCCTTAAATGCAATTAAGATATTTTTATCAGGCCTAAAAGCGTAATAAAGCTAAATGTAAGCACCCGGCCCCGGTTTGGCTCTACTCCAGACTTTGGCCAGTGCCTCGGTGCAACAGCTGGCTAACTACCCTATAATATAACCACTGCGATAACTTTACGGAAACATTGGCCACTTTGTATCTGAGTGGGTTCCGTAACAGACTTTTGGGCTATCTTGTGGTGTGCGACTGTTGTAGCTGGGGCTAATAGGCTTGTGTCCAAGGTAATCCAATAAATCTAGGAACAAGTCTTAAGTTGAAGCATTATGTACAAAATGGCTTGACATTCTCAGAATTGTATATTTCCAGCAGATATATTTTATAAAGTCAATTTTGTGCAAAAAAGACAGCATTTGATGG
Source organism: Argyresthia albistria (assembly GCA_963457715.1). Taxonomy (NCBI): domain Eukaryota; kingdom Metazoa; phylum Arthropoda; class Insecta; order Lepidoptera; family Argyresthiidae; genus Argyresthia; species Argyresthia albistria. The sequence goes on along the minus strand of OY735265.1, from coordinate 11,817,308 downwards.
CACTTTTACATGACGTCATTCTGTTGTTATTTCATAGAACTCAGGAACAAAAGTACCGTTTTGACAGTTCATAAAAAGTATCTATTTTGACTTGACAGGCCACAAGCCTATTGTTTGTTGTTACTTGGAAGTGACAAAGGTATGGTGGACTACAATGATTTAAGCTTAGAACGTCACTTTTAATTTTTTACCACCCACATAAGATTCACGGATTTCCACGAATTTCAATTTTAGACAATGCAATATATATCTATGCTTTCCACAATTTGAGATACGTGACTGTTGTGAGTCTATGTATATCTTATCAAGCCAAATCTTGAGGTCTACATATAATAATGACTACAAAGCAAACTTCTGTTGCTAAGACGGCGCCCCCTAGGCAAAAACAGCCTTTAGCAAAACACAAATCGCTCGGAATGACGAGTATTATTGCTGTACGTTTTTTCACTAGCTTGTTTATAACGAGTGTCAGCGTGACTCCGTTTTCCCATCAATGTAATTTTATTAATTTTGCTCGATAGAAAAGTCTCCAGAAGCTGCCAGAAAATCTGTCTCTGTCACAATGTTTTATTTTACAATTTCGCACCGCATCTGAATTTGTGTTCTTGTTATTTATCTAATCATTATAAAAATGGCACAGTATCAGTTAGACTTGCTTAGCTTGGCTTTAACCTTTTTTATTTTTTTATTTAATTTCCTCTAAAAATAAGTTAAGGATGAAATTCTAAGTTCTGATTGCCCGGGGCCTGCCCTTAAATACCAAACTAAAATATCCACGGTAGATCCTAAACCTGCCAAAACCTACCTCCCACCCAACGGATGTGTGAATGTGTGCGCAAACAGCGGCGCATCTCATTTGGCACATTGGTCACGTGCGTATGCGCAGTGAGTGACCGCGGACAATGAGTGTGTGACCTGTACTGTACTACCCGGAACAAGAGGCTGGCGGAGTGGCGGTGCAGTGGCAGTGGCGTGGTAATAATTATGGTGACGGTGAGCTTTAAATATTAGAGATTAGTCGAGTTATCAAGTTGGTATCCAACAAGAACATGCCAGCAACGAGCCAAGAGGTTGCGTTATAAATACGCAGGTGATTTTCCCGGCAATTTTTGTCAGTGGATGTGAAAAAGCGGCCAAGTGCGTGTCGGACTCGCGCACGAAGGGTTCCGTACCATGGGAGCCCCTTCAAATATTTATTTTATACTGTTTTTCTTTAGTATTTGTTGTTATAGCGGCAGCAGAAATATATCATCTGTGAATATTTCTACTGTCTAGCTATCAAGCACGGTTCATAGATACAGCCTGGTGACAGACGGACAGACAGCGGAGTCTTAGTAATAGGGTCTTGTTTTATACACTTTGGGTACGGAACCCTAAAAAGGAGTCGGGAAATGGAGTTGGTTTACAAAATTTACGAAATAAAAAGAATTACATGAAAAGATTTGGCTTCTTTTAGTATAGTGACGCTCCAAACTGAAAGACTGGTCAAATGTAACAAGCGATTAATCGAAGATATCACATAGCGTCACGGATTTTCCCATACGGGGTGGCAGAGGCACGATAATTGTGCCCACTTTTAGCCAGTCCAATCGAAGAATAACTCAAAATACCGGCACGTTTTCAGCTGAAATGAGTTTGACAAGAGATTAATTCACTGTCACATCTAATTTATCTTTCGGAAACTGGGCGTAAGAATCCCTTATTGTAAATAATCCATAAAATGATTTATTTGACAAAAGGAAATTATTGTTACAGAAAAACCATAAAATCCAGGATCCAGTAGTAGTCTATCGTAGTCGCGCGATTTGCGGCGCGTACGCGACACGGGGCGGCCAGTGAAACTCACACACGCGCAGTATGCTTGTAGTAGGTTACCTACGACGTGCCTACGACCGACGACACGGGCGTGGTTGTATGAAGCTTTGTCTCTGTTCCTATTTAAGGGCCTATTAGACTACGCTGTCGGCAGGGCCCTGTATGGCTCACTGTCTCTTTCTAGTCGTTCCATATGAGTGAGACGTCTATACAAATCGTACCCTGCCGACAGCGTAATGTAATAAGCTCTTTATTCCTCTGCGGCCCAGGGCCGGTGTGTCGCGTACGGAATCGCATGGCAGTGGCTATAGCGGCTTTATTCACGGTTGTTTGCGCCCTCGCTATAAGCTATTGTAATGTTGGATTGTACCACGCCGCAGTCTGTGATGCTCACGAGGCAACACTTGGCACTGACTGAAAATCAGCCTTCAGCATACTGCTGAGTCAGATGTCATTTATTTAATGACAGTGGCACTCCACGACTAGTAATTTCACGAGTATCAACTCAGTAAATTGTCATTTGTGTTTTGTTGAAAATTGACATTTGTCTTTTCTGTGTTTTGTTTCTTTATTGTAGTTATTGTTGTTATAATAGGCTTGTGGTAATGCAACAAATCTAGGAACAAGTCTTAAGTTGAAGCATTATGTACAAAATGGCTTGACATTCTCAGAATAGGCTTGTGGCCAAGGTAATCCAATAAATCTTGGAACAAGTCTTAAGTTGAAGCATTATGTACAAAATGGCTTGACATTCTCAAAATTGTATATTTCCAGCAGATATATTTTATAAAGTTAATTTTGTGCAAAAAAAGACAGCATTTGATGGCACTTTCACAGGACGTCATTCTGTTGTTATTTCATAGAACTCAGGAACAAAAGTTCCGTTTTGACAGTTCATAAAAAGTATCTATTTTGACTTGACAGGCCACAAGCCTATTGTAGTGTGTTCACTGCCCTTATAATAAATGTTTCTTTCTTTCTTTTCTATTGTCATGCGAGTGACGTTTGGATGGCAATCGAAGCGATCTTCCGATATTGACCCCCAGTTTCTGGGAAAGTGGTTAAATGTAACATGCGATTAACCAAAGATTAATGCAAAATGACGACACGTGTTTGGCTGTAATGAATTTGACAAGAGATTAACAAGTTATTACAGCCAATTTTCCTCTCAGAATCTGCGCGTTGATGTTCTGAAGGGAGTAAATGACTTTTGTAAATCTTTTCTATAACCTAGTTTACTTACACCGAGCAAGTTTCTTGACCTATACCTCAAACTAATCGCGTAGGAACTCGAATTTGTTGAATCCACAACAGGATATGTGATGGATGATTCAGCCGGCTTAGATGTATGTAAATTGCAAATCAAATAACACCAACATTTGCGGGAATCAAACTCGGCCATTTTGTATCTTAAACACGGTTACTAATAATGAATGCTAATGCTAAACGGAATGTCACCTCATTAAATTAGTCCTTCACCGAATCTATTGTCTCCGTCGAAAGTTATTCATTTAATTTCGTGTACCTTTTGATAGTAAAAAACTAAAAACACAAAGCAATTAAAATTATCATACAATAAGCATTTGTACATACAAATAAACGGTCAAGTGCTAGTTGGACTCGTGCACCAAGTGTAATTAGGTTTCCACATAAAAACTAAAGTATGATGTCATCCATGTAAACAAAATTAAATATTTTTGTAAAAAGGCAAGCAAATTTGCAGTTTCAGATTTTTCCCACCAAAGCGCGGCGGGCGGCTGCCGGGTGGTCGGCTCCTTGAGGGCTAGTTCTTGTTAGTATCTGTAGCTGATTGAAACAAGACAATTTAAGTTTCACCGTATTTTATTACACACGTGATTAGAGCACACCGTACGCCATGACCTTTCGACCGGAATATATAAAAAACATACAATGTTGCTATTACATGGCCCTGTGGGCAGTAGACCTCACGAACAGCTGGGACTGAGAACCAATTTATAGGTATTTATCAATCAAAATCAATAAAAATATATAATTGTGTGTGTGTCTTATATTTCACTCACTCTCATGGTCTCTACAGATCCTCTTCTACTTCGAGCAGTCCAAACTTGGCCCTAAGCTTTAAAAGGCGCTGTCAGCCTGTTAAGCGAACCTACCTTTAGTTGTATTGTCGCTAAGTATTTAAAGACTAGTGTACTTGTTTCAATAATTTATTTCTTACAATAAAGAACTTTGAAAATGAAAATGAGTCCAAACTTGGTATGTTTTGAAAATATTTCTTGGATTTTTAGAAAACAGTTGGCCGAAAGGTAATATTGTAGTGTATTTTTAGAACCGGCTCACGAAGCCCTTTCATTTGATACCCACACTATAGGTTGTCTAGAAAAGCTCTCGACAAAAATATACTTTCATTCAAGGAACACGTGTGCCAAGTTTTGTGAGGATCGCTTGAAAACTGTGGCCCCTTAGACTCGGTCAATAAATAAAATTGTTATAGTAGCCAACACTGTTTTTAAAATTAAAATTTTAGATCTACATCACATTGAAATAGAAAAATACTTGATTTGGTTTGTTAACTTTCATTGTTCATTTTTTAGGGGAGGAGCCTCGCTACTTATCCCAAAACACAGGGGAAACCCTACTTTGGGGAGTATCGACTCTGACGTTATCTTGTGCATAATATCAACACCATAACTCATAAACAGATGATGTATCTTTAGTTAAGTTATTATAACATGCAACTGTACATTTCTTATTGAATACACATTTCATTTCATTTCAGTGGATCATTGAATATGCGACTGAACGTGGGAACAGCTGTGCCTCTGCCACCCCGTATGGGAAAACACGTCACGCTACGTGTATGAAGTCAACCGATGCAGAGAGTATTGTCGAGTTTACTTTACCTACATAGACGATACTCGACCTCATACGAGCACACCTCTCATGCAGGGGTCAACGGCCGCGTTTCTTTGCTTTCCTTATTCAGATGCTAGTGATAGATTGGCCGGATGTATTTGATTATTATTATTATGTGGTTTTAACTCTGTATATTTAAATTTTAATATGAATCTCTAAAATAAACTTTTTTTGTTCTAAAATTCCGGATTGGACAAGGTATAGTAAATCTAGGAACATGTCTCAAGTTAGAAGCATTTTGTACAATTTGGGGAGACATACACAACATTTAATTATGACGTCACATACATGGAATAGTTGAGTTTTTGATAGTTCCTAAAACGTCTCTATTTTGAATAAAATTCCAATATTTTAATGCAAGGAATCAAAAATCTGACAGCTCGTACGATTCCCAAAGGCTCTCTTTACAAAATGTGAATTGGTTTAGCGATGACGCCTCTAGAACGGGTCTGTACATATTATCCACCCTAAGCACCCCAAAGATAGCACCACACACGATTACCGCAACACGACATGACCACGATGTGCACGATACAAATCTAAGCCTTTCTCCACTTGTGCCTGAATGGGAGTTGAACCTTGTACCGAGCCCTCGGGGCGTAGGTGACTTTCTACGAACTATGACATGGAAAAAGTGAAGTTACTTACAGTAAAACGACGAATATACTTTGCATGGATGTAATACAATACAGGCCGTGCCAACTTTCTTTGGTTCCGAGCGAGCTGTGATGTGACCTCTCCTTCTCGCAAGAGTAAGGTGGGGTGAGACGAGAGTGATAGTGACAGCTGGCCACTGTGGCTCATCAATTACTTCTCCTCTTGTATATAGTAGAGTAGATATCTCTTTTTACATAAAAGCTGGCCTTTTGCCACGAATTATTTGGACATTACAAGTTACAACTCGACAAACCTTGTTTGGATTAACCAGACCACCAGGATGATGTAAAACAATAGTTAAAAATGTTTTCTACGCCAAATATTCTAACTTCTCAATCTGATTAAAAATCTGACCACAGCCTCTTTGAAAGCCGGTATAATCCCGGCCCAGTATAAATGATTCCGAATCCAATTAATTTAAAAGGTTGGCGAGCCCTGGAACTTGGATTAGACAGTGCGAGCGATCCATCAATGAGCCGAAAAGTACGTGTTAGGCCCGATTACCCCACTCGCTGTATCAATTTAGTAAACTATAACCCGGTTGTAAAGTACAAACGTACGCCTTAGGTTCGATTTCACCAGTCGCTTCATCAATTTGATAATAATGGACTGTTAAGTAAATATCTCTCCTTATGATTCGCTAGCTCGTGTTTTTTTAACACTAACCAAAAAATCTGAATCGGTAGTGCCATAAATAATATCTGGAGTGGACCAATGACCTTCAAGTTTGGCGATGGATGTGAGGGCCAATAAAGCGTCCGTCAAACAAAACTAACAAGACGTTACATAGAATGGTAAAATCGTGCCTAAATCGGACTTCAGCTGAAATAGGAACAATCATTGTGTTTGATGAAATGATTAATTAAGTGCAAAGTTGAGTTTATTATTTTGTGAATTGATAAAGTTCGTGAGGAGAGAGATATAGATAAGTAAGTCTAATTTAATTTATTTATTTATTGATCTTAAAAAATCCACAGCTAATACAGATGAGTAAGACAAGGAAAATAATCTTAACTTTAGCCAATAACGGATTTACATTTTTTTGTTAAAATATTATAAGACAGACGTACTTAGCAATTATACTTACAAACATAAAAATTATAACAAAAGCTAGTTACAGCTAGTAACTAGTGTTGATTTAAGTTGATGTATTTATTAAAATTGATGAGTTGAGATGTGGTGTGTCGGTTGTGTAAGTAGTGTAGGTTGTATGTGTTGTGTGGTGGTGTGTGTGTAAGTGTACCTGCTTAGCGCTACGACGAACGGTGGTTTTGGGATCGGGACTGTGTATATTGAATTGCCACTAAGCAGGGTGAGTATTGAGTATAGTTAAGTAGGCTATATTCCTAAGGCACGGCAGATATGACATAAGTATTTGAAGCGTTTGTCTCCCCTCAGTTTGCCTACATTACCGACAGATGGCGCCACTAGCACCACGTGCGATTTATTCGCAGTGCGGTTAGCTTTGATTTAAACACTGCGGATGAAGAATGCATATTTGGTGTTTTGAATGTTATATATTTACTGGTTACAGTTTGGAACACTTGGAATAACCATTAAAAGGTTTTCAGCTTCTGGCTAAATTGCTGTCATTTACGAGTTACCTGAATAAATATACCTATTTGTCCAGTTACATACCTGTTTGTTTCACTATTGTCATATTCATAATTACTTTATTACACACAAATAAATAAATAAAACTTGTCTCTATAATAAAATAAGGCATATATATATCTATAGGTTTCTCTCTCTCTCTTATCTCTTATTTGTTTCAATGATCTCTTACTCTGTGTCAACTGCGTAATAATGCAGTTGGGATGGGCTCTACAATCAATCACATACCTATTAAAAATCACTTGAATAATAATATGTATGAATCTTACCAAAAAATACTCAGGAAAGTTCTCCGCATTACGAAATCCGTTACGAACTTGTCTTGTAGTTTCGGTAGATAACAGATGATAATTACCTGAAAAAACAAACAGACATATAAATATATATATGTACATATTTAATCGCACATTTTCCTTCTTTTACAAATAAACTTGATGCATTACTTTCATAACTTAGTAGATATTGGAAACATGCCTAATTGCCTACTTCATCTAATCCTAATAAAAACCAATGAAAAAAGCAATTTATAAAGAACTTTAGACTATACACAAATTATTTATGTTAATAAATAAATGACATTATATTAGATTATTAATTTTCGTAGTCGTAAGTTAGGTTAAGTTGTACAAAACTCGAGCGATCGACGCGAGCACGGAATTGTTGAGTTTTTGGTTCACTCATTGTAGCACGGGATGCGGGAGTCCAGTGTTTTAAAAATGCTACCGAGACAAATAGGTTTGCAATATTTCACATCATGCAAGTAAACACAGTGTAAAGCGAATTTTAAATAGGATTTATTTATTTCACATAATAACAGTTTATATGCAATAACAAATTATTAATTATAACTAAAGTACGGGTAAAAAACTAAGCTACCTATAACTAAACTAGGTCAAAAATTTCGCCCAGATCGCTGCCGGGAGGGAGGGTGCCCAAAACAGGCACCATTGAAATATTTGCGGAGGCGAGGGTCGACGGCTGTGCCGCGACCATCAGAAATGTTTGCAGAGGCGAGGGTCGACGGCTGTGCCGCGACCATCAGAAATGTTTGCGGGGGCGAGGGTCGACGGCTGTGCCGCGATCATCAGAAATGTTTGCGGAGGCGAGGGTCGACGGCTGTGCCGCGATCATCAGAAATGTTTGCAGAGGCGAGGGTCGACGGCTGTGCCGCGATCATCAGAAATGTTTGCGGAGGCGAGGGTCGACGGCTGTGCCGCGATCATCAGAAATGTTTGCGGAGGCGAGGGTCGACGGCTGTGCCGCGATCATCAGAAATGTTTGCGGAGGCGAGGGTCGACGGCTGTGCCGCGATCATCAGAAATGTTTGCGGAGGCGAGGGTCGACGGCTGTGCCGCGATCATCAGAAATGTTTGCGGAGGCGAGGGTCGACGGCTGTGCCGCGATCATCAGGAAACGAGTACCGCTAATGATTTTTCGCGCTATCGCCCTACATCGGTCGGGGTAAACTTATTACTCTTTCGGAGGAAATCACTAAAGCGAGGAGGTAATCTATTTTAGTGTTAAGTGGAGCGAACATTGGAGGATGTTCTCCACTTTCGATTACTGGAACGTCCGTCTGGTGTACAATAAACCTAGAAACAGTCTGATATTCCCTTCAGTTTGTTAAACAGTAACTACCTACTACCCGGGCAAGCTAAGTTGGCACCTGGCTGGGATGCAATAGGCGATTTTCTGACAGCTAAAAATAGTTCTGAAAGCTGCCGACAGATGGCTTTGTATAGACATGAATTCATATGACACAGTCTGTTGTCGTCACAGAGTAAGTAATTTTTGACCGATATTGAACGCAGTCCATAGCCCAGCCGTGTGTGTCTACCATAGAGCAACACGGCCGGCGCGGCGTGTCAACCAACGTCAAGAACGTTGTCTGTCATTCCGTCCGTTAACCGTTTCGCGAATAAGTCGTAGTACGTATCAGTAATATTTGTACCGCGTTCCACATGTATGTTCATTACACGACCATAGATTATGTTCTTCGGTGTTTATTATTTGGACTGACAACTTTCTTCACTCTTGTCTGGCCTACGACATCTAGTGACGAATTTGGAACTACTAAAGTTGTTTTTTTTTTATCTCCCATTGCCTTATGAAGTCACGATCCAGGTGCCAATATAACTCGCCCGAGTAGTAGAGGTACTTGCTTTGGGATCGAATTAATTAACTAGTAATTAATTATTAAGTAAGAATCAGAATAGTTATAGTTACTCATATAGCTGGATCCTCTGACACGTAGGTATCGCTACTTGGAGTTTGATTGCATTTGTGAAGTGTCAACTATCAAACTTACGATTTGTTTGACAAAACAAGCAAAACTTGCTCAGGAATAGAATCCAGCCACAGAACCGCGAGACGTCCAATGGTAGATCACCAGCACATACTGTAATATACCCACAATCGTATAGCCAGATGTACCGAATGACATCAACGTAAAAGCTGGTAGGCAGTGGTTGAGGGAGGCAACACCGGGAGTAGATGGCGAGGTTAAAAGCTGGTAGGCAGTGGTTGAGGGAGGCAACACCGGGAGTAGATGGCGAGGTTAAAAGCTGGTAGGCAGTGGTTGAGGGAGGCAACACCGGGAGTAGATGGCGAGGTTAAAAGCTGGTAGGCAGTGGTTGAGGGAGGCAACACCGGGAGTAGATGGCGAGGTTAAAAGCTGGTAGGCAGTGGTTGAGGGAGGCAACACCGGGAGTAGATGGCGAGGTTAAAAGCTGGTAGGCAGTGGTTGAGGGAGGCAACACCGGGAGTAGATGGCGAGGTTAAAAGCTGGTAGGCAGTGGTTGAGGGAGGCAACACCGGGAGTAGATGGCGAGGTTAAAAGCTGGTAGGCAGTGGTTGAGGGAGGCAACACCGGGAGTAGATGGCGAGGTTAAAAGCTGGTAGGCAGTGGTTGAGCATGGCGCTTAGCATGGTAATTTTTACTCTCTCTCGAAGTCGAGAGAGAGACCTACAAGTAATTGCCATGTCTATAATGATTAATGAATGAGGTCGTCCATCTCCCTCTCCCGCGTGTCGCATCAAGAGCGAGACACGTCGAGACATCTCAGGACAGAGAAAATGACATTTGTGCATAGACAAGGGTCTATCTCGAGCCTGACATGCTAAGCGTACATTGTGATATTGGGATTTTACTATATAATTTACAATTGATATTCGAGAGGAATTTCACAATAACCCGAACAACTGAAAATCTAAATGTTAATTCAATTGTAAAACTAATGTTTGTATGAATAATTTCATTGATAGCTTGCATTCAATCAACCGTGACAGCAATACGTACAAATACAATAAGTATGGCTATGTTACGGTTCGTGTACACACCAATTATGTACACACACACACACATATATGCAAGTGCTGATAGCGTTATAGTGGTCATGGTCATGGTATTCTATGTAAAATATAAATAATATATGTAGCGCTAAGGTCGAACCTTATTTAATGTAAATAATAAATACTTCACTGATACCTTATTTATTATACTGTGGAGGAAGGAAAAATGCCCCAAGTGTTGGATGTTCCGAGGTGTCTACTATCGCTGTTTCTGGTTCCTACGACACCGGGTATATAAGTAGAGGAGAAGGTGGTATCGTGGCCACTGCTGTTAAATTGGCCCCCTGCTTTAATAAATATAACCAGTAATGCCATCTTCAGTTTTTCTTTTGCACTACGTGCGTCATAGAACAGGAGCTTTTTACGCCACCTGATTGGCCCAATAAAGTTCAAGCCCTCTGATTGGTCAGAACGCGTCGCCGCATGTCATTTGCAAAGTTTTTTTGTGCGTTAAACTTTAATGCAGTTTTTTTTTTAAAAACGGGTTTTTGTGCATTCTGACGAACAAAACATCGCCAACATCAGCCCTGTTGTGCATAAATGAAGGTAAAACATGGATTTTTCTGATTTATTCGTATTCGTGCTTACTTGTTTTCAGAGTGTGATATTTTCAATGCGGCCTCCCATAACTGTTTGTAATATGGCCCCCGGGGCCATATTAGATGCAGGTCGTGTAGCTGATGTTATATAATTGATTGTCTTCATTGTTTTTATTGGTTTTAGATGCCTCGCACTACTACCATGTCACCTGGACGTAAAAGACGAACGTGGTATTCAGGATGCAGATATTCAACAAAGGGCTAGTCGCCAACGTCGTACACAGAGGAATGTTACATCGTCAGAGAGTAGTTCTGAAAGTGATGAGAACTTCACCCAAAATGAATCTGGCGACAGTGATGATGACACTGAGCATGCGAATGGAAGACTAGCCAAAAACATTGATGCTAATTGCATCTTTGGGATTCTTGTTATTCTAACGACAAACGGGGAGAAACGTGGATTCAATGCCAGGCATGGGGGCCCTGGGCTCATCAGGATCCGGTCCTGAAGGGGAATACTACATTTGTGATTTCTATCGCTGAATTAACCGTTATAAAACATTATTTGTTGAGGTGGTCTAATACTGATTTCATACTTTTAATATGGACCCCTAGGTGCCATATTACCCCCAGGTAACTGAGGTCCACCGTTTCTACATAATTTTAAAATACATGGGTTTTCTCTAAAACTGAAAGACTTTCATTCGTGATGTTTTTTTTTTATCATAACTGATTAAATTTAGAAGTCCTTGTTAGCACATAAATGGTTCCAAATGGTGTTAAAAAAATATTTATAGATTTAAAACAAAAGGGGGGGCCACGATACCACCTTCTCCTCTAGTATGTGGGGCATGTATGTGCTTTTATTCGAATGTCTATGTATAACACGTGAGGAAAAATGAAGTTGTAATACTTTTTATTTCAAAATCGGGAATCGGGATGTTTAACACACCAGAATAAGGCTCTAACAAAAGATCTGCTCATAGGACAACAAGACTGCATTCAAAAACAATGTTTTAAATTTTTAATGAAATACATACATCTCCCTGTATTATGTTGTCTAACACACAACAAGTATATAAGTCGTGACTAATCCACTCAGTAAGCCATGCGCCGATATAATGAGCAAAATACTGCATTTCTGTTCAGACACGCCCGATAGAGTTTGCATTATACCAACTTAGTTATGTAGAGCATTCTTAACTTATTGATTAACTCTAAGCCCGCAAATTCTTCTGCGTACACTTTTTAGTCAATAAAAATATAATTATATTAAAAAAACCCGACCGAAAAACATTATAAAGTAATAAACAAGCATATAAGTGTAGGTACCGTGTATTATATTTTATTAGGTACCTACATAAATAACCAGATATCAATTAAATATATTTGGGTCTATAAATTTGTGTGTTTTTTAAATATTGCAGGCGGGGACTAACAAATCTACAAAACACTATAGATATCAACTATTAATCAGAAATCAGAACATTTATTGTGGATCGTAGTTTTAGATTAGTTCTTAATTTTACATATGTGCTTACGTCCAGCCATTAGGCATACAAACAGAAATACAATAAAAAATGCATACATATAAAGTCATAAAATAAAAGAATAAAAAAAATAAAATTGAATGTCAAAATGTCAAAATACATTACACACATAGCTGATTGGTTAAAGGTAATTGTAACGTCAAGATTAAGATTTGATTATTATTATGTCTACACAGTATTATGTAATCGAACAGTAACCCCTTTTGTAGAAATGTAAGTAAAAATACTTGATCAAAATTTTGGGTTCCTATAGCGGCGGCGCTATCCTGTCCCGCGTGACAGAAAGTCTTGAAGTGTGCATCAAACTGAGTTGTGGATTTTGCATCCGGGCCACACTCAATCATTCGATAGATATATTTAGGATGACGCCATTCGCTTAAAATACTACGTTGTTGTAGTTAACATATGTAAATACTACGTTGTTGTAATTAACATAAGTAAATAAGACGACAAATCACCAATAACTCTCATGCATAAGTACTATTTCTAGTAGTTGAATATCTTTGTTTTTATGCGGAACCTTCCTCCCAAGTCTATAAGAGCTACATACAGTTCCCGGCACGTAAAAAGACATTGGGCGACAGCGACGGGATGTACAAATTTTCGAAACATTCAGTTTCTGAAACTAATTAATCTTAGGTCCAAAATGCCAATTGTTTTATTTCTGGAGACTCTGGCTCCTGACATACAGGTTCCCCTAGTTAGAGTCATGCTGTAACTAGGGAAAAAAAATAAAAATAAACATTTTCATTTAATTTAATTTAATTTTGAGGCTACAGTCGCGAACGAAATTATTATTAAAATACACACATGTCATCCCTGTCGCTCAGTGTCTTTACGTACGGGAACAGTACCTTATCGATCTTCCCCCCCCCCGCACATTATTTTCTTCTCATTCTCATTGGGCTAGGGGCTAGCCCCCTGTCACGCAAAATTAAGTATGGAATATCTGGCCAAAAGTGGGCTCGACTGCGTGCGCCTCTGCCACCCCGTATGGGAAAAGGTGTGACGCTTTGTTTTGTTTTTAACCGACAAAAAGGTGGGGGTTCTCAATTCGGTTGTATTTTTTTTATCATTGTTATTTTTAATGTGTGTTACCTCGTTTTTTTAAAGTTTTAACTTTGTGAATTATTTTTATTTATTTGTGTTGTGTGTCACATACATATTTTTATTTATTTATTTTAAATGTTACTCGTATTACGAGTACCGAGTACCGGTTAGTATCACACGGAAATATGCAAAAGGAACCTACATACCTACCTACACAAACCAAGCAAAGCGAATCGGCAACAAATCACGTATTGTGTTTAAAATAACACATAAAACCTGCCAACACAAAGGAAGTCTACGTAAACATGTCAAGATTATTGGTTTCCGTGACTTTAACCGGCGACATTATCGCTAGTCTTGTGCTGACTACTCTACTCACACGCGGTCTAATAATTGGACAGAGATGATACGACTATTTGTTAGTTAAACCAAGTAACCATTCAGAATTCGCGCCGCGCGACTGAACACAGGTGTGATTTTGAATTTTGCCGATTGTTGATGGTGTGATAGTTTTTTAAGCCAATTTGTATGGTTTTTAAATGCTAAAAAGCATTTAGAGAGATATTCGAGATATTTCAAGAGAAAGAAATGAGTTCGGTCGCTTTCGGAAACAATTATAATCCCATTATAAACATCCACCGTCCATAATATACAATACCATACAATACCTATTGTAGTTGTAACTAGGGATGTCACGAATGTCGTATTCTCAACTCAATGCGAATGCGAATGGGAATGTTGAGGATCCGAATGTGCGAATGCGAATGTTTAGGGAACAGCAATAAAAAAACTTAGATTGACTTCAATGATCAATTTCACTACTTACGTAGGGGATCATTCAACAATTACGTGATCACCGGAAGGGGGGGGGGGGTGCTTGTATATACATCGGATTATTTGAGGGGGGGTGGGGAAGAATCCATGATTACGTCATCTGCGCTTCGTTTCCGAAAATAAATTATATTTAAATATTTACGTCCAATTTTGAAGTTTATTACTGGTAACACTTACTATTAGATAGATGAAACGGGATTTCCGGGATCGGGATCCAAAATTTAGGTCATTTAAGACCCATAGAAACATGACATACGTGTCAGTGTTAATAAACAGCAAAAAAATTTAAGCACGGACGAAGATTACGTAATCAAGGCGAGGGGGGGGGGGTTAAAAAAAAAGATTACGCTGTGATCACATAGGGGGGGGGGGTTAAAAAAACGGCCAAAAATGATCACGTAATTGTTGAACGATCCCTAGACACTGTGAATTTATCGTACTTCTATATCCAGAAACCTAAACCTCTACTTCAGTGTGTATTGTACCAACATTACATTCTCGATGATAAACAGCAGCTTCCAAATGTGAACGCAGCGTCTCGTGCGCCCAACAATGGTGGAATATCGATTTTCACGAACATCTAGGTACATACCTAAAACACCGCAATATTTCACTTTCTTCCTAGTAACTTCGTTAAAACTACCATAAAGCAGCTTAAAACTCTGTGAACTATTTGTTTCAGTATTGTTTACAAGTGGTAGTAATAAACTAATTGCAAGCAATAAAGGGTTTCTATTGGTTGAATGAAACGTGTGACGTAGGTGGTAGACGTGCTTGCTTACCTAGCACGCACGGACAAACTCGACTCAACTTGCAAACATTCGCATTCGCATTACATTCGCATAATTTTATGCGAATTCGAATGTCTATGCGAATGCGAAAATTCGCGACATTCCTAGTTGTAATTAACCACACGAAGTTCACTAACTCAATACAACTTAATTTTACTGACTTTACTATTTAAAAAAAGCATACAAGCCAGACCGAGCCATATTTCAACGCAGAACGAGTCAGATTCCCGTGTTTCTTGTAGATAACTAGGTCTACATACACCTCTGCCAGCTCACACCGGAAGTAGAAGCCAGCTTCCGGTGTAGAGCGTGTGTGGGGTATACTAATGTGAAGCTAGTGTCCGGTCGAGGGGAGTTGATAAAAAGGTTGTTAAATCAGGGTATCTTCTACGAAGTTCACCGAAACGTGGAAGAAATAAACTGTGTTTATAGGGTTCCGTACTTGAATGTTGCCAAACGGGACCGTATTATTGAGCCGCCGCCGTCCGTCTGTCTGTCTGTCACCAGGCTGTATCTCATGAACCTTGATAGCTAGACAGTTGAAATTCTCACAGATGATGTATTTATGTTGCTGTTATAACAACAAATACCTACTAAACAGATTATAATAAATATTAAAGGGGGCTCCCATACAACAGACATGTTTTGTTTGCCGTTTTTATAGATAATGGTACGGAACCCTTCGTGCGTGAGTCCGACTCGCATTTGGCCGGTTTTTTTAAACAACCAAACACACACCACTTTACTACATATAGCTCTATTACGGTTTTGCGTCCGTGTCTATTATATTGAACCGTGTTATAGAGACAATGCTCTATTAACTTGTTTTGAAGAACAGAATTATTTTAAATTTTTAAGGCAGTTTCATACGTTTAGTTCCATCTTTGTTGACATTGAGCCACACGTGTTGTATGGCGGTAAGCGACGCCCGCCATCACTACAGTCGTCCAATGATCTTTTGTCGTGTGAGTGACTTTTTCAGGGTGGCGCCACTACTGCAACCTTTTGCAACGAACCTGTCATCAACACCGTTCTTTAATTCCTCATTGGTTATCAAGCGTTAGTCACACCTGTCATCGCACGCCAAAAGATCGATGGAAAGCTGTACAAGATGTTTTCATAATATTTATCCACGCTCCCTGAATAGACACGAATAGGGTTTCCCTGACACATGCCACGAGATAGACGCGACAGGTCTGGTTGCGCCAGGCTATTTAGGGTTCCGTAGCAAAAGGATAAAGATGACGCATAAACTAGAGTAACCTTTGAATTTGCATCGAGTTGTCAAAATAGTCGACCCAAGTCCGTTGCTCAACGCCATGAAAAGAAAAAAAAAACACTTAAAGGACCAAAATCTAAGCTCCTTAGTTTCACGTCCAGGAGATGCAGGTTCGAATCCCGGTGCTAGCAAACCAATGAGCTAAGTCATTTATACTGACGTACAACGGCTTTTGAAAACAGCGTGAGGAAACCTTCATTACTCCATAGTAGCTGCAGCGATGGGCTAGCCCCCTGACACGCAAAATGGAGT
Organism: Argyresthia albistria; assembly: GCA_963457715.1. Classification (NCBI taxonomy): domain Eukaryota; kingdom Metazoa; phylum Arthropoda; class Insecta; order Lepidoptera; family Argyresthiidae; genus Argyresthia; species Argyresthia albistria. The sequence continues at coordinate 11,800,678 of OY735265.1, read as the reverse complement.
ATTGAAACACACTGGCTAAACGCGACAGAAAAGAAAGAAAGGTTATTCACAACAAATACGATCTTGCCTTTGTAAATTACTTTTCTGTATTTTCTGTGTTTTGTTTTCTATGTGCAATAAATATATACGAAATACAAAAAAAACACTAATTTTTCCTGTGGGCACAGTTGTGCCTCTGCCACCCAGTACGGGAAAAGGCGTGACGCTATATTAAAAACACACTTCGTAATCCATCTACTTAGATATTACTCTTGCACTTTCGGACCACAAAGGCTTCCGTCCGAACGAATCCGAAGGGTTTTTCTTTGAGGCCCTTTATGAATATAGTTATTTATCCAACAAGTGAGGAAAGTTCGTTTTTCCTATGAGTTTTGATTTTGAGTCTTGAGCGAACGAAGGATTGAAAAATAGAATCACGAGCGCAGCGAGTGATTATAAAATTCAATCCTGAGTAAGCGAAAGACTCAACAAAACGAATAGCAAATGAACTTGCTCGCATGTTGCATACAAAACTTTTCACCACTCCCAGCAAGAAAGTATTCAGTCACCATAGGTAAATAAATTAAATAGTCACAAAGCAAATCAAAATAATTCTTTATTATAAAATAAAAAGAGCTGTTATTCATGAAAATAATTTAAAAATTAAATGTAAAATTACTGCAATTTTTCAAGTTAAAAGTAACGTTTTTAATGTTTCTGAACTTACAATAATTTGATAAATTTTATAAAAAACATTAATCTTAACTTATAAGTATTTCTATTCTAAGTATAAAATTATTTATTTTTTAAAATATCTTTAAAACTTAACATAAAAATCAGGCAAGGTTAGTTTCTGAACGGGATCATTACTTTCCTCACTGTTCAAACAGTGAGGAAAAACTAACTTTCCTCACTGTTTTCGTAGAGGAAAGACACTTCTTTCGTGCGGGAGTGGTGAAAAATACATTACGCATTATTACCACCCAGAGCGGCCTGCAACGTGGAACCTCAAAGAGGTTGTGATTATTACTTCCATTGGAATAAAACCTTCGTGCCCTGTGTTAATTTCTTTTTATATAAATACTTCAAATGATTATTCAATCATTTTATGGCCCTCTGAGTTACAAGGAGTTACAAGGGGATGAGAACTTAATTTTCCCTGATTTTAATGTCATTTTTTTTTCCTTTTCGGCCAGAAGAATGACAATCTCTCGACTAAAATTTATCTTTCACCGTGAAATTCTGAAACCCGTTAGATTACAAGGGTGAGCGAAGCGAAGTACAAAAAACGCATAAATTCTAAACCCTGTCGATCTCGTTTACAATTTAGATTATAATCTTACGACTTTTTCCGTTAGATTGTAATCTCACGGTTTTTACAATTTTACGGTGATATATATATTCTTTTGGATTCATTATATAGGGCGATTTTTGAAGCCTCAGATATAGTCGGTTACCTTTCTTTGACATGTCATGTAAGTACTTGTGAAATGTCAAATTCCTCAGATCAACAGACAGATAATAATTGTTAACAGAGGATTGAAAATCAGTCATAAATCAAATTACTTGAATAACCGCTGTACACAATACTTGCTAAAGTTGAATCGTTTATTACCAAAGAGGTTAGAAGTTGATGACTCAGTTGAATGAAACTGTTTACTTACTCCAAAGATTCTATTTTCAAATTCCATTTCGTACATTTGCACCGCGTGACCCGGAACTTCCGGAAGACACAGTTCCGGTACAGAGCATTGTAAAAGACCTAACTTCGGCACACAAGTTTATTGAAAAGCTTTATTTCTAGGCCCAGGTAATGAGCCAAAAGAAACTTCGGTACGAAACTAGCTCCTTTAATAAAACTCCAAAAATTTAGGACCTAATCCGACTATAGAAGTTACTCCATGCATAGTTTAAGAAGAGAAGGAGTGTGCAACAGAAAACAGGTTTGCGTTACCGTTTTGGTACTGAGAGTTATGTTACCTATTAACCGGCTTCAAAATAGCAGGGAGTTAACAATTCGGTTGTTTGTTTATATTATTTTTCAGACACCGATAAAAGTGGATGTCAAAGATGTAGTCGAGATGTATTTCATCTGATACCTGTGATACCACCATGGCCCGATGGCCCGATCCAATGGAGCCTTTCGCATCTTTGGACGTTTGGACCCTATCAGCTATTCATAAATAAATTAATTTAATTTATGCCTGCTTGTTGGGCACCCTGCCACTCGACGGCGGCGGTGGCCTTAAGGATATTTTTTATTTAATTTAATTGTTTTAGTAGTAAGTTAAGTTAAGATGTATATTCTATATTTAAATAAAGTTAAAAAGTAGTCACAACCAAAAATAAATTAAAATATTCTAAATTTATTTATTTACGAATAATATTATTTATGACTAATATTTTCATTGAAGTTGTAGTATGTACCGTAGTCGCCCTGTAATTACTATAGTGTCAGATTACACGCGCGCTGCAAGTGGCAGAAATTAAATCAGTGTGTACGCAAACTACGCAACTCTCGCCAGAAACAACTCGCCTTTTATTTCAACCATGGCACACTCATCAAATAGATCAACCATCATCATCTAAACTACACCAAAGACATTCTAAAAAGGGAATCATTTTTGATTTAACGAACGTCAAAATTACAGACTTCCTTCCAAAGAGAAATGGAAATGATACTTTATCTTTACCCATTCAGTCCCCTTGTCCATAATTTCAGACTCTACTTTGAATGTCGTTTTTTTTCCAATAAACAGCCCAGGTATATCCGTCCATGCGTGACTCCAGAAAGTAAAAAGGCTAATTGAATCGAAGTCTCGGCAGACAGGGCTCCTCGGGGCAGCAGTGGAGGTGGAGCCCCAAGTTAACGAGATGTCCGGAACAGGAGTCTCGACTTCGGAACTTGGCCTGGAGTTATTACGCCGTCATCGGGGGCAGAAAGCGGGTGGAAAATTTGCCTGATTGCATCCCTGTGTTGTGTAACTCGACTGTCGAGTTCTTTTTCTCGAGAGTTTTTGCAAAGAATACCTGAGAAGTTTTAGTATAAGTTACTGGTAATATCTAGAAGTATCCGTGGAAGGTCACGTAGGAGATGTCTGTTCAAATCCTGGGGTATGATTCTCGCGCATTCAAAATACGGATGTCGAATACGCGACAATTGTGAGTCTGGTGCTGACAACAATATACCAAAGAGATGTAGAAAAAGAAGTAATTTATCACTAGTTCATTCGTTCTTCATAACTCTATGGTTGTGACGATGGGCCAGCCCCCTGTTTCACAAAATCGAGTATTGAACTACGACCAAAGATGAGGCGCTCTCTCTCTCTCGTCCAATATGGGCCTTAACGTTAGTGTAATTTTTCTGCGCAGTAATTACAATAATCCGACAAATAAGGGGATCTAGGAGATATCAATTTACCCCAGCTAACCTAACTAACTTCAACGTTACTACTAACAAAACTATTATAACATAGCCTTTTGTGTTATTCTGAAACTGGGTTACTATTCGACAGCAAAAACAATGGGTTTATCCAAGCTTTACAGACATTTTTTGCAGCAACGCGAACAGTTTTGCATGAGTTTGATTGACATGAAAAGCGTTCGGTGTTCTGGCAGAGCGGCCTGAAGGTCTACGTATATTCTGTGAATTCAGTATAAAATATTGGTATTTTATACAAGTTTTTGTAGTTTGTTACAGTTGAAACATGTTACCTCCATATCTTCATAGCCCACAATGGTGTAATACTCGCAGGGAAGTGACACTATAATTGTGTTAGTTTTGGATCTTTGGAACCCGAAACCTTGAAAAATTCAGCTAGATTATAATGCAGTATGGATTTATTTCGTCTTCTAGATCCCTTTATTAAACTGTGTAACTCTTTATCTAAGTAAGCAAAACACGTTTTCTGAAAGAGCGAACAAATATAAAACTCTATCGTCTCATGTCACAGCCAATCACGAGCCGCTATTTAGTAAAAATCTTCGATTAATCGCCTGTTTTTGACGACTCTTTCAAAAAACTGTAAGTTGTTAATCAGAATTTGATATCCATTATCCGCTTTGTATACTTACTTAGCTAATACAAGTCTCTCATTTGTAACAGTCTTTCCCAAGTTACGAGCAAGCAAAGTTTGTGACGTCACACTTTTCTTGCCTTCTTATTAACGATACTTTGTGTAAGCCCAGCAGGCAATCTTCTTTCGTAGCGCTAGTTTATAGTTAGTGCAGCAATGTGGGCGGTTCCAGAGGCGTTACAACTGAATTAAAAATATAGGTCGATTTCAAATGAACTCAAAAGTAAGAAATAACGAAATTTTAACCATACTCACCAATTGATTTACAAAACTGATTTGGTGTCGATTTTTATGAGGTTGGTTGCCTTGTCTGCCATGCCATCCCTTGTGAATCCGAAACTAAGTATTTTTAAGTAGGCACCTACCTCAAATAAAATAAACGGTCAAGTGCGAGTAGGACTCGTGCACCAAGGGTGCCGATCACACCTGGGGAGCGATACACGTGTAATTAGGTTTCTACATAAAAAGGAAGACAGATTTTTGCAGTTTTCAGATTTTTCCCTTTACTTGTGCTATAAGACCTTGCTTTGTGCAAAATTTCATGATTGTAGGCCTACGGGAAGTACCCAGTACCGCATTAAAATCCGTCCACCCGTTTGTCCGCTATTCCTTGTTAAGTACATACTTATGAGGCTGAACGGATTTTGATGAAACTTACGCTTTACTCTGTTGGAGTAAATGTAAGCCAATAAAAAAAGAATGGTCAAAATCCGATTTATGGTTACGGAGAAATACGAAGACAAACATAGATATATGCATATACACTGAAATTTTAGAAGCCCTCGTTTGAGAGCCCTAAAAGACTAACATGTGTGTATATTTTGCATTTCTGATATTATGCATGCGTATAGAAATGAGAATCTCTCTTTTTTTGAAGTCTGTTAAAAAGACGACGAGGTTTGAAAACTTTAAATCCATTAGAATCCACAACTGTGGCGATTGACCGGCCGCTGGTAACTCAAAATTAAGTAGGTATTGAATCACTGGCAACGTCGACACGCACGTCTACGACTTTGCCAACCTCTTTGGGAAAAGTCGTGACGCCTATGTTTTGTTGAGAATAGTAGCATTGACGACCGAATATCACAAGCTGTTAACTTAACTAAGTTCGCTAATTAGTAAGAGTAGTCCAGTCGCCTCTAGAATAGGTCTAGCCGTATAAACGGGATGTTCAATCAATGCTCGTGGTGTGTTTCTTCAGTGAAGTCTAGTGAAGCAAAGTGCAGTGAAGTGAAGTCTCGGAGTAGGGCTGGTGTCTGCGACGGACAGCTCATTTAGCTAGTGCCTGCTGATAGCCAGTCTTTACACTTGGTTACTAGAAGAGTTAGCCGTCCTTTTTTCATTCATAAATAAATAAATAAATAAATTCATTTTCATCACATCTATTCAAAAAGATCTACTTTAGTCCCGGCAAACAGGGACTAAAGTAGGTCATTTAGTCCCTAGGGACTAAAAGTAGCTTTTTAATTTTGTTGCCAGTACAAAGGGAAAAAAATGCTGTCACTAATCAGTTTCACTACCACTCAGGCTGACAAACCCAATTAAAAGAGATATCGATTCAAAACGCAGCCAATAAAAAAAAAAGTTTGTACTAAAATGCTCTAAAATGCGTACTCGACACAGATTAGATAATCCGATCGACCGAATCGATTGACACCGATTGGTGACCAACAGAGAAACAACCTTACAGAATTGATATCGAAACACGGACCAAATAATTAAAAAGTTGTGGAAAATTTGTAAACAAAGCGCGCCAAATCTGAATGCTGTAATTATTTCAATTTCGTTTGCGGATATGAGTAAAGAATATGAGTGAAAGTGAGTGTCTAACTCCAGATGATAATAACAAACGCGAATGACAAATACAAGATCTGTTACCAATAAAATCACGAGGAATATAGGTATGTAAAAACTGTAATCCTGTAGAAAAATTCAAGAGGAACAAAGTGTTTATCTGAAAAGGCTTTTTGAACCAATTTTCAAGATTTAGCCAAAACTAAACAAGCTTTAACTATGTGGAGGACATATTCGTAATTCGTAATTTCTTTATCGTACTAATACAATAATGACATACAGAAAACTTATAATAGATAACATGAGATTTCTTCCAACAAACCATTACACACAACATATCATGACAATTGTGTAAATAAATATAGGGTGTAACAGAAAGGGGTGTACAAGCCGAAAGAAGGTTGTTAGGGACATCATTTTGAACAACTTTCACTATGGGACCGACTTGATCAGAGCAACATTATTTTTCACTCCACCATACTGATCAGCGCTAGGCCCGAAATGTACTGAGTTAATAAAAATAAAGTTGCTCTGATCAAGTCGGTCCCATAGTGAATTGTTCAGAATGTTGTCCCTCTTTCCGCTTGTACACCCCTTTCTGTTACACCCTGTATAGGTACATGTATGTTATTTTATTGATTACTTACTACTTTTCTCATAGAGGGTGATGAAAAGTAGAGTGTCCACCTCAGGAGTAAAAACTATTTTTGCTCGAGTGATGTACTTTGAATCCCTCGCTCCCTCAGGATTCTACTTTTGAGTCCCTCGTTACACTCGGGACTCAACTCTAGAATCCCTTGGTCGCTCAGGATTCAAAAAACACTCTCGCCCTAAAAATAGTTCTTTACTCCCTTGGTAAACAATCTACTATTACGGTACCCTAAAAAGAGAGATATTACAAATTAAAGGGGGTCCCCATAGACGTGTTTTTAATTTTTTTTTTTGTTTTTTTTTTGTTTTGAGTGCTTAAGTTGTGTTGTACGATGGTACGGAACCCTTCTTGTGCGATTCCGACTTGCATTCGTTTCTGTTTGATGATTTGACTCGAAAACGGTATATTTTTGGGTAGGGTGTTTCATAGTATCAATGATTTGTTTTGATCAATGCTATGTACGTATGTAGGTCGACTGCTTACCAGTAACCCTGTAAAATGACGAGATCTCATACTTTGGCGGTAACATAGACTAGCACACACGATGTTAAAAGCATAAGAATTTTTTAAATTTGCCGCGCTTTGTGAAGTTTTTCTGTGCCAAGCCTGACTCTAGAAAGTGAGTAAGCACTAGTATTATGAAATTTCATAATCGGTTACCTCAAGCAGAGCTCAAATGCCCCGTTACTGTGTTAGCAGTTAGCAGGCTGCCAGTGCCACGCGAGCTGTTAATTATTAACTTCAAGAGCCGTTATTTTAGCCCTTGGCCACAGAAGAGATAATAGTACCTTGGCTGCTGCGGCCCACTTGGGTCGGTCAACGGTTTTGATATCGCCTCTTTGGCCCGGATGCCGGAGGTATACTCAAAGACAATTGTAAAATACATGTTCCCGGGTACGATTCTCGCACATTCGATACACGGATATCGACAGCTATATAGAGTAATTCCCATACAAAACATTCGAAATAACTGTAGAGATCCGAATATCGAATGCGCGAGAATCATGCCCGGAGATGTTCATAGATATAAGATTGTCTTTGTACATGTATTGTCCATTTGCTACTATCTGTACTATTATCAACTCCCTACTATATTATTAACTCAGTACATTTCAGGCCTAGCGCTCAGCCGGTCCGTATGGTGTGGAGTGAAAAATAAAGTGGCTCTGATCAAGTCGGTCCCATAGTGAAAGTTGTACAGAACTATGTCCCTAATAAATAATTTCTGTTTCATCCTGTATGTATTTGAGCCAAAATTTATAATTAGTATAAAGTAAGATACAACTCGATGTAAATCGGGTTCGTCAATGTGCTTCTACAAAGTCATGCTAAAGGTACGATTCCGAGATGGATGGCAGACTGCGATCGCAGGCGACACTGCCGCGCCGCAACACCACCGCCATAGAAAATGCCGCGCGACTGCAGACCGCAGTGTCGTCGCCGCGCTCGCAATCAATTTCATAGAAATTCATAGAAACCAGTAGTGTCGCTTTCAGTTTGCGGTCCGTCTCGGAATCATACCTAAGAGGCAATTTATTTGAGCATTCGGCAAACACACATATTAAAAAAAAAACTCAAATCCTAAGTACATTGCATCAAGCTAACAATGACAACATACAAAATCAATTACAAGAAACCCATGAAAACAGGAAACATCGACTTATCCATTTGTTTTCTCAATCCAAGATTAATTTATACAAGTTCCTCCTTACATTGTGATGTCAATTCTGAGCAGGTACTTATAAAGCCCACGCCAATTTTCTTTGGCTATACCGAGCTGTGACCCCTCTTTCTCGCCCCTCTCGCTCCCACATCTATTGTCCGCTATTGTTAGTTTTTTAGCCCTCGTGTGTCCTTCCTTACGCGAGCCGATTAAGGCCGGCCACATACAGTCGGAATTCTTCCGATTCGGAATTCCGAAAAGGGGTTCAATCCCATACGAATCCGCGAAAATTCCGAACGGAAAACTTCCGTATGTATGTGGTAGATCCATAGATTTGTATGAATTTACTGCGTTCGTGATAATTCCGCGGAATTCCGACTGTATGTGGCCGGCCTAAGGGGCTGGAAGAGAGAGCTCAGAGACAAAGAAACGTGGCGCGAACAGTACTTTTAGTCTACTTCCGCACAGCGCAGCAGTCAATGTCGCAGCAATGGACATTAGTAAACCGTGTCATTAGAATCGCTGACAAACTCAGACGTGTTCAGGAGTTACTGATGATGATGCTAAGGTCATCGGTCAGTGGCTCAAGGCTTGAGGAAGGTGTTGCTTCAACACAGACGGCTGTATTTACGGGTTCAGGTTTGGCGATTGGCTAGCGCCTAGTCACGCAGAATGGACCATTGAATATCTTCTTTCAGTGCCTCGTATACTGGGGCTATACCTCTCTCTGTTTTTCGCTATTGAATATTTGGCTATGTAGTTTTAGACGACCTCTAGTACAGTCTCAATAGGGGCAAAAAACCGGCTAAGTGCGAGTCGGACTGCGCACGAAGGGTTCCGTACCATCATCGTTATCGTTTGTTAAGGAACACCCAGTGCCTAGACAAACCGTAAATGGTTTTTTGGCACTCTCTGTAGTAGTTAAGTTTTTATTAGTTGTTATATAAATAAATAAAAAATCTATTAAAACGGCAAAAAAATCATGTCTGTTGTATAGGAGCCCCTTTAATATTATTTATTATAAAACCCCAAAAACCCCAGCGGGGCAATTCTGGCGCTAGTGAGATCATGTCCATAGTCGAAATACCGATTTTGAGATACCGAAATCTCTATCAAAAACAAGAAAAAGCTATTCTTACGACTAGCCTTTCGACCAACCGAGATATCTCGACCCGTTTTCGATCAAAATAAATATAAATCGAGATCGTTTTCGACAGATTTAGGCGGTATCAAAACCGATATTTCGACTGGGGAGATGATCTCGATAGCGCGAGAATAGGGGGCCAGGTCTTTGATGTTTTTACATGTTTTATGTCTTTATGTTTGTGACGTCGCTGTTACATGTTTTGTCTTTATGTTTGTGACGTCGCTGTTACATGTTTTATGTCTTTATGTTTGTGACGTCGCTGTTACATGTTTTATGTCTTTATGTTTGTGACGTCGGCGTCGTCGCTGTTACATGTTTTATGTCTTTATGTTTGTGACGTCGGCGTCGTCGCTGTTACATGTTTTGTCTTTATGTTTGTGACGTCGCTGTTACATGTTTTGTCTTTATGTTTGTGACGTCGCTGTTACATGTTTTGTCTTTATGTTTGTGACGTCGCTGTTACATGTTTTGTCTTTATGTTTGTGACGTCGCTGTTACATGTTTTGTCTTTATGTTTGTGACGTCGCTGTTACATGTTTTGTCTTTATGTTTGTGACGTCGCTGTTACATGTTTTGTCTTTATGTTTGTGACGTCGCTGTTACAAGTTTTGTCTTTATGTTTGTGACGTCGCTGTTACATGTTTTATGTCTTTATGTTTGTGACGTCGCTGTTACATGTTTTATGTCTATATGTTTGTGACGTCGCTGTTAGATGTTTTGTCTTTATGTTTGTGACATCGCTGTTACAAGTTTTGTCTTTATGTTTGTGACGTCGCTGTTACATGTTTTATGTCTTTATGTTTGTGACGTCGCTGTTACATGTTTTATGTCTATATGTTTGTGACGTCGGCGTCGTCGCTGTTACATGTTTTGTCTTTATGTTTGTGACGTCGCTGTTTTTAGTTCCCTCGACACAGGGAATCCTATTGTGGAAGCTAGAAGCAATGTATGTTTCGGTATTTAAATGTTATGTTGTGTGTGTGTTCATTAAAATAATATGATTTTGAACTTTTGCCATACGGGGTGGCAGAGTGCCCAATCCGGGATTCGAACCTGCGTCTCCCGCTTAAGGAGCAAGCGTGACAACCGCTAGACCACGGAGCTCATACACTCAAAGACAAACTTCTATTACTTTCCTTGCAGAGACCTTGTAAACAACAATACCAGGGTATTTCAAAGACCTTACAGCATTTGTTACACACATAACTTATTGTCTAGTGCGTATCGTGAGAAATGAAATACGAGCGATAAGTAATAATAAGTATGCTGTAAAAAAGCCGTTGTGTTTTCTAAAATGGTAGTAAAACTATTGATATCGCATACGCAGGTGTGAGACACGAAAAAAGTTGCTTGTACAAGGAGCAGGTGTTATGGATCGCCGTAATATTGTGGTAGGAAAAATGTCTTTTATGTGGAATTCTCTCTAAACTAACAGATCGGCCGCTCTTGTCGGTTTGTCAAGGTTCTATTTTCAAAAACATGTCCAGGGTTCCGTACACGGACGGTGCCAAACGGGACTCTATTACGAAGCTTCTCCGCTGTCCGTCCGTTTGTCCGTCAGCGGGCTCTCTCACAAACCGTAATACTAGAGAGTTAAATTTTTCACATAATGTGTTATCTGTTGCCGATACAGCAACAAATAATGAACTACACGAAATAAAAAACCGGCCAAGTGCGAGTCGGACTTGCGCATGAAGGGTTTCGTACCATTATCTACAAAAAACGGCAAAAAAATCGTGTCTGTTGTATGGGAACCCCCTTAAATATTTATTTTATTCAGTTCTTTGGTATTTTTTGTTATAGCGGCAACAGAAATACATCATCAGTGAAAATTCACCGTCTAACTATCACGGTTCATGAGATACAGCCTGGTGGCGACAGACGGTCAGACAGACAAACGCACAGCAGCGGAGTCTGTAATAAGGTCCCGTTTTTTACCCTTTGGGTACGGAACCCTAAAAATAAGAGTATCCCCATACAAAAATCATTTTAGTTTTTGAACTTTTTCTTCTAAAATGATGCGGAACCCTTCGTGTGTGATTCCGACTAGCACTTGACCGACATTTTATTAGTTTTTATTGTTTTACAAAACTACTACATTACCCTGCTGTGACATAAGTTAAATTAACCGATATCAATAGTATGACATTCAATTATGGATCTATTGAATATAGGTATTAAAACGGCTGTCACGATTATGAATAAAGGCATAAGTACATAGTCGAGATTATTTCCATACAACTGTATAACAATATTCCAAAAAGAAATCAACTCCAGACCTACACAAAACCGTGAACTAAAACCACAACCGTTCTAAACCCATCGCACAAAACCTGAATCTCATCGCACGCGCACGTCACGAGCCGACGACGAACACCTAGCTATACTGTGTGACTATACTAAACAGTAAGTATAGTGCGCGTACCACTCGGTGCCAGGCGCGGCTATACAAACAGGGCCGTGATTCCGCTGACAAAAGTACGACTCAATGACAGAGACGTCACAATGACGGTCCAATTGGAGACTTTGGATACCCATTGAATTACGTTTCTGTTATCCTCTTAGCAAGTAGATAAAATTTGTAATTACCTTACCAGTATTTACTAACATTGATGGTATAACTCATATCTTTCTTTACGTCTCGAGCCTTCAGTCAGTATAAAATTATATTGAATAAAAAAAATGGCGCAAAAAGCGCAATGGAATTTTGAATAACAGCCTAACTACATATTGAGGCAAACTGAGCCTCTGCCACTATTCAAAGGATTCTAAAAACGGTGAATAATTAACACATACAGAGTCATCAACTGCTGTATAACGGCCAAAGCGGAACTACCGACGACGCCACTACGAAAACGTCATTTCAACTGTCAGCTGTTGCAGTGTATGCTGTTCAGTTGGCGTAGATGGTGGCGCCTCGCTCCATTCTACAGATGAGATGGTGGCACTGTAAAGCAGAGCGTTTGTCGTTCCCGTCATTGTCAGGTGAGCCGCCATTTTGCCAGAGCGGCAAAATGCGCGTGCGCAAGGAAACGCCGCCGGCCCTCTGTTGGATCCTCATGTTGATGTTGCGCCTTATCGGCCGGTGGCTCGGGTTGGGAGACGGAGGCTTCGGATTCTGATTTCTTTATCGTGCCTCTGCCATTCCGAAAGCGAAAAAAAATTGGTGCTGTTCCCTGTTTGTTTTTCTTTGACCTTTTTTTTCTTTTTTTTAACAGACTTCAGAAACTGGGAGGTTCTTAATTGGATTGTATTTTGTTTATCTTGAATCAATCAATTTCTTAAATAATGGCTTCCATCGATTTGATGATTCTGCCAATGTCACGTATCTGAGATGGCACGGTATTTTATTAAGACTTTTTTGGTAAAATGAAAATATCAATATTTCCAGAACCTAGAACAAAAAAGACTTGTTTATCTTGATGTTTGGTTACCTCGAAACTGGTATTATTTAGGAACCAATTTCAATTATATTTTAATACACACTTGAAAAGGTAACTCATTCATCAGTTTAGTAATATTTTTTTCTCTTTTGTTTATAACAATAAGCTACAACGAATTGCTAAGTAAAATATGAGGAAGAAAATCTGTAGATTATTTGAGTTTTTGAGATTTATCAAAAGTGAAACAGTACTTCTATTCAAACTAGAAAAAATACATTATGTTATGTATTGTATAGTCATGGAGAATATGAATACCTTCAGTTATTGTTATAAGGTGGATCGGTATAAGCATTAGAACAATAACTAAAAATATACAGAAGGCGGGAATTTATATTCTCCATTGTTTTTCTTATCATTAAACACATGGGATTATGAGATATCTTCACAAAGAAAAGGCGCGTCATGCATGTGTAATTTGCTAAATGTCTGTCTGTATGACACACCGTGTATTGATATAAGGATCTGAATAATTAGTCCAAATGTGTTTGAACAACTGTGTTTGCTTCATACGAAAGTGAAGAAACTATGACCTTTTTAAAGCTTGTTCATACTAATTTCAAAACCGCATGAAACTAGCTGAAGATGGACATAACAGTGCATCTGCCACCCCGTATGGTTTCAGTGCAGAGGCGAGACAGTAGTACGTATAACATGAAAGCATTTTAAATGTTCAATCGGTCTCATAAGGACATAGGCCGAACAACTTACAATGGAGAACAACAGGCGTCGGAGCGAGAGGTTTAAACATAAAATTCCATAAAAGACAGGTTTTTTATTAAATCAGCTACGATCGCAAAAAAAATTACATCAAGCAACAAAAAATACGAGAGAAAAATACTTTTCTTTTTCTTGAAACATTAACAACTTCTTGAAACATGCATCAAGATTTTGACCATGTATGGATGTAACAGCTTTCGCCTCCAAAAAATCTTGGACACTGCCAGAGGCTATCAACCGAGTCGGAAGATTCCTAGTGCGATATCGTGTCTTCCAGTACCCAAACAAGGCAATCGTAGAAAATAGGAAGAGTTCTATCTAAAATCGTCTCACTCCGTATATGACACACATTCGAGCATACAATATCAATTAACCTTCACAAGTCATTACAAGGTAACCTTTACAATACTAATTACAGCGGAAAATTCATAAAATAGATAATAATAATATAACACTAACAATATTATCTGTGCACCTGAATTCGTGTAGTCATCACGGCGGCGGCGGCGGTGTATGAATATTGCAATATAACAAGGTGCACAAATAATGTGGTCGTTTTGTTGATCTACGAGTTAGGGTTCATTTCTGCGTTGAGTTTCACTTGACACAGAATACTCTACTCAATAGAATGAAGATTGTTGCAATACTAACCGCCGCACTCAGAGAGATTTAATCAACCATTAAGTCAAGTTCCAAATTTGAATTTACATACAAAATCCTTTACTTAGTAATCCTTAATGAATCATTAAATGACTCTGGGTACGGCGGTAAATAACTAAAGGTTCAAGTCAAAGGTCGCCAAATATCAAGTAATATGGCACACAAGTAAAGCCTATCAAAATACATATTGGTCTTGAAATAGAGATGAGAACGTCATCTAAAATTGTTGGAGTTGACTGTACATTTATTTTGTAATTCTGCACATTGACAGAAGTACTGTTGTGGAATTGTGAATGTAATCATGATTATGATTACGTGTAATGATAATGATGGGGCATTAGGAACAAAGAATCTTAAGGAAAGGGATGAATACAAATGCGCTGTTGGTATTTCCCGTTCGTATTTGTTTATCGTGTAATTATTGGAAATCGTGCGGTTTCTTCATTTTAAATTGCTGATGCCTTGATTGGATTTCACATGAGAATTAAACTGATGAACTATAGGTACTTGCCGTCATGTATTTTTCCAGCTGGGGTGACAGAGGTATAATATGCACTATGCTACAACTACAGTTCCGTATACGTTATTCATTCACGTTTAGTCTGTCTCATCTGGGAGAGGAGGGGTTTCGGAAATCATTAATAGTATGTAGGTCTGTGGATTTAATAATAGGACGCCCTTCCTTAACAGTGGGTGAGATGGAGGCTGGAGTCTGGATAGATAGTCTGTGTAAAATTGCGAGAAAATTGTTAAAATGTGCGTGCGCACTTGCATTCTTCTTCACTGATTACGAGCCCGACTAAACTATCGGCCGATAGAAAGGCTATGGTCCAATGGTACCTACTCTCAAGATTCACCCTTTTCGAGCCACAGAACTATTTCCAAATCAATCACGCTTGCCGCCAACTTCACACTATTTCAATCAATCACGGCGACACGCGACACGCGTCTAACTTCACGCTGTAGCGGTAAGGGGTGAGATTCGAACTGTCACTGAGATCCAAGATGTAATTAATTAATGAGTCGTGTGTGTGATACGTGTATTGAGTGTGTTACTGTGTTAATTAGCCTAATAATTGTAGTAACACGCTTTTAGATGAATTGGGGCTCGGCAAATCTTTCTTATAGTGCTTCACGCACAAACGCTCATCTAATTTAATTTCAAGCGGTCTTTTCTACAGAGGTAGGTACCAAGTGTCATCCTCGCTTGCAATTGCAACAGATTTTAACTAAACTGTAACAAAATCAGTGTCACAACAATTTCTCTATCAACCAGCCAACCGAGACGGAACCCGAGCGTTGACCCACCGCCACTTTTACCCAACCCCCCACTCCCTAATCATATCACCTTACACCGCAACCATTGCTTTTTTAACACGACATTTGATCCGTGCACGCGATGCTAATCCCTCAATGGATGTTTAGCGCTGCGATCGTGTCTATATGGGTATGGTATAGTTATAAAGGTGTAATGGTTGACATTCCGCGTGTGTGCGCTTTGGTGAAGCCTAGCGCCGACATTGACAATGCCCGTACAACGTGGCAATGTCAGGTTGGGTACATTTTTTGAACTTGACCTTCAGAGATAAATTGCCTTCTCGATACAAGCCTCGAATTTGGCGATCGCCTGAAGAAAGTTTCTGCAATAAATACCTACCATAACGTAAAAACCTCATCAATCATCGATATACCTTCTGCGATGGACTAGAACCTATGGTGGAGTAGGCAGTACGGTTTATTAGAGTTTTATATTAGGCTGATTTTCTGCCGCAGAAATTATGTCTCCTAATACGGAAGCTAAGGTTTAACAAAACAAACCTATAGAAGAAAGTGGGTATTGTTCGAGATTAGAGGCCACATGTTGAATTTTTCAGTAATTGCAATAGATCACGCCATTCCCATAACGGTCTTCTAAATCAGATATCAAAATCAACAGCGTATTTTATTTTACACTAATCTCTGATCATGAAAGATAACAAAATACCTCCGAATAGCTTCCTCACAGTGAGTGACCATGGAAAGAATATAATAGAGTCGTCGACCATGACAGTGAAATAACTTGGTATTATGCGGGCAACACCGCTACACATTTCGAATTAAGTATGCAGCTGAATACAACCTGAAACTGCGCGACATTGGCAAATAACTCCGAAGAATTCTCGTAACTTGTAACCAAATGAAGATATCCGCAAATATAGCGTGACGCCTTTGTCCATACGGGGTGGCACAGGCATAATAATAGTCGCCATATTTAGCCTGTTATCCATCATTTCATTTTGCGATGCTGGGAAGAAAATACCTAGTAGATTGTACAACAAGGGCATAAAATGGGTTTTATGTACGAGTTATTATACACTCTGCTTTTCACTTCGATCGTGAGAAAATTAAACAGAAATATTGCAAAAAAAGTAAATATTATGAAATAATTGCAAATTGAAATTACCGAGAAAAAATAAGGACTTCCCGCCATTAAACATTTTTTTTTGGACGTGCCTCCGCAGCCGACTCTGGTCGCCGGCAGTGGCACTTAGCATAGGTGTATGTGGCTGTTTAACTGACGACCTTTGTCAGAGTCTGAGATTTAGACGAAGATTTTACTTTATGCTCTAGAACATAAAATTTGATTTTATGCTGGCTATACCCGACATAAAGACGAACTTTACGAGCATGAGAAGTGAAAACAAAATATTTAACTGATTTGTAGGGTGTGAATATTGCTACATGGCGAGGACTTTGCTCAGCAGTGGAACACTTATCGGCTATTTAAAAAAAATATACGCGTGTAGCACCGTACACGTGTTAGAAGTAAAACTTCTGTAGCTAGATCATTAAGTGGTACCTATACTATACACCTATACCTACCTATACTAAAAGAGATTTAAATTTCCAATTTTGAGATCCAATCTCTGCTTCAAGTTACTTTTAAGTTTCAGACGTCCGATTATTTGAAATTATTTTATACTTGTACTTACTTTTAATACGTCATGTCATTTATTTCCCACCATTCCTTATCTACAATTTGTCGCGCTCGTGGTGATATACTTAACTCATTCAATTATTTGCATCTCGCTCAGATTATATACCATCTGACGTCACGTCTTTAAGCCGTCTCGCTCAAATGTATGCATTGCTTTGCTTGTTTTAGAAATCCATATCGACCCGTGTGACATTGATGAAACTCTTTTCTTACAAACTGTATGGATCGCATCGCACAGCTGTCAAACATAAGTTCCGGTTCCAACAAAGAGGTTTTTTGTTTGTCCCAGCCAGCGGCGGCGGCGGCGGCGGCGCCATCTTGGCCATACCGGAAATCAAGAACTCGTGGAAGAATGCTTAAAATAATTTTTATTTGTTAACGTTTCATCAGGTTTTTCTCTCACTAATTAACATTCTTTATTGTACGAATGCATTATTATCTTATCTGATTAGTTAAAAACCGTATTGAAAATAGTTGCGGTTTTAAAAGTCTTCAGCCGACCCTGACGTCACCGATTCCAATTTCCGTTACATTTCTTAGCCACTCGTGATAGCTAGCACCCGCCTAGTAGCAATTGAAAAGCAAATATATGAATAACCCACAGTTGAGAGGTTAAATAAATTTTACCCCCGTGCCCCAAGAAGTTTTACTTCAAAAAATACAAGCCGCCATTGTGACCACCGTCAGAGTGAGAGAATCTAGAGGACAAAGGCCGAAACAAATGGAAACCTGTACTGAGTGATAGGGTACTCAACCACTCGCTCATACATTATGATGATGATGATTGATTACTTTGCCGCGTTGACACGTCAGTTTAGCTCTCTTCATTACCTCGTACAAGATATCGGATATCGTGTCCGAGAAATATTCGAAATCTACTTTTATTTTTCTTCAACATTTACAAATCTGTCGATAGCTGCGCTTGCGCTGTGATCATCACATTTTGTGCGTGCCGCGTCAGCCAATCGGATCGCTTTAATTACATTTTTTAACGCGAATTCCGAATTATTAAAACACACAAGCGGTCGGTACGTAATGCTATTTCTTCCTGGCTGTTGTGCAAGGTAAAACTGTATTACTTCTTAATACGCTATTGCATATAAACATGCAAACTTATCGAAAATAATATGTTACAATATCAATCAAATCAAAATATATTTATTTCAAAACAGGAAATGTACTTACAGCGAATTGACAAAGGAAACTAAGTAAATATTTTAAGGGTGTACAAGAATATAAGACATTATGAAGTACATTTAGGATGAGAGACGAGCTGGTATCCTAGCTAGATTATGTAATAATCTGTATTAAGGAATACCAGGCCCAGCCCCTTACATTAGGGTGATTAGAATGTGTTTATTATATCTTAACTTAATTTATTTTATTTTAAATATCTTTTGTTCAGTTAATTTAATTGATAAGTGAGTGTTGTGTAGTGATGTGTTGGTGGTGTGTGTGAATGTGTGTGAGGGTAAATATTATAGATACACATGTATGTACCACCACATACGAACGTAACTCTGCCTAATACTTTTCGTTGAATAAATTTGGTGAATAGTAGCACAGACACTAAATATTATAGTTCAGTCTATTCGTGATAGGAATGCAGTGAAATTTAAATTTAAATCTGTTAACACACACTCACAGGACAGGACACAACCTTCGCGTTCGAAAGTTTGCCTTTGTCACTGTGAACTTGGCTTGATAATTGGAAACGATTTGATTGGTTACGGGGCGTGGCTAGGCCGCCGGACAGTGATGACTTTACTGCATTCTTATCACGAATAGACTATAGGTAGCTAGCATGTATAAGGTACATGCGATAATTGCTCCCATGTTGAGCCTGCAAATTGAATAGGAATACCTACTCCATAGTGCGTGACAGGGAGCAAGCCCATTGCCCTCTTTGGAACATTCATATAGGCTTCATAGCTTTCAAATACCTCCAATATCCGTAGTCCGCAAACAGTATAATTTAGCGGAGCGTTCGTATAGCGGAGAAGTAAGTTCAAGGCGATCCGACCAGTTTGGTACCACTTGGGCAAAACAACCAGCCGTCTCCTTCACGCACGAGAGTAAGAGCGAGATGGAAGACGGATTATGTAAGGTCCAAGTAAGTGTAGATGATAAATGTTTAGCTATGGTGGCTTAGAGTGGCCATCTGGCTTGTAAGCAATAAATTACTACGTTGATTTTTCTCTCTAATAGGTACATACTTTGTAGAACGCCAAATCCTGGTACAAACAGGCAAAGAATTTTCCCCTGGGTACCTACAGCTTGGGAAGAAATCCTGGAAATTAAATAATGGCAACATCAGTGACATTTAGTGCAATAAAAACCAAATATGTCAAGAAAACACGCAGTAGTCTGCAAATGTTGCCATCATTTATTATCTAGTATTTCTTGCCAAGCTGTACTTTAACGTTTGACTGACACTCAAAAGTTATCCATTAGGTATCATGTGTCTGAGTGACAGCGCCAGCAAGACTTTTCAGTTATCCATTAGGTATCATGTGTCTGAGTGACAGCGCCAGCAAGACGTTTCAGTTATCCATTAGGTATCATGTGTCTGAGTGACAGCGCCAGCAAGACTTTTCAGTTATCCATTAGGTATCATGTGTCTGAGTGACAGCGCCAGCAAGACGTTTCAGTTATCCATTAGGTATCATGTGTCTGAGTGACAGCGCCAGCAAGACGTTTCAGTTATCCATTAGGTATCATGTGTCTGAGTGACAGCGCCAGCAAGAAGTTTCAGTTATCCATTAGGTATCATGTGTCTGAGTGACAGCGCCAGCAAGACGTTTCAGTTATCCATTAGGTATCATGTGTCTGAGTGACAGCGCCAGCAAGACGTTTCAGTTATCCATTAGGTATCATGTGTCTGAGTGACAGCGCCAGCAAGAAGTTTCAGTTATCCATTAGGTATCATGTGTCTGAGTGACAGCGCCAGCAAGACGTTTCAGTTATCCATTAGGTATCATGTGTCTGAGTGACAGCGCCAGCAAGACGTTTCAGTTATCCATTAGGTATCATGTGTCTGAGTGACAGCGCCAGCAAGACGTTTCAGTTATCCATTAGGTATCATGTGTCTGAGTGACAGCGCCAGCAAGACGTTTCAGTTATCCATTAGGTATCATGTGTCTGAGTGACAGCGCCAGCAAGACGTTTCAGTTATCCATTAGGTATCATGTGTCTGAGTGACAGCGCCAGCAAGAAGTTTCAGTTATCCATTAGGTATCATGTGTCTGAGTGACAGCGCCAGCAAGACGTTTCAGTTATCCATTAGGTATCATGTGTCTGAGTGACAGCGCCAGCAAGACGTTTCAGTTATCCATTAGGTATCATGTGTCTGAGTGACAGCGCCAGCAAGACGTTTCAGTTGCACTTTGTTGTTGTTTGTCAGCAGCATTCGGCTAATATATGGTATCATTCATGTTGCATTTTGTGTCGTAGATCACCTATTTCGATTAAAATCTACAACCGTCTATCAATCCTTACACAAAGGGTCAATTTGGCGTGGCATGGCACAAGAAATGTCTCGGCCGGCACTCGAACCGGAAGCCTCTGGTTAGGAGCCACACGTCACTATTGGGGTCATCGGGATGCTCTCCAGTCATTCATTCACCTTGTTGTAGTCGTCGACACTAGTGACCAAGTGTGCCGAACACTACACACCTACCTATACCTTATTACCTATACCTACATGCAGAATTTAGTAGGTATTTAGGCCTACCTAAAGATATCCTGGTTATGGATGTTTTTGTGCCGTCGTAGTTTTTGGTTAGGTACAACACAGGGTATTCTAGTGTGGGGCCGGGAACAATTTATGTTTATGATTTATTTATGGGTGATTAAAACATAAACAATTGAGCTGAGGGTAAATAATCAATAATAAAAAGCTTATTAGAACTTAGCGCTCCCGTTGAAATCTTTTCTATAGGGGACGTCATGCGTAACGTAACAATATGGTTATCGATTTTATTTTATTGTTCGTTCTCATTCTATGTTTGTGTACTTGTTTGTACTATATTACTTTACCGTAGATTGTATTTAAAAGTAGTCTAACACAGAAGAGGCTTTAATGATGAAAAATTACGATTGAAGAAATCTGTGTAATTCGTTCTATAAACACAGAAGTATTACGAAATACCCTCGGAAGAATATTAGTAAATTATAAATAAACATATTGTACATTACAGCACATAGCGTCACCATTTTCCGCATACTGTTTGGAAGATGCAAGAAAAGAATCATCGTCATCTATCAATCATAGAACAAAGACCCACCTTTAGCTAGTGGGTAGGCACGATAATGAATAGACAAGTAATTTAAAATCCCAAAGGTTGTGGGACGAGCCGCTCTGCCTCCAAAGGCATGAGAGTCTTGTTGCCGGAGCTCGTGACTCGGCAGAGCGTGCTCGTTTGCTCGCAACCAGGGAACGAGAGTCAGGGCACTGGCTGCACGCCATCCCGTCCAGACAGCTTGGCACGCTTCTGAACAGGACCACCCTCACGCTCGCTGTCTGCCTGCGACTGGGGGTAAAAACCAACGAGGTACATCGCTGCCGGTGCGGCGCCAGGGTGTGCCAACAAGGACACCACGGCCTGTCCTGTAGCTACAGTGCCGGCCGTTTTCCCAGACATGCTGCCCTGAATGATATCATCCGTCGGGCCCTTTCTAGCGCGGGCGTACCGTCTGTATTAGAACCGCCAGGCATAGCCCGCGACGACGGTAAGAGGCCCTAAGGAATGACACTCATTCCGTGGCAGCATGGGAAGTCATTGGTATGGGATGCAACGTGTGTTGACACACTAGCGCCATCCCATTTACCAGCGACTTCTTCCAGGGCCGGTGCCGCGGCGGGCTCTGCAGAGGGTTTGAAACGGCGCAAATATGCCGCCCTTGGGGAGGGCTACATATTTGTGCCGTTTGGCGTAGAGACCCTCGGGCCGTGGGGGACCGACGCTCGGCGAGTCTTAAGGAGGTTGCAAAGAGACTCGTCGAAGCGTCAGGTGATTCTAGAGCTGGCACCTACCTCGCTCAGCGAATTAGCATAGCGATACAGCGAGGTAATGGTGCAAGCATGTTGGGCACCCTGCCACTCGACGGCGGCGGTGACCCTATGGATATTTTTTATAACTTAATTTTTAGTAGTAAGTTAATTGTATATAAATAAAATTAAAAACAGTATTTTGACAAGTAATTATGTAGAAATAAATAGGTAATTGGAACTAATGGTAGGTAATAAATTGTAGTCCTAATTGCTGAAAACATGTTTTATTGTCCGAAAACTCGAATTCATAGACCACATAAAAATTAGGTATGGCAGGTAGTAGTTATTTAACTTACCCACCGAACTAGAATAACTTGAAAAAAATCAGGTTGTTTGGTACCGACCACGTCCACACGATAATTTCGTATTGGATTCGCCGCAAGTCAGAAACTTTCTTTCCCAAATCTGGGTGTTCAAATAGGTATAACCTACAAAAAGTTCCATCATCACTTAAAAGATTTTCCAGCCAGTAAATATTGCTGTCAAACACAGAAAATACTTAGTTTTGCGTTTGAGTTTGAAAATAGAACAATCGCAAATCGCAACCGAGCAAAACTCACCTGATAAATGCCGTGTGTCTAGCTGTCCTGCAGCCACCGTAGCCACAGCAAGCCACACGACGAGCCAGCCATAGCCGGCCCTCCTCATGATTCCTTCACACCACACCACACATCAACACCAGAAACCCACTTGCACGAACTTGTAAAACAAAACACTAAGTAATCCTTGCGCTCGAAAGTTGAATTAACGGTTGGAAAGTTTTGGTGACGTGTAGCGTTTGTTTTAGTTGGACGCAACACACGACTAGCTGCTACCAGTGTAGGCAAGTGACTGGCGTTCGTTTCGTTTCGTTGGGCGGTAGAGCGGGGCGGCTGCGTGCGACCGGCCGGCGAAGCCAGGTAGGGTGGCCATATACGTCACATGATTTGCGCAAAGCCTCTTTTTTGTTACCTTTGTTGTTGATACGGACTTGCTGTTTGGGATGAGGTGATGACGCTTAATGTATTTGTGATAAAATGTAAAACAATACATAGCCTTCAATCTTTCACGATACACCAATTCAATCGATCAAAATGAAATTAGCACGCTAACTCTTTCTCTGGCTTAATTATTATTATGTGCAACGTTTCCCTATTTACCGACCGAGCAATAAAAATACATCTAATTAAGAATTTGTGGACGCTTATCTATCTAGTATAGAGCAAGTGATCAAGTAGTACAACCAACCTAGTAGACCAGGTAGGTATCTACGAGTCAATTTTGGATTATGAAGTTTAGCGAGACAAACAAAGGGGTTCTGTAGATGACGACCTGTCTTAAAGAATGACCCCTTACATAGTTCAGCTTTCCGACGATCTTTTGGCACGCGGTGACAGGTGGAACTATGGTGACAGGTGGAAATAAACCAGGTCAGTGCGTTAAGTTGCGTAGATCTAGCGCCCCCTTGTAAACGTCACCTAAGTGCCAAAAGATCGATGAAAGACTATTTTGTATCTGAAAGTGAGGGACAGAGGTATGTAATGAATGATATTACTATTCCTTTTCGTACAATAAAAACAGGCATTATAAACAGGCAGAAGTTTGTAAAATAGGTATGTTTCGAGTTCACTGATCTCTGATGAGACAGAAGTAAAGCGAAATTTATTCATTATTTAAAATTCTTCGAACATTTTTTGCACTGTTAAATTCGATTTAGGTACTAGCAAAAATAATATTTACAGTATTGCTTACTCTACGTGGATTTTGGTGAAGCCATTTTGAGCTCCGATCAAGTATTTCTCCTGATTAAAAAAAAAATACATGGTTTGCTGGAAGAAATATCTAGTTAGTAATCGCCTTGGTTATTAAAATTCATAAATTAAACATTCCAAGCGTTCGAATTCGATTTCGAACAATGTACGGAAAATCTCTCGATGCTGGGAACCCTATTTTGCACAGGTGGTTGGTTTACGATCGCCAGCTAGCTGTAGCAGGACTGAGGACTAGCAGGCAGGTAGAAAAGCGACGAATTGATGAATCCACACCACTGCCGCCAGATGAAATAAAACATAGGACATGAGAAGTCGATCGATTGCCAAAATTAGGCTTCGGCGATGACTGATGAATGAGCTAGCAAACTCGCCATCTCGCAGAGAACCTATTTACTGGCCATTGGCCATACGTACCTACGTAACTGAGCTGAGGGTACTTACTTATAGAGGCAGATTTACCGGTACCGATCGGTACGGGCAACCTTACTTACTTCCATAAACTTTAGGTAGTCCGTACCGATTGGTAAATCTGCCTCTATATGTGAGCACCCTTGTGCCGTTGCCGGCAATAATCCATTTGTGGGAATATAATGTATGAGGCCATATTGCCGGCAATATTGCGCCCATACGTTAAAATATGGCAATATTGCGGGAACTAATAGCAATATTGCCGGCAACGACGCATAAGTAGTCACACACAACCTTATGGAAAAAGGCGTACGTCACGCTATGTTTGTTTCTTGACATGACAACAACTTCCTATCCTACCCACTACACTACCCAGTGTATCGATGTTTCTTGACATGACAACAGCTTCCTATCCTACCCACTACACTACCCAGTGTATCGATGTTTCTTGACATGACAACAGCTTCCTATCCTACCCACTACACTACCCAGTGTATCGATGTTTCTTGACATGACAACAGCTTCCTATCCTACCCACTACACTACCTAGTGTGTCGATGTTTCTTGACATGACAACAGCTTCCTATCCTACCCACTACTACACTACCCAGTGTATTGATGTTTCTACCCCACCCTACAAAAACTGTATGAAGAAGTACCTATAAATCGATGTTCCTACGCTACCCTATGTACAAAAGCTGCTTGAAGAAGTACCTACCCACCAGTAGAGAAGTCATTTACAAAGGCAAGCTTATCAAGGCAGGCAAGTTTGTAAGAAAAACTGAATTTTAGCGTAGCCTACGTTGTACGAAACCCTCTCACTCAACGCGAGTCCAAATCGCACGTGGCAGCTTTTTTATATATAGGTATGTATATCTTTGTTTGTATGGTAATTTTATTTCTCGAAAGGATTTTGTATTTTTGTCTATTCTAGTAACTTTCAAAACTTTTTTAACTGAACTGGTAACATTCTATGCCATCCTGTCATTAAAAAAAAAAACGTCAATGTCAAAACAAACAAATGATTTGTGGCTTTGTGGATTTGTGACGCGACGAGACGCGCGAGCCGGAGCGTCTGTCTGTACAAAAATAGCTCAGTTTTGCGCAAAATAATGAGTTAACTTACTGAATTATCGTGCATCATGATGGGTGCCGACCAGCCAGACCTCTTATTCTTCGACACCTTCTCCCACGCGACCAGCGAAGTAAGTTTCAACTCCTCCAAAATTCACCTCTTCCATCACCATACCAAATTAGTTATATTTCACGTATTTACTGTCCGATTTCATCCACAGGAGCTGAATCTAGACCTGGTGCAGTTCCCAAAGTCAGTTTACGTGCGTGAAATACGTATAATACCTCTGGGGGCGCGCGTGGAAGGCGATTTTCCCGGCGGGGTTCGCCTTGGGGCTACAAACCCTACCAAGTTCCACATCGACTTCTTTGTCAATGACTTGAGCAAGCCAGGGACGTCGACCTTTGAGTCATTGGGCAGCTTGGACTACTGCCAGAATGGACAGATACATATGGAGTGTGCGGCGTCCGAACAACCGAGGATACCCACCGATGGCCTTGTTCTTAGAGGTTAGTCTGATTATTTTATACTCATTGACAATCTGTCCCATACAACTAGTGTCAATACATGAAAAATATAGGAAGAACACTGTTACATTTCCATACTAACATATATCTTGACAAATTTGTAATGTCTATTCACAAGAAAAATCATATATGATAGATTTTTTATTCATAAGGAAGAATTTATGATCTTTTATACCCTTTCATCAACACTTTTCAAAGATATTGGAAAATATTTCCAAAGATAATTGTCGCAGGTGACATTAATATTAATACAATCAAAGAAACCATATACTCGAATAGACTACTTGATATCATGAAAAATTATAATCTGACTAATCATATAGACAAGCCTACTAGGCGCAACGCCTGCCTTGATCATATAATAAGCACAGTAAAAGAGGGAACGGGATCTATTATACCACTCGGCCTATCTGATCATGAAACGGCCCAGATGTTAAGGATACCAGTAAAATCGAAGGTTAGCATACCAAAATCAGTGTTTGTCTATCGCAGAGATTTTTGTGAGGATAACCTAAACAAATTCAAAGAATGTCTCGAAAGTCTTTCCTTTTCTGACGTGTACAGTGAAGCTGACTTGAACCATAGCTTCAACGAATTTCATGACCTACTATGTTTGTTCTACAATTTATGCTTTCCGTTAATACGAGTGAAGATAACTAGAACAAAAAAACAAAAATGGATGTCTAAAGGTCTACAAATTAGCTGTAAAGTGAAGAGAATATTAAGGTTTAACTACTACAAGTACAAAACAAGAAACACAAAACATGTGTATAAAAGATATGCTCAGATACTGAAAAAGTGTACGCAATTAGCCCAAAGAAATAGTAATAGTAAATTCATAAACAGCAGCAGAAATGTGTGCAAAGCTTCCTGGACAATCATCCAGAATGAAATGGGACCCACAAATCAAAGTCAGGCCATTGATAGGATACTGTATGAGGGAAACATTATCACAAACCCGGCAGATATTGCAAACACAATTAATGATTATTTCATTAATACAACAAATATTAATAACAGTAACAATTCATTCCAAAAGACGACTCACTCACTGGACAACACAATTTTCCTAGAACCAGTATGTCCAGTTGAAACTTATAAGATCATCATGTCCCTTAATAATACTAATGCTTCAGGAAACGACGGCCTCACTACGAAAGTGTTAAAAAAATGTGCTAACGAACTTTGCTTCGTGCTTACATATCTTATCAATCTTTCTCTAGAGTCAGGGTGCTTTCCATTAAAACTGAAACAATCGGTAGTTAAACCGTTGCATAAGAAAGGCAGTAAAGATGATGTTGGGAACTACAGGCCAATAACCCTGATCTCAATACTATCAAAAGTATTCGAGAAAGCCATGCAAATTAGACTTTACCATTTTTTCACTGCACATCAAATATTGAAACCCGAACAATACGGATTCCAAAAAAATAAATCTACTACACTAGCAGCCTTTAACCTAGTAAGCAGTCTAAGCTATCGGGTTGATCAAAAACAAATTACGACTCTTTTATTGTTTGATATGTCCAAAGCATTCGACTTTGTTGACCATGAAGTACTGCTGATTAAACTTGAACAATGCGGAATAAGAGGTCCATCACTGGCCTGGATCAAAACATACTTAAGGGACAGATCCCAATATGTAGAAACGACGAGGTTAGAAGGTAATGTTTTAAAAACATATAAATCACAACCTAGGTTTAATCAATATGGAGTGCCACAAGGCAGTGTCCTTGGTCCTCTCTTATTCCTTGTGTACATAAATGATCTCCCAGACCACATAAAACACAAATGTATATTATTCGCTGATGACATTTCAATAATAGTGACACAAAAAAATAATAATTTAAATAATCATATCTCGGACATTAATGAAACTGTGACAACCATTGTAAATTATTTAATCAATTCCAATTTAAAAGTAAATTTAACAAAAACTAATGTAATGAATTTCAATAAGAACATAAATAACAAATTATTAAGTATTAATCACAAAGGACAACAATTAGATAATGTAGACCATGCAACATTCTTAGGTATAATAATTGATAAGAATCTTAATTGGAAGGAACACACCAAGAAAGTCTGCAACAAATTAAATAGATTTGTATTTGTCTTGAGAAGGCTAAGTAAAATTGCATCAAGACAAACGGCGATATCGGCCTACTACGGATATATAGAATCAGTACTCAGATATGCCTTGATCATCTGGGGGAACGGTACCGACAAGCAAGCTGTCTTTATCGCTCAAAAAAAATGCATCCGGTCAATAGTTGGAGTACCGCAGCACGTATCATGCAAGCCATTGTTTCGAGAGTTAAAAATACTACCATTTCCCTGTCTATATATCATGGAAGTATCTACATTTGTTAAACTTAACACAAATCTATTTGCCAAGGCTAGTGATTTATATCCCAGAAATGCCAGAAATCCAGATAGGCTTGTTTTAAAACACTGTGCCAGAACAGCACTGTACCAAAATAATTGTGACGCAATGTGTATAGCGGTATACAATAAGATACCTCAGGATATCAAAAATCTTCCTGTTAATCTCTTTAAATCGAAACTACGAAAATGGCTATTAGAGAATTGTTTTTATTCACTTCAGGAATTCTTCACTTTTAAAACGGAATAATACAAATTAATAAACGTGTACATACTTATACTAAATATTTGCATGCTATTGACTAGCTGTTTAAGGAGCTCAATTAATTAATGTACCAAAATAATTACTGTACAAAACCCTTTACATTGCAAATAAATTTCTTATTTCTTATTATTTCTTATAAGAAAAACCATGCAGGCAAAGAAAATCTCGAAAGAAACAACCAAAGATTATATATATAAATACTGGCTGGAATCAACCAAAGATTATATATGGCATGCTATGCCAAAAGGCACACAGAAACTAGGGATATGTAAATACTGGCTGGAAACAACCTCCATCTGATGATGTCAAATAAAATAAAAGTGGACTTTGCATTTTTACTCGGAATAATACCAAAGAGCCAGTCATTTGAATTTCCAATTAAATAGAATATATTTTATGTGGTTTTTATGCCTTCCATAACAGCATGAAAAATTGTACTGAAATTAATGGTTTTCTTTGGTATACATGGTTTTCATAGACGCGTTAGTAAGATGAGATATGATCCTGCCATTGTCCTTTTATCTGGAAATAGAAGAAACATTAGTTTTTAAGCATTGACAATTATCTGGTGTTATGGAAATCAATCTTTTTCATTAAATGCTCAAGAGAAATTAGTATGGAAAAAGGAACATAATTACAGAAAATACTTGTATCATGTTAGCTCCACTTTTTTTTCATTCTTAGAGGTGTGTTTCCATTCCATCCAATTGTTCTAATGGAATGCCTCATTCTTTGAACTGCTTTTATTGTGTGTACTATCAGCAAATGGGTAAATTGAGTTTTGTCAAACAGTGAACGAGGCTGACTTAAGAAAAATTCAATCTCAATAGTTCCACATCAAAGTTGCAAGTGATCAAAATTATAATTTTTCTTTTTCAGGCTGGTATACAACAATTACTCTGGCTGTCTACGGAAGCCTCACTCAAGTGATAAGCGACACTCCACCTGTCTGCTCCAACCCACCACCACCAGCTAAACAATCCATCCCCAGAGAGGTGGCTCCGGTCCCAGCACCCAGCGTTCCACCAGCCACCGAGTGGAACCCGGAAGCCTCCAACCCCATACCAACTACTTACACTGGCAATGTGGCAACAGCCAACCCAGAAGTCTATGGCCCAAATAACTATCTGCCAGACAACTATGATAGTCAAATGTATAGGTCTGACTATTATGCGGCTGAGCAGCCAAAAGATCCAAGAACTTCCTACCATGTGGACAGCCATGAGTGGGACAAGGATAGAAGACCGTTGAGCTGCGATCGGGACTCATCAAGGTTGAGTCCGAGGTCAGATGACAGAGATAGGAGAGACGGTCGAAGCCGTAGAAGATCTTTGGAACGGAGAAGCAGGGAGTCATCGAGACTGAGGGATAGGAGTCGTGAATTAGACAGAGAAAGATCTAGAAGTCTCGATAGGGACTACGGCAAAGGAGACTACAGGCCTTTGAGTAGGTCTCGTTCCAGAAGCAACGAAGGCCGGGATCGAGTGAGAGCCTCGCACGACCGGGATTGGGACCGATCCTACAAGAAGGATGAATATCGGCGTCACCGGGACAGCTCGTACGAACGATCTCGCGGAGGATCATACGAGAAACGCTCAGAATCGTACGAGCGACGCGGATCACCGTACGATAAGCGAGCGCCCTCGTACGAACGCAAGCGCTCTCCGTACGACAAACGAGGATCGTCATACGAACGCCGCGCGCCTTCGTACGACAAGAAAAGGCATTCGCCTTATAATCGTATCAGATCAGACAGCTACAACAGTCGTTCGCCGAGTCGCGACGACCCAAGAAAGCGTCCTAGGACGCCACCAGGCGAGACCAGTCGACGACCTCTGCCTCCTTCGCCTAGGGAAGGGAAAACTAGTCCGATCAACTCAATACGCTCTGAAGACAGCGAGTTCGATCGCAGCGGAAAACAGATCCCGAGAGTCGAGTTTTACCACCAGACTTACCGTCATAAGGCTCCGATTAGAAGTCCTTCTCAAGAGGCCGAGGCACCTCCTTACGTGGAACCACCACACCCGACTTTAGTGACTGTTCCAATCGTCGAAATACCGGTACCAAAACAGACCCCAACCATAGAATCCCCAGTGAGACAAGACGACGAGAAATCTATGGATGCTGAGCAGTTCGAACCTATTTTATCCGATGAGGACATTTGCGACGATTTGGAAAGCTCGTCCTATATGGACGTGGATTACGATGTGAATGAATACTGCGGTGTCGATGATATTATCAAGTATTACAACCCGTTCAAAGCTGAGTGGGTTCAATACGAAAACTTGAACAAGGTCCATTTGCTGGCGACTGTAAAACGAGAAGACCAGAAAGACGTGATGACAGCTACCTTTGACGAGCTGTGCGATGTGAGCTCAGACTTGTTCAAAATGTCCGAAATCACTAAAACCGCTAAAGGGAGAGAGCAGCAGTTTATCTTCAGCACTTTCACTGAAATCGACAACGTTAATAGAGAAGAGTGGGTACACCAGTGCGAGCAAATAATCATGTCCATGACCATCCTGAGCAAAAACACTGACATCATACTACGGATTTTCCACACCGACAGCCGTAGCGACGAAAACAAGGAATTTTCGGATATCTGCAATCTTCTTGTAACCTTTTGCAAGATCGGTCTGAACTTTGAATTCGCTTTAGCGCAGCAACAGCCGACGTACAAAGTTCGTCACATGAAGTGCGGAATCCGACTTGCCGAAGCGTTGCTCTCCCACAAGCTTAACGGTCAAGTCACTAAAGTACTGCTGAACGCGGGAATTTATATTCCTATGCTGCTTCTAGACATGTACTCCAAGGAATATATGGCGTTGAGCATCCGACTAATGATATTAAAGGCTTTGAATGCTAGTCTGTCCTCTAAAGAAGCTATAGACCAGTTTATGACGGAAGCTGTTTTCCCTGTCTTTGATAAAAAGGAAAGCGATAATCCTCAAAAACCTTGCAACGGATATCAAGCTCTCATAACGATAATGGAGACGAACCCTTTAGCAAGGATTAAGTTTTCTTTGAGTGCATTGATCAAGAAACTTAATATTTACGAACTGTTAGGGAAACTGAACGATATCGTGTTGAATTTCAACCAAACGGCGGCAGAAAGTCAGCAGACTGACGACTTGGAACTATCTGAAAAGGATGTAGATTTCATCGTCGATTCTTTGGACGAGATACTTTACATGTACCGCACACAATGCTTCCACATCTCACAGCCAAAACGATTCTTGCCGGTGTCCGCACAATTCGACATCAACAAGGACTGTTCCAACCAGACCTTACTGGAATTCTTTAACATTCATCGCGTCCTCGAAGTCTGCCTTTACCTTCTCACTTGCCCATCGACTAGCAACAACCTAGTTATCATCAGCCCGATACATGACTTCATCTACGAGCTAATACACTCCCAAAATGGGCTGAACTTTTTGAACAAAAATATGGTATTGAGCGAACTCATCTTCAAGACCTTAGTCCAACCTTATGGGCAGCAGAATCCGGAGGAATATATCTACCCTCACGATTTGAGCAACTACAGTGACTTGCAGATCTTAGGTCTCGAATTGGCGTATCGACTGAAGGCTTTATATCATCTGGAATCGATTTGCGATCTGCAAGCAGGGAAGGGTGATGAAAACGAACTGATAGATCGCCTGCAGTCTCTCTACTGCCTCAGCTTTGGTAGTGTCGGGAAGACAGCAGTTCCAGATGTTATAGTAATGGGAGACAACGCCGATTGCTTGATGGAAGTGTTTGAAAGAGACTTAAAAAGCAGGAGTAAAAGCGAATCGCCTACGAAATCGAAGTCGCCAGCTAAAGGGTACGCTATAGAACTGATTGTGCTGGCTGTACGCTTTTCTGCTGATGTTCCCTTCTTGAAGAAATACGGGCCAAGAATCCTTAATGTGGCAAAGGAACACGACAGATTCGAGCCCAGTGTTTCAAGTATACTGCAAGAGGTAGAACCGTACCTAAAGCCCGTGGAGAAGACGAATCTTATTTCTGGAGACGACATGGCAGAATGCGTTGAAATCCTCAAGTCTAGTTTGGAGCACACACCGGACTTACCTGGTGAACTCATGACATGTCTGAGGATTCTCCGACACTTCTGCATCTCGGACTACCACGCGAATATCACAATAGCAACAGAATCCGCTACCGAAGAGTATGTGGAGTTGAAATACAAGTATAACGTTCTACAGCTGTTCTCATTAGACGGTGTAGCGCATCTGGCAGGAATCTTGGACAAGATCGCAACCCACTTTGATCAACCCAGCATGCATACCTCGTTTTTCGCTTCAGTGAAAGGATTGCAATTGGCCCAAATGCTGCTGGCTTGTTTGAGATTGTTAGACGAAATGTTGGCTAGGGTTGTACGCTGCCGTGGGTCAAGATTCCGAGACCTAACAGCTGCTCCGATGCTGTTGAAGACTTATGGGATTGTAAAAGCGTTTCCGGTTGGTTCAGTTGGATATAGAACTGCTACCAAAGCCGCCGAGGCCTCCGTCAGAGCTCTACTGGCATATTCTCAACCAATAGCCGATGATGCCACCGACGGTGACTCCATACGCCGTGGTCCCTGGACCTCCCTCTGCTCTGAAGTCATATCCTACATCATGACTGCGCCCTACACCTTCGTATCCGGTCTTCTAGTCTTTTCCGAACTGCTGCCTCTTCCTTTGCCGATGCACACGAAAATTTCACCGACAGACCGCGAATTGGCCGACGCGTGCAACGAACGGCGACTGTGGTCTGCGCATTTGCACGCTCTCTCCAACGATCTGATTGACATGATCCAGATCATCTGCATGTCAACCTACAGACCTGTGGTTCATATGCTGCGTCGGGTTTGCGTTCAGATAGCCGACCTAGCCCCTAATACTGCTGCCACTGTCGCCAGAGCGGCTATAGGAGCTGTCACCAGAGAACTAAAACCTGGAGAGCCTATCTCCGCTAGTGCTGCCAGAGTTCTAGAATTTCTAGCCTGCTTAGTTGCTCACGCTCCTGTCAAATGTGCTGTTTTACACGCAATGAATAGCGGGGGGCCTAAATCAGCTGACGTCCAAACGGCTTTATGTTCCGTCTTCAGTTTGTCAAGCGGTACGAACGACCACGCGACCGCCCAGGACTTTGCAGCCCACGCCCTAGCCGGTCTATGCGATGCTGAAGTGACCTTGACTCCTCTAACCGCGTCTCCGGATGTACTCTTCGCAAATTCTCTACCGAACCGAGAAACTTTATCGGCTTTACTGGAGTCGACGGCAGATTGTCTGGAGTCTTCGACAAAGACGTGTGCGGTTGTTTCGTCGGTGCTGCGAGCGTATTTTGTGTTGACTGAGCACGAGTACGGGTTTCAGCAGTTCAAGAAGTTTATTGCGAATAAACGGGAGGCGCTTGGGAAGTTTTTCAAGTGGTTGTTGGAAGGTGAGCACCAGTTTATTATTTTTATAATGCCTCCCTCATAAAACATCCAAAGAGCCCAGGTTATATTCTTTAGCCTTCGCCAGGTCTTACTAGTTTAATTTTAGTGAAACAAAACATTTACATACAGGCACATATATTGCTTCTGGCCCCACACTAGTATACCCTGTGTCGTGGGAACCAGAAACAGCGACATGACAAACATGTAAACATCCAAGACCTGGGTTTTTTGTCCCCAGCTGGGATTCGAACCCGGGACCTCTCGCATGGTAGGCAGGTGAGCAACCACTGCGCCACAGAGGTCGGTCGTCGTCGTCAGTGACGTCGCTGCGCCGTTTCTGAATCCCACGACACAAGGTGTACCTATGTCTGCTGAGACAATAAGTCTGTTCACTTTAGATATCGCCGCCTTTGATTGTGCCGCTTTGGCCCGTAACGGCTTTTGTCAAATAATTGAGACGCTCACTTAAAGTCTGATTTTCATTGATGCAGTAGCTGGATCCAGTATTACTGGATTCCACCACTGAATTGACAATGGATCAATGTAAACATGTTTCAATCCAGTGCAGTGTCCGCTGAAACATGTTTACATGGATCCAGTGCTGGAATCCAGTGTTACTGCATCAATGAAAAACAGCCTTAAAGGATTTAATAACTGGCTTAACATGGGAGCAACTGAGCCTCTACCACCCATAGGAGAAAACACAATGATATTTATTTACCGTTTAGTCGCTAGCGTCTTCTCAAAAGCGGAAGCTTCTCAGTCAAAGCCTTTTTTCGTCAGCGCAGTGGACTTTTTGACAGTGAAAAAAGACTTCTGTACCGCTACAGATTTACAGCGATCTTTTGGCACGCGGTGACAGGTGGAACTAACGCTTGTTCGTTTTGTTAAGCTGCGTAGAACTAGCGCCCCCGTAAACGTCACTCAACTGCCAAAATATCGTTGGAAGACTAGTCTTCTTTCTTCTTGTTCTTCAGCATTTTCGCGTCCACTGCTGGACATATGCCTCCCCAGTTGACCGCCGTTTCGTGCGCTCTGCGGTCTCTCTCGCGAACTCTCGTCCAGTTCGGGCCGGCTTCTTTACCGCAGTTTATTTGTACTCTTCTTAGGCCCCGGCGAAGACAAGGTAGACTGCCTCAGCCTCTACTTAGACCTCATCCGGATACTCCGCACGGAGGAGGGGGAAGGAGGGGTGGGGCGCAAGTCGCTGCTGGGTGCGAGCGAGATAGCAGACATGGTCGGTTACAGCGGGGAGGAGCATCCCGCGCTCACCTTGGATAAGATTTTGAAGGTTTGTTAAAGTGCTGCCTACAGTCGTCCAATTTTTTGGCTGTTGAATCACGTCTATAGGAAGGTATTATCCGTTCACGATCAGTATGGGATGC
>OY735265.1:11607640-11765093 GCA_963457715.1 Argyresthia albistria | reverse complement strand
AAGTCCAAGATTAGCGCCACCTAGAAGTATGTTAACGGAAACCATGGCGTTTAAAGTACAAATCTTACTCCTCACGCCATCTCTTTTTTACGAAGGGTTACTAATTCTAATTTGTAAGGGATGAGCACCCCGTGCTACTACATAGCCAAATGTGTGCGTAAACTCGTTCGTTTGTGAATGTATGCGTTCAGCACCTATGCAAAGAGCCTGTGATTCGCCCTCCGGCGCCAGGGGTGGGGTGCGGTGTCTGAATCAGCGCGGGGAAGGGAGTGGCCGTTCTGTACGTAGTACTATTATCTCTTCTGTGCTAGCGTGGTAGATTGAACAACCCCCTCCTCCCCTTAAACTGGTCACGTAGTATGGGTACGTTCCCTTAGCCGAGTTTTGTCGCGAGTTGGTGAAGGCCAGAGCTATGTAAACCGCATATCTCTGTCCTTCACTTTCCTATTACAAAACCCGTTATACTCTATCCATTCTTAGAATATTTGTACCAAGCTTGGTGTGTCGCTTCGTGATTCGGATGTTGACACCATTCACCGGGTTCGGCGATTTGATCAACTTAATGATGACAGGGGCGTACCCAGGCCCCCTGCTATCGTCGTCAGGATGACTCAGCGTCGACGCAAAGACGAAATACTATCGGCGACTCGAGTGCGCCGAGGCATCCAGACCACGGACTTTGGACTTCCCGGGCCGTCAGCATATGTTTACATCAATGACCATCTAACCCCGGTGAACAAGTTGCTGTTGAAGCGTGCCCGCGAAATAAAGAAAGCTTGTGACATCAAACATCTTTGGGTCAGAGATTGCAAAATCTTTATGAGAAAGACTGACACTAGTAAAGCCGTTAGAAATCTGCAATGACACTGATTTTAACAAATTTAAGTGACTGTGCTTGTCTTTTTGCGATAAATACTGGTATTTCTCGAATGTTTACCTTAAATCAATCGAATTTTACATCCCTCAATATTTACTTTGTGTGAGTCATCTGTTACTAATCAACGTCAAACTTATCATCACATTGTTATTCTCACGTTTGCTACAAAAATTGCTTCAATTGCTGTGTTCAATTCACTATTTTCTATGCGAAG
Organism: Argyresthia albistria; assembly: GCA_963457715.1. Lineage (NCBI taxonomy): Eukaryota > Metazoa > Arthropoda > Insecta > Lepidoptera > Argyresthiidae > Argyresthia > Argyresthia albistria. The sequence continues at coordinate 11,764,002 of OY735265.1, read as the reverse complement.
ATATCTATCGTCAATCCTCAACAAATAATATAATATTTACGTGTTTCTGCTATAGTTGTGTAACATATCTGCCACTGCCAGTCGCTAACATTGCTTATAAATATATTCATGCTTATCTTTCATTATCAATGCGCATCGTTAGTGAAGTTGGCAGGAAATTGAAAAAATACCCCGCTTACCGCTTTTTACTTTTACTTGTTTCTTATAAAATGCCAGCCTTAAACGAACTTAGCATATATTATCAGAACGTGAGGGGATTGCGCACAAAATCACATACTTTCTTTCCCAATGCTCTTCAATGTGGCTATGACATCATATGTTTGACTGAAACATGGTTATCTTTGAACTTTAATGATGAGGAATATTTCTATAGCAACTACGTAGTGTTTCGACTTGATCGAGAGACGCAGTCGAATACCCATAGACGCCGCCGTCACCGCCGCCGCCGCCACCGATCGGTGAAGGACCCCGCGGGTGGTGGGGTGCTGATTGCCGTGCGCCGAGGAATCTTGGCGCGGCGACGTGACGAGCTACGGAGCACGCCGACTGCCGAGGAACTATGGGTTACCATCGACCTGGACGGCGGTGGCACTAAGCACTCCCGAGTCAACTGTGATAATTCATTTCTAAACTGCACTTAGTGGCTTCTTACTACCCTCACAATAACAAACACCACGAATCACTTCAAAACTTCTTCGATTACTCGTCTGACCGTGTTTTTAAACAGTACAAACGATTTGTTCTTATTTCTTGGGGACTTTAATGTATCTTATGCATCCTGGGAAATTGCCAGCACTAATAGTTCAAACTTTCTTGATATTAATACAAATAATAATAGTGTGGCAACCTCACTCTCGGAGTTTATGATGTTGACTAGTTTGAAACAGTACAACTGGTGTACTAACGTTAACCACCACATTCTTGATTTGGTTTTGAGCAACACTGCTTGTTCCGTGGTACCGTGCGCCCATCCCTTGTTCCTGAGGACCCGCATCATAGATCTTTAGAGATCAATATTAATGTTCCTGGTCTTTTCTTACATAAGCAAAAGCCTCGTTTGAAACTCATGTATCATAATGCTGACTACGTGGCGATCAATAAACGAATATCCGACTATAATTGGAACAGTCTACATAATATGAATACGGATGATGCCACCAATCTTTTTTATAATCAGCTAAATTGTGTTATTGACGAACATGTTCCCAAACAGTCGGTACCATCTACCCCAAATAGTGGATACCCACAATGGTACTCTAGTTCCCTTATTAAATTAATACGTGAAAAACTTAAATATCACAAGAAATGGAAAATCTATCGTAATCCTCTAGATTATGATGCTTTTAGATTACTCAGACGCAGGAGAAGAAATTGGAACCTCTTTGTTTTGAATCGTTTGTGAGGAGAGCCGAAGAACGAATTGAACATTCCCCTAAATACTTCTGGAGCTATATAAAAACTAAATTTTCGTCAAATGCTATACCCGAGCGTATGGTTTATGATGGTAAATCTTCTTCAGATTGCCATTCAATCAGTAATTTATTTAATGAATATTTCAATTCTGTCTTTGTAAAGGATACTAATGACAATTCGATGGATCCCACTTTTGATTTGGATTATAATTCTTCCAATGCCCCGATAGACATTTCCTCAGTAAGAATTACCCGTAAACTAATCTTGAGACATTTAGATAAAGTAGATGTTAATAAGGGAGCAGGTCACGATGGGATCCATCCCATTTTTATCTCGAAATGCTCCTCCTCACTTTCCATACCGCTTACCATCATCTTTAAAAAGTCACTAAATGAGGGATGTTTTCCAAATATTTGGAAAACTGCAATAGTAACGCCTATACATAAGGGGGGTGAGAGGTGCGACGTAAAACAGTACAGGCCTATATCAAAACTATGTATTTTTGGTAAAATATTTGAAAAAATTGTAACACAAGAACTCTCTCAAACACTGTCACGTCACATCTCTCAATTCCAACATGGTTTTTTTAAGGGTCGTAGTGTTGACACAAACTTGGTCACTTTTACAGATTTTGCTATTAATGCTATGGACGCTGGATGTCAGGTTGATACCGTGTATACCGATTTTTCAAAAGCATTTGATAAAATTAATCATAATACACTCCTTTCCAAACTTCTGAAGATCGGTATACACGGTGATCTGTTTAGATGGTTGAAGTCCTACATAAGCAACAGGAGTCAAGCTGTCTCGTTAAAAGGATACACATCTGACTTTCTATCAATTGGCTCTGGCGTGCCCCAGGGTTCCCATTTGGGCCCATTTTTGTTTACCCTATACATTAATGATATTATGAATATTTTCTCAGACTCATGTCATTTGGTCTATGCGGACGATACTAAGATTTTTAAAGTAGTCTCAACCCCAGAAGACTGCACCTTACTTCAATCTGATCTAAACAATTTCATAACTTATTGTGCCCGTAATCAGTTATTACTTAATGTAGATAAATGTTATACAATAACATTTACCAGGAAACTTAATCCTATATTGGCTGATTACAGCCTCAATGGTATTCAAATAAAAAGGGTAACGCAGATTAGGGACCTGGGGGTAATGCTGGATTCTAAACTTCATTTCAATATACATATCGACCATATTATCGCTCGAGCCTACCAAAAGCTTGGTTTGATTCTGCGTCTTTCAAAACCCTTCAAGCGAGCGAAAACGATTATAACGCTATACTATGCATATGTGCGTAGTATTTTAGAATTTGGTTGTGTAGTGTGGAATCCCCACTATGCGGTACACATTGCTCGTCTTGAAAAGATTCAGAATAAATTTTTAAAATCATTAGACTACAGGATTGGCACCAACTATAATGATAATAAAAGGTTGTGTGATAAATTCAATATTGCCTCCCTAGAAAGCAGACGCACTTTTTTAGATGCCTCATTTCTTTATAAATTATTAAATGACCACATAGACTCGGCATGTTTACTTGAGAAGGTAAACCTGTTTGTTAACCGCTTCTCCTCACGTTCAAAGAAAACATTTTATTCTTCCCTATGTAGCACAAATTATGCAAAAAACACATTCTTTCGACGGTCCTTTGAAACTTATAATAAAAGACTGATAGATATAGATATCTTCGCAAACTCACTTCCTAGCTATAAACGACAAATAAAAGAAATTCTTTTTAAGTAAGTAGGTAATTTAAACAAACATGCTCAAATATTTTCACAACACTTTAATTGTATTGATTAATGGTACTCCAGGTCTTTAAGTAAATTATCCAACCAACCATGTTTTGTAAGTGACTGTTTGTTACCTGAATAAAATAAAATAAAATAAAATAAAATAGAAGTAACTTGACGACTAACCTAAAACTTCATAAAATCCACTTTTTAAACACTAGGGATGTTACCAAAACAATCGGAAAGAATCGAAATTGTTTATTCAGTTGAACTAACAGAAGAGTTATATCATCGTCATCACTGCTATCCGCACTTAGGGATACTTATAATTAGTTAATTTTCAACTACCTACGTATATTGTCTATTCTAATGTCTCTTTGCAAATCTTGTAAAACCATTCCCTATTCACAAATGTTTAAAGGGTGTATCGATTCTTTTGATTAATCGATTTTTATGAGCCCCTCACTAACAGGCTAAGATTGACATCTGTCAAGGTTCCTGTTACATTAGATACACTATAGTCATACGGAGGCAAAAACGGTTTTACGAGCCCAGTCCATATAGCTCAATCTTACTCGTACCCCTCCGTGCCCCTGTGCCCCTCCCTGGGGACATGAATGGGCTACATTTACTTACTTACTGATATATCCGCAGTGCCGGTATCGCGGCGTGTCGAGGGCGGCGCGGACGCGTTCCGCTCCCGCCCGCCCAACACCTCGCGCCCGCCCTCGCTGCACGTGGACGACTTCACGGCCATCGCGCGCGCGCACACGCCCAGCTACGGCAAGCCCAGCGCCAATAGGTACGACCCTTCACCGACAGATGGCGCTGACTGCGGCAAGCCTAGTGCCAACAGGTACGAGAGTGCACCGACAGATTGCGCTGGCTACGGTAAGCCCAGCGCCAACCGGTATGACGGCTTATAGACAGATGGCGCTGAGCTGGTTACTGGCGAATCCAACGTGACCTACATCGCGCAAGTGGTTCTTTTTTCGCCATCATCAACACACAGATGACGGCATAGATCTATAGACCATTCGCCACTCGTCTTCTTAGATCGTCATCTCATCCTGTCACTCAGCAGGAGTATAAGGGCTCTCAGTACAGATTTTCATTTTTCTCTGCTCAAACCGGGTCTCGATTTTGTACGCTAGGGTGCAAAATGCTGGTTTTGGCATGTCGACGGCGGCGTAGGGGGCGGCGAGACGGGCCGCGTTGGCTGCAAACCGGTATTTTGCGCCCTCGCTATACCTCTAACACCCGATTCGCAAACAGAATTGAGCGCTTGAGCAAATAATGCCGGACTCTTTCTCCGTTCCTTACTTCAATCTTTATTGTAATCTAAGTACAATAGTTAATGGTTGTCTGGCAATTTTACAGAGGCATGCGTCGCGGCGGCGCCAACAGCGGGATAGCGGTGGCAGACCGCGGGCGCTTCGCGTCGGCCACGCCGCACCACGCCAACTACAGACACCTGTGAGTTGCGCTACTGTTGCTTGGCTAGATCATGCGACATGCGATTCGTTTCCAGATCCGGCCCCCGTATGAACTCACGCTCCCCAAGTCCCCACCCACTAGCTAATGTGTGTCGTCGTTTGTTGCAGTCGCGGGCGCGGCGCGTGGGAGATGGGCGGCCAGCACTTCGGGCACTTCTCGCCGAACTCACAGTACATGATGGGTGAGTGCTCATTTGTATACTAGAATAGAGTTCCTCTCTCTTACCTCCTGTGATCTCCATCTCCTACACAACACGGTTTGCTGTAAGAAATCTGTTGTTAGGGAAGAAATCGCCTTTGTACACGTCTTTTCTATCTTATGTCACATCAGCACAATAAAGAAATTGAATCACGAGTCACTACATCCTCATACTGCTCGTATTTCGTATATATTTATTGCACATATCAGAAAAAACACAAACAATACAGAAAAGGCATGAGCAAAGGCAAGCTTATCTCTAAAAAGAGATTTCTTCCAGCAAGCCCAGGATGGACAGGATACATTTTAAATCTCGAAGGACGGCTGGTACTAGGACGTTAAAATTAACAGTGTGGACTTTCTATGCCGTTGCCTCCCCACATGACAATTTGTTTTGCTTTTTTCAGGCGGTATGGGCTGGGGCGGAGGCGGCCGCATGCAACGAGGCCCGAGGCATCGCACCTTCATGCGTTAACTATACCTCTCTGGTTTATAGCAAGAATAGGCATAACTACGAGTAACATATAGGCATGTTTCTCGCTCCGTCGACATTACGGAGCCATTTTGAAATCTGCGATTTGGACTAAACGGCACTGTACTTCGAGACAGAGTTTAGTGACCAGTAAGTAATATTCTAGATGTGTACGAAAATTAATATAGATCCATATCTATCACACTTTGTTTTATTTACCTCACAATCTGGGATATGGATAAAAAAAACTCACAACAGAAAATTTAGAAACAAATCAACTTTATTTATCAAGATGAAAAAGATCAAATCATATATTAATTATATATAAGCTTACGAAACAGATATGTAAACTGTCATATAAGATCACAGGGGCGCACTAACATAACCCGCTTACTGATTATTAACTTATAGCGAAACAAACAAACGTACAGTACTCCACTATACATACATAATTATTTATTACTATACAATACATATCCGTTATACATATGAAATTACAAAAAAGGACTATCAATTTAAATAATATTCTCAATTCCAACTAAATATAACGATGTAAAATTTACAATATTACTCCACCGAGAATTTTCCCATTACTATTAATTGTCTTTGTATTTTTGTTTGTTGTTTAAATTCATTAAATGGTAAACAGCTCACTAGCATAGGCATTTTATATTTACAAAGCCACGAGGGCGAATGTCAGTTCATTGTATAAAATTATCACTTGCGACATGGCACTTGGCCGGGTGGCCTTTTTGGCCAGTTGGCCCCTTTGGCCAATAGGCCACTTTGGCCAGATGGCCACTTTGGCCTGGTGGCCATTTTGACCAGTTTCCACTTTGGCCAGGTGGCCGCGTCGGCCATGTTGGCCGTGTTGGCCGCGCGGCAATTAGTCGCCCGGATGCTCGGGGCATGATCTGTTCACTTCAAACCATTGGTCTATACATCTGCAACAAACAAAAAAGCATACTTTAGACCTGATTTATTTGTTTATTTGGAAACTGAGTCCACGGCACGATATACATTATTATAACTTAAAAATATGATTGAACATTGGCCAATTAAGGACTCTTATTTTGTGACCTTAACATGAAAATGGGTAAAAATAATCAATTATTAAAAATAGGCAGTAAGCAGTTATGAAATTAATACAACACAATTGGAAATATGAGGGGAGGATGCCCTTTGACTGTAAAATGTGTATATTGTACATATGTACATTTAAGACCTATTTATCGTTTGCAGTTTTGCACACGGGGGCAAGTTCGTCTATGATGTGATTACTATGCAATAGCAATGTCCCACATCCGATGTTAGATTCTTAGTAAGTCCGTCCTTTGTCACGATTCCAAGAACACATTAAAGATAAAGATATTTATTGTTTGGCGATACATAGGTTGATAAGGTGTATGTACAGGCTCGGTGGAAAGTTTCTCTATGATCTGCCAGTTTATAGCATTCAAACATATTTACAAATTATAAAATTAATTATTCATAAATTCATCAAAATAATTATCAACATCATATATATTCTACGTGTAAACAGAACAATAACCATAACATAAAGCTCAATAGTTTTACATTACATTCTATCACTATCGTTGCATCTAACTAATATTTTCAAGTACCTAGATATTGTATTTGGTTTGTCTTTTCCCTTTCAATTTTAAGGTGAATTTACCCTCGACACAATACATGAACCCTTTTGTCTTAAATTAACTGACTTGATTATTTGTTAAGCTGATAACTTCCGCAAACGTAACCGATTTCAATAAAACATTGCTAAGATTGGGAAACATAATATCGCAGCAAAGTCTGCTTCCATTTACAGAAAGCCGCATTAAAATCAGTCAACCCTTGATCGCTAGGGTGCCACGGACAGACTAGACACACAGACAGATGCATCAAACTTATATTTTAAACATTCCTACTTTTTGTCCTACCTAACCCTAAGCCCACAACTTCCGAACGGGCGGTAGTATACAAAAATATTAATATTATATTGACGTTGACTAAGTAATATGTATGATTTTATGGTCAATAAAAATTTTGAACTTTAGAACTTTGAACTGTCGAGGATTAAAAACAGTGCTATTTTGAAGTCAGAACATGGTATTTAGTTGCACAGTGCAGATAGCATATATCAAACATTTTAATTTAGTAACTTTCTGAACTAAGTATGAACATAAACACACCTGGGCCACTGCTCCGTTACGAGGAAAGGGGTGACGCTATGTCATGTTAAATTAGGCACATAAGTATTTAAATCAAATTGATTGATTCTAGCAACGAGAACACTTTACATGTGGCTAACTCCACACTTTACAGAGTAGTAATATGTAATGTAGACACAACTTGTAAGTATAGCAGCCAGCCTCTCTCGACCTACTTAGCTAAGCCTAGATTTATCGAGCCTTTGTACTCCCTTTGATAGCTACAAACCCTTTGTGCTTGCACTTAAACCGTTTTTAGGGATCCGCGGAAAAAGGCAGTAAAAAGGTTTTGTAAATCAATGCAAATAAACCAAACGTCAGCAGTAGCTGTAATTTTTGTCAACAAACGCCATAATAAAAATATAACCCGACCAAGTGACATTGCTCGTTAGTTTCATATTAGACGTATGTACTATGAGTTCATTGAATTTGGCATAAACATTAACGGTCTCCCGACGACACGTGGCCTTTAGTAATGGTAGATATTTATTCAAACACTCGTAGTAAGGCCCAAATCTGCGGCGAGGGGCTAGTCTTCTGTCACGCAAAATTGAGCATTGCAATTTGTTAATAACCGAAAGCTAATCATCATGATGATTAATCATAATCATAGATATCTGGTTTGGCAAGAGCATGGAATCCTCTCTAAGAAGCTTTTTAACAAAACAAAGATTATCTCTGATATTTAAAGATTTTTCTTTCTAAATGAAATACCTATTGAAAAGGCCCCTTTCAAAGATTAGGTCATTCGTGAATTTATTATGTTGGTGAAAGGGCTCCTTTGACAAGGGCCAACTGTTGATAACGACAGATTTGTAATTTAGAGAGAAATACACTCAGACCATCAATTTCGGTTGGATGAATTTAAAACAAGTAATATTACAGCAGTAGTACCAAAAACATGGAGAAACTTGGATTCTTTTAATAATGGACGGTACTTTGGAAACAAGCTATCGATGCTGAGAATGATGAATATTATCATTTATGTATGTATGATGCACGCAACAGCTATAAGCTGCTTGAGCATATTAATTCACATTTCACCGCACTTGTTTTATAACAATTGTCAAGTCTATTTTTAAAACTGTTCACTGATGGAGCACTAGGTAATATAACAGTTTCTGGAAGTCTGTTCCACTCGCGGACCACTCGGTCTGACAGAACGTGTTTGCGTGTGTTACTTGTCAACGAGAGCTCTTGTGGTTTCAGTGCGTGTCCTGTGAGGTGGTGATTCTGGTTTAGTTGATACGTCATAGTAGCCAGTAAGTTTATGTTGGAAAAAAATCTATAAAGCAGAATACCTAAAATTACTCTCCTACAACACAATATCATCGTGGCTTTTGGCTGTTAACAATTATCACGAAATTATTTTGTACGGAACCATAGAACCCGATTTTTCGGTCTAGGAAAGCTCTGAAAATCAGTTTATATAAGTCGCAATATGCTACGACGGGGAATAGCGTGCAGCACAGCCTGCTTAGCATAGATTGTTGCTATCGCCCTTGGCCAAATTCATTCTAATCTGACCACTGTTGCATGGTATCAGTCGATCGATACGGTAGCTGGGAAAATACCTCGAATAGTACTGAGAGCATGTTAAGTGTACATAACGCGGTTTCTGAATGGGCGAGTCAAAGTGAGGCTAAGATACAGGGGCATGGGTTTTCTTTCATGTGGTGTGGACAATGTTTTGTACGTAGAGAGAGGCTGTCTTAAAGATATAACCGAGTTGACTACAACAGTATCGGATCGGAGTCTCTTTTCCCTTTTTCTCCCACTTTGACTTTCGCATATTGACGATTTGACCAAAACTTTAACACAGGTGACGTCATAACCAGGGTCCGGCCAAGACCGCGGTGAACGGTGTATTGAAGAGGCCGGGAGGAGATTTACTCAACAGTGGGGTGCAGAAGCCTGGATAGTTCGATGTATTCAACTGACCCTTTATGGTAGATGCACAAGCAGGGCAGTCGCGCGATGGTGTCTCCCGCAGTCAACTCCTCCAGGCAGATCACGCACTCTCCCTTCGAGTCGCTGAGCACGTCCTCTGGAATCGGACACGGGAATAGGTTACTTGGGGGCCATAACAACATAACATCGTGATTTCATATACCGTCAGTTTATACAATCAGTCAGCAAGGTAATTTAGAGAGACAGCATACGAGAAGTAAAACTATTGGAGGCAGGAAAGATATGCTTCGCTCCAACGTCTTATATTGATAGAGTTTAATCTATCAGTCAGATAATATTGAGAATTCATCCACCAGTAATTCCTGGATCTCTTCCTGGGTCGGTCACGCACGCTTCCTCTTGGCATTTTTGGAATCTATTCAGATCATAGTGACTGTTAGTGACTCAAGCGTCCGCAATATAACTCACCATTATATGAAAGCCTAGGCCTGGTGAGGCACATCACCAGGTGGCACTCGATGTCATCTGGCAGCACGAACTTGCTGCACACTGGACATTTTATACCTGCAACAAAAAAAAAAAATACGTAAATAAACTGCAGGTCACAATCATCACACCTCTTTTAGATTTACGAGTAAATCGAGTTTGCAAGAAAGAAATACGTCGACAGACTAAGGTCCAAGATGTCGGACACCGTATCACTAGACTTAAGTGGAAGTGGGCAGGACACTTGGCGTGGCGAGGTGATGACAGGTGGAGTAGATCCCTGACCGAGTGGCGGCCGAAAGAAGGAAAGAAAAGCGTGTGTCGATGACATTACGAATATTGCGAACATGACATTACGAACGTTAATAACAAATGGATCTTTTGGGGTAATCTATTATTGGCTATGTAATTGGTGTTAATTTTTAAGGATACATCTGTTTTGTAACGCTGTTGATTACCTGAATAAATAAATAAATAAAATAAAATAAAAAATTGCGGGGAAGACCTGGATTCGATTGGAACAGGACCGGATAAGTTGGCACAAAAGGAGGAGGCTTATACCCAGCAGTGGGCGGAAACTAGCTGCCGATGATGAAATAAACAGCAATTTAAGCGTTGGGCGCATGCTGAGACGCAAGGCACGCAGATAAGATTTTGCAATGCAGGGCGAATAAAAGATGACGCCTGCCCTGCCTTGCGAAAACTGCGCAGCGTCTCAGCATACGCTGACACTTTAGTAGTGGAGCACCGACCTTTCCTCGAATTAAGACTGAGGCTTATGCGACTACCAAGTGCTTAGAAATACAAATCCTCATCTATCGAGTCTTAGAAATACATAAACAAAACACAATTATTCATATAAAAATGTCATCGCACCCACAAATGATTGGCAAAACGTATCTGAGCAATTCCTCCAAAATATGACCATATTTGAAAATCCTCTTTTTCTGCAACTTTTACGTCATGTCTGTTCAGAATCCCGAGCTCTTCTCATCCCTATGGAGAAAAAAGTGTCCCTAAAATTCCATATATATTTTTATTTCCACTTAGTCACTATCTATCATACAAATTATCCATACAATCGTGACGAAATAGGAAAAAATAAATTGGGACATTTTTAGGGTTCCGTACCCGAGGGGTGCCAAACGGGACTCTATTACTGAGACTTCGCTGTCCGTCCGTCTGTCACCAGGCTGTATCTCATGAACCGTGGTAGATAGACAGTTGAAATTTTCACAGATGATGTATTTCTGTTGCCGCTATTACAACAAATACTATAAAACAAAATAAATTTAATATTAAGGGGGGCTCCCATACAACTAACGTGTTTTTTTTTTTTGCGGTTTTTTATAGATAATGTTACGGAACCCTTCGTGCGCGAGTCCGACCCGCACTTGGCCAGTTATTTTCTCCATGGAGTTGGGAAGGGCTTGTGATTCTGAACAGAAATGACGTAAAATTTGCAGATAGGGAGACTTTCAAATATATTTTGGAGGAATCAATCGCTCAGCTGCAATGCCTCTACCACCCCTAAAGGGAAGCCGTGTACTGTGAACAAACAGTCCCGGCACCGAACTAAATGTCTAAAGCTCTGTTGTCCCTCGTTTGTTTGTATGTGCACCGATGGAGCCACGTGATCGCAGGCCGAAATCTCGGACATTACGTATTCAGCTCGTATCGGACAATCGGTTTACTTTGACTCCCGGACTGCTGGTCGAATGGTATACGGCGGCGTACGTAACAGGAGTTGCAACAGGGTTTTTTTAGGGTTCTCAAAGAGGGAGGTGTCAATATTTTTGACAAATTATTAAAGGCAGACCGAGATTGATATGATCAGACACTAACGCCCGGATTCCAAAAGGAAAATAAGCTGTAACAAATTGTCAAACTCATTTCAACCAATCAATCACGTGCCGCTATTTTGAATTAATCTTCCATTATACTCTTGTCACATTTGATTGGTCTTTCAGATACTGGGGTTAATACTACTACTACAAACAACTCTTCCGTTGTTGTCAATTATTGATGATGGTAACTACCTTTGCTTCATATACACATAAGTAAATAAACGTATACAATATCTCCAACCAAATACATATGTACATCCAGATTCATCAGTTCCATTAGCACGAAAACAAAGAGAGCATCATGCAAAACGGATTACAAAATTAACAAAGTATAATCCGGGAATCCAGCTGTAATGGGAATTGTTCCCCGCTGGACAGCTGATTCAATTAACATGCTCAATCATGGGGAACAGGGGTAGTGGGGAAATGGAAATGGGGAAACGGGGCGTCCGTGCCATTAGTCCAGCGGTATTAGTATCCGATGAATACCATTACGGGCTTTGCGTATGTTTATCTGCTTGTGGAATATTATAATTAAGGGACATTTGCTTTGCATCGAGTGATTCATAGAAAAACGCCTTGTTTTTCAAAAAGGGCAAAATATGTATACTGATGGTGAGAGAAACAGTTATTCGTTATTTCATGAACCTAGGATGCACAGGTACCCAGGTAGGTTTCCGCGTTTGGAGCACATTACTTTGAGAAACATCCAATACACTTTAAGATCACCTATTATACTATACTGTAGTTAGAATGAGAAATATTAAAGTACCAAGGCGCTAAATACTATCTACTATCTAATATTATTCTTGTCCTTCATTAAATGATTGTCGTAAATGTTTTATGTCTCATACAAAGTCAACTTGAGTCACTACCCTTTAGCGCCGACGATGGTCGCAGAATAATTTAATACATCTCAAAACAGCAGTGAGTCTGACTGACTCCTGTATGGGTTCTGTGCTATTCGTTCTAATATACACAATGATGGCGATTGCTGTTTATACAGCACTCTACTCTACTCTGTCAGTTTGAGTTTATTTTAAAATTGTTTGTGCATTTAGTCATCATTAGGGAGGGACGGACAGAGCGTAGTCGTATTTAGTCAACGACTTCCTCTTGCCCAGTTTCTGGAAGAGCGTCTAAATGTAACTGTCTGTTAATCTCTCATTTCAGCTTACCACGTGCCGCTGTTTTGAATAAGTCTTGGATCAATCTCCTTTTACGTGTGACTATTCTTTCAAAAATTTAGGAGTCTAATGACGAGCGGAAGAGAGGAATCAATTCCGGAGACTAATTGGCCCTGTTATGAATATCGTGAGCACACGTAGAGAACGGATCTCTAATAAGGCCGCGAATACTGAGTCGCAAGACAATGAGCTCGTCCAAAAACGTGTGTAATTGATAATAGTACGCATGTCAGGCACGTACCACGCACACATCAACACACACACATCCATACAAACACGTGCTGTACAATTGTACATACAGCGCGTACGTGGTTGGCGTCTTGACGTCTTGCTTCTTTGTGGCCGAGACGTTTTGATTAGGTTTGGTCTGAGGGCGACATGTTATGAGCTGGGTAAAAAATAATGGTATTTTCAGAATAACGATTTTGTATTAGTAGTTTCTACTTGTGTTTTCCCAGCCCGCACTTGCCCAGAGTGATACGGCTCAATCATACTCGTATCCGGGTAGATTGCCTATGCCCCTCGGTTGGGACATTTATGGGCAACATTAATTTATTTTAAGGTTTTTACTGTGTAGCTAAACACTGTTAACAAAATTTGTTTAATGTTACAAGCATAATATTTCCATTCTTGTCGCATTATGGTTATAAAACCCATCAACTGCCTCTTTGATGGCCACGCATATAATATCAATAAGATGCTATTTATTCATAAACTTTATGTAGTCGACTTGTGTGGCCGAGCGACTGAGAGTCACGAAACAAATCGCGCACCGAGGAAAGACAATGTTTCTAAGAAACCGATGATGCTAGAAATACGAAGACGTAATTAACAAGACCTGACACATACCTGACATGAAACTGATGGAGAACAACAGGATATAGAAACAACAAAAAGCAGAAGGCAAGAAATAAACAAAGACAAACTAGGTTATAAGTTTAAAAGCTCTACAAAGTGACAACAATCCATTACGAAGGTTCTCTCGGAAAGCCTGTATCAGTGCAAGTAACGCTATGAACTATCATACATTATTGATGGTTCCCAATCCATTTCTGGTTGAAGTAGAGACATACACCCGTAATGGGATTGCTTATCGGACAAACTTCGCAGAAGATATGAAGCGCGGCTTTGGGGGAAGTAAAACGGCGCTTGAGTTTCGGACGACCGGTAATTGGGAAAAGGGGAAATTTTGATGGGATCAGGATTTGATCCTTTCCGTGTATTTGAAAAGGAAAATCAAATACTTGCCAATTGCCACGAGGACTACTTGCATTTTACGCGACAACGCCACTGCTTTGCACAATCGAATAGCACCGAAAAGGCATACTGCTATTTCGTAATTTACATAATAAACCTAGCCTGGTAACACGCGAAATCAAATCCATAAAAGCAGTGCAACGTGAGTAAGCTATACAAGCACACAGTCAGTATCACAATTTTTACAATCAAAATCACACGCATTTTCCAAGCAGTTCCGAAAAAATAGTTGACATCAAAAACAGTTTCTTTCAGAACAAACATACAGAATGCTGAAATCCAAGGAATGAGTACCCAAACTTAACACATACTTGTGCAACCCAGATAAGTAGTTAAAAAGTGCTTAAAAGACCAAATTAAAGACGAAAAACAGTATTTTTTAAAGTTGACAATGCAACCTCATTGGATGATCTTCCTCTTCATGCCAGGCCTCGCGCGGGCGATGACCTGCGCCCAAGCCTGTAGAGCCTGTTACACTCCCGAGACGGCTGTACAACAACGGGAAGTGGCCTGTACCATGTGCATGGAGTGTAATGGCGGACGGCGGAGCAGAAGGAAGGCTTGTGCGGAATACGCTTACTGTGTTAATACATACGGGAATCAGGCACAGGGTATGTATACTTCATGGTGCACGTTTCAAAGTGATATATACAGATACCTAAATATGTATGAAAATAACATGTACCTAAACAGTAAGCAAACTGGAATAGCCGGGCCTATCTGGTTATGGCTGATCGCTTCACTGAATCATGAGGACCTATTAATATATCCCCGTAAGAAACCTTTACTCGAGATCGAGTACCTGGCTCGACAGCTTAGTTAGTGGCTTAGCACGTCCTTGTCCAATAGGCAATACTGGGTGAATGTGGAGCTGATTGCTTGATGCCCAATAGTGATATGGCCATGACGATTTTAGCCGACTCTAAAAGAAGTGTCCCTATACGTAAAAGAGACGTGTTTTTGCCCTATATTTTGTACGATGGTACGCAGCCCTTTGTGCGCGAGTCCGACTCGCACTTAGCCGATTTTTAATAGGCACCACGAGCCTCTACCCCAGTGTATGGTTAAATGTCTCTCATATGCTTACAGAATGTCCCCCCCCGCCGTACTGCCCCGTCCCCCAACCGACGTGCGTCCCTTTTTGCGCCCCTACTCCTACCACGTGCTCCACCACGACCTGTGCGCCAGGTGGGTCTTTGCCGACTGACCCGGGTATCACAACAACGTAAAGCAACTATCACAACACACCGAGAGCATACTTGAAACCAGGTTGGCCCAGGACCGCAATAAATGGCGTAATGAAGAGGAGGCCTTTACTGAACAGTGGGTGTTGCGAGGCTGGATAGATAGATACTTGAGATAGAACTGTTAGGGCGTATTCGCTGGGTACCAGCGCCGACTGCCAGCGCTTATCAGCGCAGGCAACAGCTACATAAAGAAAGCAGGCTGAAGCTGACTGGCGCAGTCTCTCTGCGTAGCACGCAAGATACAAAATAGCCTACCAGTGCCGGTCGGCGCGTATCTGCGCCGGTTGCCGCTGGTCGGCGCTGGTTCGCACAAAGTATAGAGACTGCCTGCGCCGACTTCCTGCGCGGACCGGCGCTGACAAGCGCTGGCAATCGGCGCTGGTAGCCAGCGTTCTACGTGTTACTTACGCAGGAGGTTGTCCAAGACTCGCCCCACTACCCTATTTTACACACACAAGCATATCGCAAATGAAGGAGTGGGGCGCGACATTTCAGTTTGAACAAGCTCTACCGGAACGAAATGGTTTCAACTAAACTTTCAGCGATTACCTAAACTGATTCGAAAGACATTTTGGTATAGTTAAAATAAAGCAATGAAAATACAAATCTTCGAGAAAACCTCCATCACTCCTTAGCTTCGGCGATGGGTTAGCCCCCTGTCACGCAAAATGGATTATTGAAACACTGGCTAAATGTGGGCACAGTTGTGCCTCTGCCACCTCGTATGGGAAAGGTCGTTACGCTATGTTATGTTGTGAAACATAAGTCTATTAAAGCCTGTCACCATCCAAAAATAGCCCGCCACAATGAGCCGTAGTCTCATTAGTCAGATCAGAGTCGCATCCAATCGAAACCACAAAGTTAAGTTAACAACACAACGTAACATACCACCACAGGAAAATAGGCAAAACGGAATTTAGACTCTATTGCTATAAGATAAGTTAAAGGTGTTTAACAGCCGCGGGGATTGTGCTGGTGGTACCCTTCCAAGTTTTCTCAGAAAAGTTTAGATGTTACGAGCAATTCACACGAGTATTTGTTAACTGAAAATGTTCGAGACAGTCTTATTGAATGCGAATTGTACTATATCGTCCAACGAAGACCCAGATCTTTTGTTCCGTGATTTCATAGGTATTGAACTTTATCACGATATGGATAGATTGAAAATCGCGGGACGTGGACTTTGGACGGTTGTGTACCTACCGATTTTTTTTGGGGAATGACAGTTTCCCATACATTAATTAAACGTCAATTTGCGCCATTGGTGTTATAGGCTCTGTTCTCACCGTGGCTAACAGTGAGCGCCAACTGATAAGTTTTGTTTTTTCCATCTATATTTCAACTCGCGAGTGACAAATTGAAATACTGGACAAAAACGGCTTTATCCTTATGAGCGCATTTGTAAAATTATAAAACTTTTCTTTTAACTATTTTTTCTTGTTAGTACCCGCAATGTCTGAGTATAATTCACGTTGCTACGCTACTGGTAGGTAGGTTGGGTATCTGTGAATTATTTGTAGTTAAAATTTTCCTGGTTTAGGTTTTCATATTCATATTCTTTATTGCACAGTAACTTAATATTAAAATTTAAATAACATATGATGAAATGAAAATAAAGGCAGGTTTTCAAAAGAAGATAATATGGCCATGTCGCCATTATAATATGGCCACGTCGCCATTATAATATGACCATGTCGCCATTATAATATGGCCATGTCGCCATTATAATATGGCCATGTCGCCATTATAATATGGCCATGTCGCCATTATAAACTCAGCGTCAAAAATCACACTTTCTAAATGATTGGCACATATTTCGCGACCCACGATCGGGACCCCTTGTTTGTAGTAGCATCTCTTGGAGATTTGTGTAGTGTGATTATAATGCCTTCCCAAAGACAACTAACAGTGTCCTTATCGGGTCGTCACGAAGAACTTGTTCAAAGTCGAATTTCAAAAAGGTGCGATATTTCTGTATAATGGTGTTGACTGACTGACGTTCCATTTTTCCACAGCGACAACGTCCATTAGGACCATCTGGGAGTGGTTCAGCAGGTGCAGGACGGTCATCGTCACGGCACCAGCGACCCCCAGCACCCGGTCTACTCAGGTCCCAGGGCAGATCGCACCAGTCTGCCCCCCTAACTGCGTCCCAGTCTGCCCCCCTAACTGCGTCTCTGGGCCGCAGATAATAGAGCCCCCTCGCTATGCCCCCAACAGCGAATCAATGGAGATCGTGGTCGGGATCTCGAGGAAACCGAAATAATAACAATAGCTTGACCGGCGTAAAGTAGACTACTTATAGGGTCACGTAGACGTTCAAGCATGCTTGATGCATGCGCGCGTTGCATGCGTTGGCTGGCACAGATTAATAAAGAGTTAGGGCGTTGGTCAAACTTCACGTTTTTCATCAAGCAACTGCGGTAACGATCAAGCATCCCCAAAAACGTTATGCTTGTCAAGCACGTCGTCAAACAATTTTTTCTTCAAGCACGATCAAGCACATCAAGCACGCAGATTGCTTGACAAGCACATCAAGCATGGCCGCAAACCATCCAACATGCTGTTTGACCAACATGCTTGTCAAGCATGCTTGATCGTCTCCGGGGCCCTTATGGCTCCCCCGGTCGTCGGAGGTCGTCTTTTCATCGATAGAGGTTTAAGTCCACGGAATTACTGAAAATGAACTGTTCAGTGACGTGATTTATGAACTGGGACGCTGCTACCGGTTGGGGATTCAGTAATCTGAGTTACCAACTGGTTTAGTTCTAATCCAACAGTTCCAAGTGTACAGATAGGGCCTCACAAAGTCCAATTGAGAGATTAGGGTATTTTTTTGTGTTTCGAAGGTTTTGTTGGTTTTTTACATTTGATCTTTGTTGTATTTGAATCTTGTTTTCTAATGTAATGTATTATTGTATTCAAAGATTCTCGATTATTGAATAAATGGCAATAATATTAAAAAAATAAGAGATTAGGGTAAGATAAATGAGGTAAAAAGTAAGGCAAAATATGAAGCCGAGGGTGAAGCCCTAATTCTTGAATGCTCGCTGATACTGAAAAGCTTTTCATTATCGTTGACTTGACAATATATTAATCACTAAACGTCGATACAGACCTTGATCTAGGGTTGGTAACCTACTAAAGATAAAATAAATGTAGTGACATTAGTTTGTAATATATTGGTAGCATTATTCCAATACAGCATGTAAAAAATCTGGGGGCGCGGTAGCGCCCCCAAGCCAAGTCGAGCATATATTTTACATCATCCGAGCTCAGAAATGAGGTTTTGTTGCTGTCGAAAGACTCGTTGAAAGTTCGCGTTTCCGAAGCCGGGCAATGAAAACTAGAAATCGTTCCATTATCAAACTTATTACACACCCATTGGTTCAAAAAAAATATCTATATACATTTTATGTATTCTATAAAATAAAAATATAAAAATCGCAAAAAATAAATAATAATAATAAAATCTTTAAAAATATATTTTTTAATTATCCAAATAGAATTCAATACGGGTGTTTTGACACCCTAAACTTTCCCGTGGTTCTAAAACTTACAAATATAATTGACGATTATGTATTCAAATCTGATAAGTATATACGTAAAATCGACTAAGTGTTGTGAGTCTTTGGGTTATGTATATGTATGTTTATGGTTCTGCGGTGCTGCAGTGTCCTGCACTGCATCGTTCTGTACTCAGTCTTTCTGTTTAATTTACCTCGCTCGAATGATGTAAAGTATTATGCTTACCTCGGGGTGTAAGTAGCTATTTCACCCTCGAACTATATTCGCCCTAGCTCGCTTCGCTCGCTCTGGCCTCTAAATATCTCGGGTAGACTCGATCCTTAGCGCCCTTTGCGAGATGCGCTCGCACGGGCTCCAAATTGGACCTTCGTCCGAAATAGCTCTCCTTCACCCCTTGTGTAACAAACTAATATTTGTTTAGTTTCATAATAATACTTCGGACATTGTGCGAGAGTGTGGCAGTTTCTGCGAGATGATGGGATGACTGTAATATCAAATGGAATTTGAATTTGTATCTTGATTTTGAAGAATTGACATATGGCGAATTTTAATTTGGAATGTAAGCATTTTCATTTATTTTGAAATAACAATAATTCATATTGTTATTTCTTTCTGCTCTGATCTGATCTTATCTGCAATGTAAATCTATTATTTATATTGTATTTTAATATGTAATTTTTGTCCTTTTAGCTTTGGCTGTCAAGGCACAAATAATTTATGTAAATGAATAAATAATAGAAGAAACAAAAGTGGGCGAAATTTCCATTGGTGGACACATGTTATTTAGTAGACCTCAATCTATGAGCGGTTTCGCACGCCCGATTTGAATCTGATCCGAACCCATAAAAAATATGAATGTAATTTCACGGATGACGGAGAGAAACCGTGCTATCTATTACCGTACTAAGTACTTCCACTTCTCCGGACCGTGTTTCCACAGGGTCGGTATCGATCTTTTGGCTTGCGGTGACAGGCGGAACTAACGTTTTTTGACAGGTGAACTGGCGCCCCCCTGTAAACGTCACTCACGCGCCAAAAGATCGTTGTATGACAGACGACAGTGTAGTGCGAAACCAACCTAAAGGCTTGTTCGCATCAGCCTAGAATTTTAGTCGAGTAGCGAGTAATTTAGTAGCTAAAATATAGATTTACTAATCTACTCGACAAAATTGCTAGTGTTTATAAACATTAAAATGTTAGAGTGCGTCCGGGATTATGGTGCGCATGAAGGGTGGCGTGACGGTAGCGTGCAAGTCGTTCTATGGTACTGCCAGTATTTTTATTGGCAATGTCAATACCATGGAACGACAAAATGCCTACCTGTCAAATTTGTTTCCGCCTCTCTCCGCACGCATTACGATGGGAGTGGACGCACTCTAGCATATGGTGGTATGGGTGTTAAAAAGCAAAAGTTACCATAGACAATTCTCCTCGGCGGTCGCCGCAGCTGCGCCCCGTAGGCCGCCGAGTCCGGCTCCGCATCAGGCACGCACGTCCCTATGATGATGCCCATTGCCACCATACCCTGGCCTGCCCAGCGCCGCCAGACTCCCGTCACACTAGCCAGCACCCACACCTCACGGGTCACGGACGAATGGCCATAGAGATGAGTTCAGAGTTCAGCATTTTGGTTTGTATAGATTTAGAAAAATTGGTATAAAATTGCACTTGTATAACAACACTGGTCTACAAATCGTTTATTTCCACTTTTTGTTGCTATAACAAACAGCTTCTAGATAGTGACAACTGGTTTGGATCCGAATGACGAATGAGCTCAAGCAATCACATCGAGAGGAAAACACACACGAGAACCGATTTCTATTTGAGCGACGAATAAATATCGATATAAATTCGGATCGGCGAAGTCGCGATTCAATTGTCAGCGGCAGAATTGATCCATTACTCCACTGGGCGACATGTGTGGAATATATTAGAACAAATCTACCACGGAGTGATGGAAGCTACACCGCGACTATATCTGTTGACTAATCGTGGTATACTGAGGGTGTACGAGGGCAATTTGTTTGTGGTCAAGCCGGTAGCAGTTAAGGATAATGGCGATATAAAAGGCTGGCGAGTGAATATTGACGCATGATACGAGTAGGTACGGTCGCGATGAACAAAGTTGGCGGTTTTGTAAAAACATTACAACTGACAGGAAGTCATAATTATGACACATATGGTCTATTTATCCTTACTTGTCCAAAAGTTAAATCAATAAAATTCACCTAATTCCATTCACTAGAAATGTCAGTTTTTGGAAAAAAGTTAAAAAAATTGGACAAATAAGGATAATAGAGTAATTAATTAGGTATATCAATAAATCAGTGAAATCATAATGGTTATCGTTTCGAAGCGTCAGAATTCTCAACTGTTAAATTAATGAGGTGAGGAAGTCCAAAAATTATGAAGTTATTGACAAACAAACAAACAAACACGCCATGTCCCGTCCAGAGTAGACACAGTTGCGGCCACGTTTAGCCACATCGCCGACAATAGCGTCATCGTGTAAACCAGCCCTTACTTACAGAGTGGCACGCGACTCGTGACGTCACTGCGTCACGTGCCTGCGTCACTCTCGTCCAGGGATGGATTAGAAATAATGATATCGAGCTAGGGAACCCCGACAAATGCACAATAGGATGTAGGTAGTATATTTACTATATTTTTACCTAGTACCAGCAGAAAAACTGGACGGAATCGCCTAGAAAAGGAATTATTGGTACGAAGTAAAAGTATATATTTTCTTCAAAAAACTAGTCCCGTAACTCGAAAACGGTAGCTTTGTGGGTAGGGAGTTTCATAGTAGCAAACAATGGTTAGTTTTGATCCACGCTAGCATCTCCCAACGTGTGTAGGCCGACTTTATAGTAAGTGTTTTAATGTATGTGCCTGTATGTAAATGTTTATGTTTTAGTTTTGGTTTTACTGGCCAGTAAATAATTTAGAGCTAGATAGAAAACACTTTATTCTCAGTTATACACCTTACATTTATCTAGTTGTCTTTTTGAATCACATCGGAAAATCCACGGCGATGGGCTAGTTCCCTCTGACCCAAAAATAGAGTCATGAACTGTCAAACGTGGGCACAGTCATTCTGTCACCCCGTATTTGAAAATCCGTTACGCGATGTTGTTCTTGTACTAAAATTGCGTAATAAAATACAGCCTATGAGTTTAAAACCACAGAGTTGCGGGAACACTTCAGCACTCCTCATCTTGTTTATTTTAAAAACTGAGCAACTTGTTATTCGCTACTAAGTTTATAAAAGCTTATAATATTCATACAGAAAACTTCTTTAATAGAAAACCGTCGTGGAAGGCTTTGGAGGACGGCGTGATGACGTCGATACGGAAAAGTTGCCTTACCGCCATATTCAGAGTCACATAATGAACCATTAAGCCTTAGGCGTTAATTAATCTATAGACTAGTGCGAGTCGGACTATCACACGGAGGGTTCCGCGCTATCATACTGAAAAAGTACAAAAAAATCACGTTTTTGTATGGGAACACTTTTATTCTTAGGGTTCCGTACCAGAAGGATGCTAAACAGGACCCTATTACTAAGCCTCTGCTGTCCTTCCGTCCGTCCGTCCGTCCGTCCGTCCGTCCGTCCGTCCGTCCGTCAGTCCGCCCGTCCATCTGTCCATCTGTCCGTCAGCGGGCCCTAGGCACGGACCGTCGTCGTAGCTAGAAAGTTGAAATTTTTACAGAATGTGTATCTGTTGCCGCACCAAGAACAAATTAACTAGTGGCCCTGTGGGCAGTAGACCTCGCGAACAGGGGAACTGTCCATACTTGGTATGTTTTGAAAATATTTCTTGGATTTAAAAAAAAGGTGGCCGAAAGTTAAAATTGTGGTATATTTTTAGAACTGGCTCATGAAGCCTGAGCCTTTGATACCCTGACACGATAGGTTTCAGAAAAAAAATATATTTCAAATCCCATACAAAAAAATTATGACGTCCTAACTTCCTTACGGGGAAAATCGGGAAAAGCTCTCGACAAAAAATTACTTTATTCAAGGAAAACATGAGCCAAGTTTTGTGAGGATCTCTTGAAAACTGTGGCCCCTAGACAGGAACTGACAGACATACGTACATAGAGACAGACGAAAGCAAAATCGGCCTCCTCTCTTGTCGAAATGGAGCCCTTCGCTCGCTCGGTCGACTAGACGATATGCTTATGGTTCGTGCGGTAGAACCTGCTGACTAACAGAGACTAATTCCCGGAGTGGCATAACTCCCGCCACTCACATTCCGCCCCGCCGCCCTGCACCGCCCACTCAGTACTAATCGTGGGTACCAACCAGCTATTAACGCGCACGCGAATTGTTGACCTTTCGTTCGTTCCTTCCGGAGATTCGTATCTAATTGCTCCGAACTCTAGCACGTCTGGAACTACAACAGGGCTCGCAACGGCCAAGGTGGTTGAGATAAGGGCTGCTTTTTATGTCATAATGGCGCTGCCGTTTCCTCAGGCCTTGATCTCCTGTTTTCGTCCATTTTCAATTATTTATCAATGATTTTCACATTACTAGAGTTAGATTTGACAGTTGTGCTATGGAACTTATGTCAAATCCGACCCTAACTATCTGCCTATTGAGCTAGATAGATTGAAAACTGCCGCTACGTGTGCGTGTATATGACGACTGACTTCAGCGACTGACGATATATAGGCCGTGTTCGAACTTTAGACGTTGACATGACACCGACGAACGAGGTATGATGAACACCGCACCAATACATTTATATTTATAGTAAGAATTTTGACACGGCGTCTGAGGTCGAGTAGACGTAAATAGAAGACCATAAATAGCCACACTACGAATTGGCCTTTTGCGTTTTTGGACATTTGCGTCGAAACGGAACCGCCATAGCCTTGGAAACAGAGGCAACGCTCTGGTAACGCTTGACTGTCAGTCAATCAGTGAGTTGGCAGTCGTCTTATATTATTTATAAGGCTTATAGCTATGCACAGATTGCTACTGTACTAAAATTTACTTTGATGTATTTGATGATGAATGAAAAGTACTACTAATTACAGTAGTACTAATTACTTACTACTACTGTTATAATTATGCAGGGTAAAAAGTTTAAGGTTGATAGACAGTTAATTAAGGTATTTTTCTATCCTGAAAGGTTACCTATATCCAAATGTATCATTTCATTTATACTTTATTGCACAAAAACATAAAAACACGTAACATTTACAAAAAGGCACAAAGGCGAGCTTATCTCTAAAAGAGATTTCTTCCAGCAACCTAGGCATGACAGGAAAGAACAGATAAAGAGAGGGAAGTCAGTGCACAATAATGACTAAATGAATATACTTCAAACATAATATAATAAGTATGCCATACTAAATAAATACACAATATGAAAATAAATACACCTAACTACGTACATACAATATCTATCACGAAAGAGAGAGGAAGTGTTCTTTTACCCGGTTTTTAAATGTGAAAAGAGTGGGACTGTCTCTTATGGTGGAAGGAAGTGCGTTCCACAGTCGGATTGCCTGCAACCTGAACGAGGGCTCATATGCCGAAGTGTACATTGTATCATTATCATTACCTATTGTTACCCTTGACGTGCTAACAAACTGAGTTTAGATAGTTAAAGTTGTAACAAAATGAGTTTACATAATATGTAGATTAATCAAACATGCAAAGAAAATTGTTTAATAAAGAAACAAAGAGATGCATCAGAGGATCCTGCCATGCACATCCGCTAGATTCATGCAAGCCTCTGTTTAAAAAATTAAACATCTTATCATTACCAAGTCTCTACATATTCGAAATGGCGTGTTTTGCTTATAGTCAGCCAAATATTCTTATAAAAAACAGGGATTTAGTCTCTTTCAACACAAGATACTCGGATAAAATTGTGAACCCGTCATGCAGAACAGAATTTTGTAAGAGAAGCTGTTACAGAATGCTAATAAAAATATACAATATGATCCCACAATCAATTAAGATTTTGTCATTGACTCATTTTAAGGCTACACTACAAAGGTGGCTGTTAATATAATGTTTTTATAGTGTAGAGGAGTATTGTAATCTTAAAACAATTAATATAGTACAAGACATATAGTATTGCGGAAATAATAATAATATTGTATTGTGTAATTGAATTATGACATCTTTTAGATTTAAGTAAACAAATTTTGCATATGTACCTGGACAGGTGAAATGTGTAGAGCTCATTACGATTACCACCTTACTGTACCACATTTCAGGCAAATAAAACATTTCATTTCATTTCAAAGTACTAACAAAGAAGTAATCCTCTGACATAACAAAAAGCTTATACAAAGCGAATGAACTTTGAAAGAAAATGGAATATCTTGTCACAAACAGTGTTATGACGTAAGAATACAGAATACATAAAATATTCAGAGAATCTCAGCCGACATTTGGATTCATATTATTTATACGTTACGTAATAAATAACTTACATATTTTCGGCTAAACATGGTCACAAACCGTGTTTAGGGATAATGCGTAACGCTATTGCTGTTGAGTTTAATTCCAGGCCCATATATGCTTCGAGTTTTAGGAAATCATTTTTTCTCAGACAGTTTCAAATGATATTACCCTACCAATATGTAAGGAAACTAGCTCACCTTGGCATGTAAACATTAATAAAGACATTCCAAAGGCACACCGCCCGCACAGTCAGACAGATAACGGACGGTAACTCAAACTGCATGAGATGTGAGATCTACAGACGTGTGTGATCTACAGATGTGAGATCATTGGTACTTCAATACCAAGGCATAAGGTTTCTTGGTGGGCATCTAGTGGACAGCCTTTAACTATCTCCTCTATAAAACGTCATTACTGCATTGATTCGGGTGCAATGAGCCAAAAAATCAAATGTTTTTTTCATCACATCTATTCAAAAAGATCTACTTTAGTCCCGGCAAACAGGGACTAAAGTAGGTCATTTAGTCCCTAGGGACTAAAAGTAACTTTTTAATTTTGTTGCCAGTACAAAGGAAAAAATGCTGTCACTAATCAGTTTCACTACCACTCAGGCTGACAGACCTAATTAAAAGAGAGATCGATTCTAAACGCAGCCAATAAAAAAAAAAGTTTGTACTAAAATGCGTACTCGACACAGATTAGATAATCCGATCGACCGAATCGATTGACACCGATTGGTGACAACAGAGAAACAACCTTACAGAATTGATATCGAAACACGGACCAAATAATTTAAAAAGTTGTGGAAAATTTGTAAACAAAGCGCGCCAAATCTGAATGCTGTAATTATTTCAATTTCGTTTGCGGATATGAGTAAAGAATATGAGTGAAAGTGAGTGTCTAACTCCAGATGATAACAACAAACGCGAATGACAAATACAAGATCTGTTACCAATAAAATCACGAGGAATATAGGTATGTAAAAACTAGTGGTTATCTGAAAATGCTTTTTGAACTAATTTTCAAGATTTAGCCAATACTAAACAATCTTTAACTATGTAGAGGAGATATTCGTAATTCGTAATTTCTTTATTGTACTAAGACAAGAATGACATACAGAAAACTTATAACAGATAACAAGAGATTTCTTCCAACAAACCATTACACACAACCACACAACATATCACGACAATTGTGTACTTAAATAAATATAGGGTCTAACAGAAAGGGGTGTACAAGCCGAAAGAAGGTTTTTAGGGACATCATTTTGAACAACTTTCACAATTGGACCGACTTGATCAGAGCAACTTTATTTTTCACTCCACCATACAGATCAGCTGAGCGCTAGGCCCGAAATGTACTGAGTTAAAAATAAAGTTGATCTGATCAAGTCGATCCCATAGTGAAAGTTGTTCAGAATGATGTCCCTCATTCCGCCTGTACACCCCTTTCTGTTACACCCTGTATAGGTACATGTATGTTATTTTATTGATTACTTACTACTTTTCTCATAGAGGGTGATGAAAAGTAGAGTGTCCACCTCAGGAGTAAAAACTATTTTTGGCTCGAGTGATGTACTTTGAATCCCTCGCTCCCTCAGGATTCTACTTTTGAGTCCCTCGTTACACTCGGGACTCAACTCTAGAATCCCTCGGTCGCTCAGGAGTCAAAAAACACTCTCGCCCTAAAAATAGTTCTTTACTCCCTTGGTAAACAATCTACTATTATGTTCAGCGTTTCAGATTTTGGAATAACTTGTTACTAGGTTTGCTGTTAGAAATCTTTAGAGTAAGCTCGCCTTTGCATATAATGTGTTTTTTCCATGTATTAATTAACTTTTATGTGCAATAATATGAATATGAACTTGTACTGTACGTGCTATACGAATTAAAGTATGATTCCGGGACTGACCGAAGACCGCAACCGCAGGCGGCACTGTTGCGCCGCCACCACCGCCATAGAAAATGCTACGCGACTGCAGACCGCAGTGCCGCCGCGCTCGGAATCAATTTCACAGAGATGCATAGAATAGAAACCAGTAGTGTCGCCTGCGGTCTGCGGTTGCAGTCTGCGGTCCGTCCCGGAACCATACCTTTACGTTATGTAGGTACGTATTACATTCGGCTGTATGTACGTAACATGATGTAAACGGCTCAGTCGTGTTCCAGACGTGTTGTTGTTCTGTACAACACGGATAGACACAGACAACGGTCATGTACATTATGTACATTATGTACAGAGCATTCACAGCTAGAATCAGAGCAAGCCACGATTATTGCCGGAGGCATACGAATTATTACGTCTTAACAGCCAGAACAACCGCCACAACAATGAGAAAAGGTTATAAGGCTCGTGGTATCGGTTAAATTAGCAACTGGATTTGTGGCGCTTGAAATTTGGACAAATCTATTAAATAAATATGGTAATATAAAGTATATGTACAGCTGCAATGTTTGGAGCATATTTTTGACAATAATCGGACTTCAAAATAATATTATACGATACATAAAAGTAATATGTAAACCAGCAATATCCTCACCGAGAGGCACGGACCTTTACTCGGACACGAGTAAGATTGAGCCATACTCCACCACGCTGGCTCAGTGCGGGTTGATGGGTAGTGTCGGGTTAGGCGTGGTTCACACGGCATAGTCCTGCACGTTTTTTTGCAGTATACTTCCTAACGGATAAACAGTGGCCTAGGTTCACACGACGTATACTGCAAAAAAACGTGCAGGACAATGCCGTGTGAACCAAGGCCACTGTTTATCCGTTAAGACGTATACTGCAAAAAAACGTGCAGGACTATGCCGTGTGAATCCAGCCTTAGTGTACAACACAACACAATATACGAATTTGTATGTATGACCAGTTCGTCCGTCGCGGTCGGGGACGCCCGAGAAGGTCCTGTAAAGACCAAATTGGCGATTTATTAGTGAAGGGGCGAATAAGTAACCGAAACCGGCGCGCGAGCATGTGTGAAGAGCTGTATGCCAGGATCGTAGCAAGTGGAGGTCTTTAGCCTCTGCCCACCCCTCCTCCCGGGAAAAGGCGTGAGCAATGTACGTAGGTATGTATGACAAGTTGGTATATTTCTGTAACGCACTGTGTGGGCGTACGAAGCCATACTAAATAGCAGCATATTATCTTATTACAGAGGTGACCGACACACGAGTTGCCGTCCCCTGACTTCTTACAATGTACAGGGAGGGGGATCTAGGAACGGGAAGAAGTGGGGGGGGAGACTGCGGCTATAGTAACAGACAAATCTATCATTAGTTTTTTCAATTTCAATATACCTACTTTATAGCACACAAATCAATACATTATGACAATAAAAAATGGAAATAACACGTACAAAGGCGAGCTTATCTCTATCGAGAAATTTCTTCCAGAAAATCCAGCATTTACAACAACAGCATAGCGTCACACCTTTTCTCATACAGGAAGGCAGACAAGGGCACTTGCACCTACGTTTATTATTATTATTAATAATACAAATACAAATAAATACAAATACAAATTTATTTATTTGACACATTACAATTTGTTACAGAGGTTTTACATTGGATGGTTTCCTAGTAAGAGTTTGAGATGTAATTAATTAATGATTATTCGAGATCTAATGAGATTCGAGATCTATTATTATGAGCCTGTCATATCCCACTGCTTGGCAAAGGCCCTCTCCCCTTCCTCCCCTCACCTAAGTTTAGCTAAACAAAAAGCTAAAAGAGAATTCATAAGTAATTAATGACATAAAGATTAACTTAGTCAAAGGGCTGGACAATTAAGTCTTTGCAACAAATGGGTGCGTGCCTCTTGTACCCTGTAAGATAGATAGATAGATAGATAGATAGATAGATAGATAGATAGATAGATAGATAGATAGATAGATAGATAGATAGATAGATATGTTTATAAGAAAAGTAGATTTAAGTTAAGTTGTATGTAAAATAACTGCTCCTGTTTTCCTAAAAGAGGGATAGGCAGTGACCTACTCGAATTGTTTTGTTGTGTTGACCATAAAACGATTCTTCAACCGCCCATATCGCGATAGAGAAAAGTTTCAAGTTGATTTGTTTCGAATAGGCTACTCGAATGTTGGGAACCCTCTAAGTTGGATCCGTATATTCTTGAAACTTTTTACTATAAGGGCCGACAAATATTGGCGACCCGATACAGGGTCAACAGCCTACGTGTGTGCATGCAGGTATTTCTGCAACTAGGTCATTGGAAGCTCTATCGATTTTAATGAATTCATTGCTCACGTAGTTAGCTTATAAGCTTCTAAAGCTAATTGGTTATGTGTCTTTAGGTAAGTGCGGAATGTGAATCGGAAAACCAATTTTATCAAAGCAACGAACTGCGGAAGTCCGTGTTGTTCGAAGGAACAACTTTATTTTCACTTTGATATATTGAACACTGATATGAATATAGAGCAGGCCGAGACATAGTCGACGGCGGGACGACCAGCGGGTCGATTCTCGCGCCTTCGATATACGGATATCGAGACCTATATTGACAGATTCCTATATTGAGAGAGACCAGAGACCTATATTGGGAATCTGTCAATATTGGTCTCGATATCCATATATCGAAGGTGCGAGAATCATGCCACTGGACAGGTTTTTGTCGGACTGAGTGGAGGCGGCACAAAACAGGGAGGAATGGTCTGAGATAGGGGAGGCCTTTGCCCAGCAATGAGACACTATGCAGGCTACATACTAGTGGCTCTGTGAGCTGTAGACCTCGCGAGTATGTCGGTGGGAAAGCTGAACTGCTAACACACATAAAAAAAATAACCCAAATAATTTTCTTTCAATAACACATACAAACTTATGAATGTACCTGGTTACGTACATGCAGTATGAAAGTAGCCGCACCAATAACTTTGTAAACTACATTTCGCGATCTTTTATACAACCTATTGACTTTTTACTAAAATTATATAATCTGTTTCACTCTCATAGTCTTTACAAATCCAACGACACCTCATTTGTTAATATCCATCGAGCTGTTTGGGTTGTAGCGATTTTTTTACATTTTAAAACCCCATATCTCCGCCATTTTGAAAAAAATCAAAAAACTGGCTCGAGTAAAAAATTCTATTTATTTTTCCAACCTGCTCACAAAATTTCACGAGAATCGGTTCATAAATGCGACCTGTAGAGGAGAACAACCGGACATACAAAAGCATTTTTGCCCAAACCTGAAACGGAGACGCTTCGCTCGCTTCGTTCGCTCATCTGTTTCACTCTCATGGTCTTTACGAATCCAACGACACCTCATTTGTTAATATCCATCGAGCCGTTTGGGTTGTAGCGATTTTTTTACATTTTAAAACCCCATATCTCCGCCATTTTGAAAAAAATCAAAAAACTGGCTCGAGTAAAAAATTCTATTTATTTTTCCAACCTGCTCACAAAATTTCACGAGAATCGGTTAATAAATGCGACCTGTAGAGGAGAACAACCGGACATACGAAAGCATTTTTGCCCAAACCTGAAACGGAGACGCTTCGCTCGCTTCGCTCGCTCGGTCAAAAAAATAATACTATGAGAATAGCGAGATCTTAACCCAGGAGTATGGTTGTGATGCGGATAACAAGACATATTTTGGAATACAGTTGACTTTAAAAAAAGCATATCGTTAATCCTCTTAGCCCAATTATTTCTTCAACTTGTGAAGTTTGAAAACCTCCTGTTAGGACTTTTTTTTGGAATGTATACATATTATATTTATATACAATTAACTTACTACTAAAAACAATAAAATTAAATAAAAAATATCCTTAAGGTCACCGCCGCCGTCGAGTGGCAGGGTGCCCAACATGCTGGCACCATTACCTCGCTGTATCGCTAGGCTAATTCGCTGAGCGAGGTAGGTGCCAGCTCTAGAATTACCTGACGCTTCAACGAGTCTCTTTGCAACCTCCTTAAGACTCGCCGAGCGTCGGTCCCCCACGGCTCGAGGGTCTCTACGCCAAACGGCACAAATATGTAGCCCTCCCCAAGGGCGGCATATTTGCGCCGTTTCAAACCCTCTGCAGAGTCCGCCGCGGCACCGGCCCTGGAAGAAGTCGCTGGTAAATGGGATGGCGCTAGAGTGGCATCCCATACCAACGACTTCCCATGCTGCCACGGAATGAGTGTCATTCCGTCGGGCCTCTTACCGTCGTCGCGGGCTATGCCTGGCGGTTCTAATACAGACGGTACGCCCGCGCTAGAAAGGGCCCGACGGATGATATCATTCAGGGCAGCATGTCTGGGAAAACGACCGGCACTGTAGCTACAGGACAGGCCGTGGTGTCCTTGTTGGCACACCCTGGCGCCGCACCGGCAGCGATGTTAGGACTAGATAAAGAATTATCCGAGATTTTTATACTCTGTCGTCGTTCGGAGAAGCTTTAGTTCTGCGACCAAGTGCTCGTAAGTAGTTACAATGAAACGTGCCGGTTCAAAAGTATCGGTCAGGAAAGTATTATCTCTCTACTACTTCTGTGGCGTTCCGGATTTAGGCTCTGCCTTTCAAACGAGAGGTTCTGGGTTTGAATCCCGGACGGGGAGGATGAAAAAAAACAATACCCCGGTTTTTGGGGTTCCGTACCCGAAGGGTGCCAAACGGGACCCTATTACTGAGACTTCGCTTTCCGTCCGTCTGTCACCAGGCTGTATCTCATGAACCGTGGTAGCTAGACAGTTGAAATTTTCACAAATGATGTATTTCTGTTGCCGCTATAACAAAAAATACTAAAAACCAAAAGAAATTTAATATTAAGGGGGGCTCCCATACAACAAACGTGATTTTTTGCTCATTTTTGCTCGATATTGATAATGGTAGCGGTAGACGCTTAAAATGTTCACAATATATTGAGTATATTATTTACTTAGATAATTAAATTAAAATTAAATTAATATTTAAGGGGGGCTGCCATACCACAAAAGTTATTTTATAGATAATGGTACGGAACCCTTCGTGCCCGAGTCTGACGTGCTCTATTCTCAGTAGAGCGCGGGAGTGCGTCCGCCAAGTTCTTTTTTTTTCTAAAAGGAAGGTAAAGGTACTGTTTCCACGTTCAGTGATCATAGAGTAATTCGATAACTCCATAAGGGGCTAGCCTATTTTCGCAGCCATGGAGATGGAGACGTGAAGGATAAATATGACATGTTCTAATAAAATGAACATTCGGATGGTATGGCGTAATGAGACATGTAGATCAAAAAAGCTTTTAGTCCATATTAAATCTCTTTATATGGCTGATGAAAGTCATTAAACAAATTATGGGTCATTCAAATTTTATGGCTAACTGTTTATGGGTAGTTTTTCTACCGCTCGCTCTGGCCCTGGAGTCGCGTACGGAATAGCGTGCCAGCGGCTAATAGCGAGGGCGCACAAAAACTTGTTTTGATTTGTCGACGGTGCCGAGACGCGCCCGCGCGCGCTACAAACAAAACAATTCCGCGCTCTCGCTATAGACACTGCCAAGCCATACCCGTACGCGAGTCGCCACCCACTATTGCAAGTGCAAAAGCTCCCATATCTAAAAGTTCAGTGGAAACTTAGAGAATGCACGGAATGCTTTCCCAAAAAAAAGGATCGCCAAAATAATTCATAAACGTAGCGTCACGCCTTTTTCGATATGAGGCACTTGACTGTTGCGCCCATGCTTAGACAGTTCAATGATACTTTAATTAAATGAGTACCTATCACTTCCTTTGATATCATTAGTTGAATTGCAGTTGTGATGCTTAGATCCGGAAGCCATTATAATTAATAATATCGTTCGAAGAACAAACGAAGGCTGAAAATGAAGTAATTAACGCGAGTTGCGACTTCACCAATTCACCATACTAGAGCCCGTTTTGCTTGGGACTAAATATTCGTGCCTATTTGGTTTTTTTTTATCGAAATTGGTAAAGAACAGTCAAATATGTGGCCGGGACCTACAGCTTGACGTGTCGTCCGAAACAGGGAACGTCCGATTAATGTACAACAAATTGATTATCTCTTTGGACATGGTCAGTATTCGATACAATACTATCGAAAAGCAAAATGTCTGCGATTCTTATTCTTCATGACATAAAATATAATTTCCTGCGTTCTCGAAGACGTTTTCCGGGTTCGAATCCCGGCTGGGGACAAAAAAAACAGGTCTTGGATGTTAACATGTTTGTGATGTCGATGTTCCCACGACACAGGGTATCCCAGTGTGGGGCCAGAAGCAATGTATGTAAATGTTTATGTTTTACGCGCTGTCATCCAGAACCGGGATTCGAACCTGCATCTCCTGCGTGAGAAGCAAGCGTGTAACCCACTAGAGACCATGGAGTTCTTTTCGAAATTGGTAATTAAATTAATGTTTAAATCCAAAACGAGGGCTTTCTACTGGATGGATGGAGATATGATAGAAGAATAAAAGGAATGATTTTCAAATTATCCCAATATTTCCACAATAACCGAATTAATTGAGTGTGAAGTGAAATAGGAAATCATGAAATGAAATCCATCTTCTCTATTTCTTGTATTTCCGTCGGCGGAAGTTTATTTCAGGAACATTGGACGGTTTCAGATGTTGAAATCAATTTCCTTCACAATATTAGTTTTGAATGCTGTGATTTAATTTTATAAATGTCTCTCATTCGGTTCCAAAATGTATCGCTATCACAATCTAGAAACGATGTTTGCTTGTTATTTTATTGGGGAAGATTTCAATAAAAATATAATTACGGATAAAATGCCCTTTAAAATTTCCTGATAGTGTAAGCTGGGTTTCCGACGAGTGTACATATTTCGCAAACGCTCAAAACATTTCTCAAAATTAAAATGCGATTTGTTTACCTGGATCAAATCAAAACATTCCACGTTAATAATAAATAAATTATAAATCATTGCGCTTAGACTTTAATAATTATTTGAATTGGAACGCAAATCTTCTGTGAGCTCAGCACAAAACCACGACGATTATCAAATAAATGCTTACACGGAGCGCCCAAACACACTAATCATTCTGAACAAACATGTACATATTATCGTCTATCATTTGTCTTTGTTACACAATTTATCGGTCCATCACCAATTTAACACTACCTTAATATTCTAACTCACTCCTAACCCTATTATTACAAAATCACAAGAAAAATCAGTGATTCTGAAACTCGATTTTATATCCGGGATTATTTAGGGACATGATAGACACGTCAGGCTGACGCCAGCGCCAGAGGGCGACTGAATTGTTATCCCTCTCTCGAATTGAACTGTGTGTGGTGTGGTGGAAGGAAAACCCCGCGGAAAACACAGGGGCCGGGGGGGTGGAAAATGAAGCTTTTCTGTATCCAATTTGTGTTTTTTTTAATGAAACGGTAGGTACCATTATGCGATGAAGCTATCGGTATCGATACCCTAATGGGTATGCTATCTGATTCAGACTGGAATATTTTCAAAGCTTGTTTTGGAATGACATGATGTCTATTGTTGTATGTATTTGTATCGCGTGAAATGATTGTTTGATGTAGAATCCAGACTTCATTTAAACTCTTAATTGCATTTTTTCATATTTGTATTGCAATCAAATCAAGAAGCTTTCTAAACAAATATCAAACTTTATCAAAGTTCAGACGATTTGCTTATTATTATTCACCAATGATCGCATTGCACAAATATTCAGAGATATGGTATAATAATTGTATATTATGCAGCCTAGTTCAGTGGCTTCATGCATACTAGTGCGTTCCTCCTATTACGTATTGTTCAGTTCAATTCAGATCCTGTTAGGAGCTTTAGACTGAGCATTCGGTATCTATCTATCCACAATAGTAATGTATTGTGTAACTTTGGTATTGAGACGGCATAATCCATTCGGTTTGAGTGGTTCGAATAGTAACATTTCATCTGCGTCACAGAGCTGTTCCATTCCATTTTGCAGAGAGAATAGACAACGAACTGGGTCACAGTAAACTACAAGGGTCTAGTCAGTCTAGACTAGCCATATATTTCAGACTTATGCATCCAAAAATCGCAATTACACGAACAAAATTAACAAGCACAATCTCCCTGTCCTTCAGGGAATTCAGAAACATGCCCAACATTAAGCTAAGCAACACCATTCACCCACGAAATTTCTAATATTGTGCTCACCCACGAAATTTCTAATATTGTGCGATCCTTAGGTTCAAATTTAAAGCTACTATTTTCCCTAAACCTCCCTAAACAAAAATCGAATAAAAATGAAAACCTAATCAAATTGCCTATTTCCTGGGACCGGGGAGGTATTGCAATAAGTTGCAGAACTAATTGCCGGCTCGAAGTAGTCTAGTCTAGACGTCGGGGTGCGCCCTTTGTGTGGGCCCGTAGTCGTAGTTATCAGCGTGCCGAGTGAATGGCTGTGGCCTGTGGAACCCTATTCAGAGTATCACTGTAATCGCAGGCTTTGTTTAGTTTAAACAGGCTTTATTTGTAATTTTGGTTATTGTCTATTCGTAGTCTGATGTCGTTTGAGTTAAAAGTTACAAGTCTGTCGTGTCAGGCTCAGTTCGGTCCAAGTTCCATGTGTAAGGAAAGGAAGTAGTTTGGTAGTTTGCCATAGTCACCCGGAAGCTGTCTGGATCGTCACATATGGCCTTGGCCAGCCTCCTTTTCAAAATAATCAAAAAGCACTTCTTTTTCCGTACGGGTTGGCAAACTAATTTGCACATTTGACGACGTGACATAGCACTATTTCAGTTCTAAGTTTATCATTAACTAAGATTCTGTTCACGCACTTATTGTATCGTAATATATCTGGTATAGATGTTTAAGATACAGTTTACGGTTTCTTTTCAAGGCAAGAACACAGACAGTACTAACCAACCCGTACTCCCAAACGGGAATAGGTCCCATGAAGGGACCATGTGCGAGCCGACGAATTTGATTGGAGATTGATCGACTTACATTGTGACTATTTGCGACATTATTGAAGAAATCGAGGGAACTGTAATCTCTTTTGTTCGGTTTCTTTTTGGAGAGATCTCTTATTAGAGATAAGCTCGCCCGTGTCTTTCTAATATAAGCTATCTGTATTCTGTATTATTTTATGTGAGTGCAATACAGAAATTACGAAATTACGAATACGAGCCATAACCTGAATTAAACGGTCATTTGACAGAATTGAGATAAAACCGATGTCTCACTTTGTATGGCTTGAAAAGCTGGAAGTCTACTGCCATTTGCAGAAAACATCATTAAAATCCATTCACTTGTCTGAGCGATAAAGCGCCACAGAAACACGCACACACACACACAGACGCTTCAAGTTTATATCAGCCCTCTTTTTCGTCGGCGGGGGTTAAAATGGAATATAACATCAAAATTATATAAAACCTTGCCATCATTATGACCTGTTTTGCGTCTTACCCTATTCCAGTATTATAATATAAACATAGAAAGTAACGTAATATTTTCCTAATTCTGCGGTCCTCCCTCGACGAAAAGTTCACCAGTCTCGAAAGTCGAAGCGACGACGACGCCCCGGCGCGCCCACAAGTTTCGGCAGGAACTTCAGATTTATCACGGAGTTCAACAAAGTTATTCATAAAGCTGCCACTACAACTTCGTTCTGTGCAGGAACAACATGTGTAAATGTTGTTGTTTGTATGGAGATAAGATTAGGGAATGTACATGAGGGATAGGAAACTATTTTCAACCGACTTCAAAAAAAGGAGGAGGTTCTCAATTCGACCCGTATGTTTTTTTTTTTTTTTCTATGTTTGTTACGCGATTGCTCCGCCAATTATGAACCGATTTGAACAAATCTTTTTTCGGCGTATAGGTAATACCTCAAGGGTGGTCCCATTGACACCAGGTCAGGATCTGATGATGGGATCCTGGAGAAATCGAGAGAACTCTTCAAATATTATAGGCAGACCTATAGTGATTTTTGTGTTTTTCATAATAACTCGTGCAAATGCATATGGTAAGCATAATATTGTGATGCGGAACTGCTGATGAAGACCACATATGGCCACCAGATCTGCTCAGTACTAGGTACAAATACAATGCGTGGCTGACGGGCAGGCAACGCATAGCCTAAACCGGTGGACCTAGAGCCATGAAACTTTGTACAGGGGTTCCTTAGTCGCGTGGGGTAGCACTGATATAGCATTTGACAAAATTAATTCCCCAAGAGAGGGGGGGATAAGGGGTTACAGTTAGTATTAAACTCAATCTAATCAAATAGGGTTTGTGTAAGTCGGTTTTTTCTAAAGTTTACTTTTTGTTTCAATTATTGGATGCATTATCGCACGGAATGATACAAGGCAAAAGTTAGGAGCCCAGCATGAGGGTAAAAAAACTAAGGCTAACTAAACAGGTAATTGAAGACGAATATTATTTATACTAAAAACAATTTAGAAGTCGATTGCAAGCTAAGATTAATAAAAGATGATTTTTTTTATATGAATGTCATGTCACGAATATCGCATTCCTGAAGAAGACCTGCATTCGTTTGGCACAGGAGCTGGGCCCGAATTCTACTGTACACAAGCATACCACAAGCCTGGCACAAGCTTTAATACGACGCATTTGGTATTCTACTAAAAACGGAATCGCAATTCACAAGTGCCAGCCTGACGCCAGCCTACTGTCCGACAGTAGAATACGAAGCAGGCTGGCGTCAGGCTGGCACTTGTGAATTGCGATTCCGGCTTTAGTAGAATACCAAATGCGTCGTATTGTATTGAAGCTTGTGCCAGGCTTGTGGTATGCTTGCGTACAGTAGAATTCGGGCCCTGGATAATTTGTCACAAAAAGGAGGTTGCTTATAACAATCAATGGGCGGAACAAGCTGCGAATGATAATGATGAAAATGGTGGGAGTTTATATTAGCATGTATGACCATTGCTCTACCGTCGAGCCGTAAGTAACATTCGTGCTAGTGGAGCCTACCGGCGATGAACACTCGTTTGGCAGAAATTGGCCGATGGCCATACACGCGACCGTTTCGCTAAAGCTCTAATCGCTAAGGCTAACTATTTGTGTGCTCGTGACTTATTTACGGGATTGGAAAAATTAGTACACTTTGTTTTTCCTTTTGCTGTGGTGCTTTCATCAATAAATAAATATGTAGTTACACCTATTTCTAACATATTTCATTACACCTATTTCTAACACATTGTCACGCCTTTTTCCACATGGGCTGGCCGAGGCACAATTTTGCACACGTTTAGCCAGTTAATCAATAAATAATTTTGCATGGAAGAGGACTAGGTCATCGCCACAAATATGGCGATTGAATTTCTATCAAATGAAACAAGTTATGAACACTTTCAGTGTTACAGAGTTTTAAAATAACTCAAATCAATACGAGCTTGGACGTAGCCTCCGGGTGTCACCAGTTTCCTCGTTATTCGGAAACTTGTAAATTTTCCCCCGGGACACGATTATTTTTCCGTTTTTTTTCCGGTGCATCGATGCACTATGGAGTCATTCGTGCTTTGGACGTATTCCGGATCGCTAGACAGTACCGAGTAGCAAATCGTCGAACCGCCTGAGTGGGCTTCGTTGGCAGGATGACAACAGCGTTCTATCAGCTATGCCGGCCTAGTAGTATGGTACTATGGATGCAGTCCGGCTACATTGTTGGTTCAGTTTACAGCGTTGTGGCAGAAATACTAAAATTAGTAACGATTAAACGTTAAAATCAACACTACTTACTGCCTTACTGCCCTATTCATAAAACTTAACACACATTATGCTAACTAAAATATGTTTGTCCCTTTCTCAGAAACACAAAAGACGAACGAATTTTAACAGCATTTTAGTTAAATAGGTGTATTGGACGTACGTACAGTAGTACCATGTAGAGAGTACAGCGCTAGTGACGCTTCTTGTATTACTTTTATAACTAAAACAGCAACAAGACGAGACCTGAGCATTGCATTGCATGCGCGTGCGTTCCTTGACAAGAGTACGTCGAGGAAACGAATTTATACACCTCGCACACTTCCATAAAGTCATATATGGATGAACATTAGGTTCTAAAGCTATATTTCATCTTATTAGAACACAAATATAAAAAACACAGCAGGTGTTACAGTACAAAATGAAATGCAAACACTATATTAAGACACTCCTAGTATTCCAGTCCCTATTGCAGAACAACTGTCCCGAACCAACCGTGTCGAGGAAATAAACTAAATACAAACTCATAATTACATGACAACTGCCGAACTAGTCTTTGCACTGTGGTGAGAAGGAGGAGAGGGCGTGGAGCTTGCTCTGTTTGACCATTAGCTCTGTGAACTGTAGCCAAAATATGTAAATAGGGAGTCGCTGGGTAACTGAATTTAGTTTGTATATGGAATAATTTAATTTTGAAGGAGATTTTAAGGTAGATATAAGAAGCATGCTGGAAGAGATCTCTTATTAGAGATAAGCTCGCCTTTGTACATGTTTTTTTCATTATTAAGTGTCTGTATTCTGTTTTTTTGTGTGAGTAAAGTAAAGTAAAGCATAAGATATTTGAGTTTGAGAGAATGAGCGACTTTGTAATCAACTTTCGTGTAATTAAAAGAGAAAAGAAATAATATGTTTACTTTATAATTAATTTATCATAGAAGCTAAGTAATCCCTCGACTAAAATAGGAAATATACCAAATATCCGAATTATTTACAAAATCTACCTCCGGGGTCGCATGTAATAAGTAATTGGTAATTATCGCCCGCAGGGGCCGCGGCCTTACAAAATGCTACAGAGAGAAATTAATAAAAGAAAGAAAAGGTTACGGCAATGAATAATACTGGACATTTCTCGAACAATTAAACAGGAAAAATTGCTTGGTAATTGAATGGCTCCGTTTTATTGTCATTGTGTAGCGACCCTGCAAAGCTTAGCTCGTGCTGAACGCGAAATAGCTAAAATAACGATTTTTTATTGCAGGTTATGATAACTTACTTTAGTTAAAGGATTATCTACCGGGCTGATGTAGGCCGCGCCAAGTTTCTTTATTGTTTTTGTTTTTCAACAGTTTATTTAAAATTATGGCCAAACAGTGTCAATATCTAAGAACTAGCAAAACTTTTACCTAACAAGTGAAAGGGAACAGATAGGTTGACCAAGATTCAGAAAGTCTACTAGCCTGCGACTTATTCGGCCCACTTTCCAGTTCAACTTAAGCGAAACTTCAGGTACAGTGAGTAATAAAACTGCTTTTCAGCTTGGTTTCAGTGGACTACCATTCACATTTTCAAGAGATATGAGATGAAAATTAAAATATGGAAAAAGTTTTGCTGCCGTGTCGCTGTGTGCACTACCGCGCCACAGTTGGTTTTTCTTATGAGATTTAATAAAAGTGACAATTTATCGCCTAAGTTTTTCACAAACTCTGTAAGAATATTTTTTGTTATGCAAAAGTTAAATGTGTTTTATATAGTGTCCCGCCGTGTGTTAATTATAGTATAGTTCATAACCGAGCCAAAGAGCCGAATAATGCCATAATCGTTGCCAAACTGTAGCACACAACATACATTCTGGTTATCTCTAAATATTTCACATTAAAAAAAAACATACGGGTCGAATTGAGAACCTCCTCCTTTTTTGAAGTCGGTTGAAAATGAACGACTCTTTCTTGTTTCTCATTACTTTCAGTAATCGTTCACCAGAACGTATTTTTGAGCTAGTGATATACAAGAGATAAACGTATTTTTCTTTTCTCTCCACTCATTTCATACCGTTGACGTAAAAACGCAGCGTCTTTCTATTCCGTTACCCTGCGTGCGGCAGATTTTCCGCCTCCGTGACCAACAATTATGTCATCCAGGCTGGCCGGGGCTGTAGTCAGCACTGCAGCTGCTGGTGCCATTGACAAGCGCGCGTGCTCCTTGTTAGTTATGTATTAGGGGGAAATACAAATGAGACGACATTTACAAGATTATCATCATGTTGTTATACGGAGTGTCCAATATAAACTGTAATGTAATGACTTTGAAGTTACAGGCACAGCACAAGTTACAGGCACAGCACAAGTTACAGGCACAGCACAAGTTACAGGCACAGCACAAGGAACATTGTAATATGACTACGTAATAAAATGTAGCATGTCACCCAGATTTCAATAACGAATTAATGGACAGGTGTTTCATCAAGAAATGGTTCAGTAGTTTAGTCGATACGATGAAACATTTTTAGTAAACAAAACCATATATAGACTGCTGAATATCTCAGCCGTCGTTGGAAAAAACCATTTCCAATCCAATTACACATGCGCTTGTGCATTTCATAAAATTAAGGACCTCTGGGTCCTTCGAACCGTGGATTGGAGAGGATCCATTGTTGCTCGCAGCGAGCGACGAAATTGCTTGCAAAAAGCTCTCCAGAGAGGAATTAGAGAAATTAGACTGTTCCTTGAAATTGTGGACTGATTTAATTGGCGTGTGGTTCATTTCCAGCGTACTAAATACCTTACATACATAAACATAATGCTCCCGGCCTTCTCCTGGAAGACGGGTAGTCAGAGACTATAGACCTCCACTTTCTACGATCCTGGTATACATTTCTCGCATCCTCAACATTAATGAGGTCTCGTATTTATTTTTTATTCTCTGGTTCTCGTATTTCAATATTTCTATACTAATATTTTATTTCATAAACTCTAATAAAATTCGAAGATTAGTACCAAACCTTCTTTTAATTCTAACTTTGCCTCTTTAATAATGAAATAATGAAAATTTATTGCGTAACTGACATCGTTAATTAGGTACATTTTATTCTGTAGCAAGCAAGTATGTGTTATCATGTGGGTACATTGATAAATATCTCGGTACAGCGTTGGTAACCAAGCTAGGTAAAAAACCTGTGTTATGATTAACAGCGCCTTCCCTTGACTTCTTTCTTAACTTGTTTCTTTCTTCCCTATGTTTTATCTTCAAGTATTATGTATGAATTTAGGCTAAACACCATTTTAATCAATTCGTACAAAATTCATAAAGGTCTTTTTAATCTGTTCTTCACCGACTGTGCTTTAATTAGCAGTTCCGTGCAACTTTAGCGAAAGTTTCAAGAAGAAGTATGTTTTCGTCAAGTGCTTCAACCTCGGAAGCTTTATGAACTTTTGCTTGAAGCTCAAAGTTTTATTCTTTGAGACATGTGAGCTTAACGGTATAACTAAGTTTTATAATTAGACAGTAAATAAGCAGAACTGGAAACTACGATCCTCATTATCAATTCACAAATTGTACAAAGTAAGTCTACCTCGAAAACACACCCTTACAGATATATAATTTATTTAATTAAGGTTTATACTTACTGTAATCAAGTAAAACATAATTATCGATGGATTACGTTTGTAGCTTACCTGAAACAGAAAGAAGAAGTTGTTAGACTTGTATGTTGTTATTCTTAAATGATTGATTCTATTAGAATATTGCAATATTGTTCCTCAGCCCCGTCGCATGAGAAAAGGTGAAACGCTACATTTTTTTTTTAGTTTAGATTATGTCTTTGATATCTTTTTTCCACTAATAATATCAGTCGTACAGATTCTGTGTCTGAGTTCCATGTCTGCAATCAACAACACTTCAACAATTATATTCTAACTTAGCATTGTGAAGAATTCCCTACGAACGACTTCTCCGAAGTAACTTATCCAGGAACCCAAGACGACTATCTAGAATCTAGATTCGAGCTATTCAGACAACCCAACAAGATTTCTAATGAAGATTCAAACAATCAAACTACGACTTTACTACAAGCCAAACAAGCACTGTTTCTCCAGTCATCCATTGAGACGTTTGCGCCCTAGTTGGTCTGCCCTTGTCAATGTCTGAAGA
This sequence comes from Argyresthia albistria, assembly GCA_963457715.1. NCBI lineage: Eukaryota > Metazoa > Arthropoda > Insecta > Lepidoptera > Argyresthiidae > Argyresthia > Argyresthia albistria. The sequence continues at coordinate 11,720,766 of OY735265.1, read as the reverse complement.
CATTGCTAACTTGCTAAATCCTTGCCCAAAAGGTCTTTGGAGTTCCTTATGCCTTGTATTAAGGTAGGGATTGCTTTGTTAGTTAGTTGGAGTGTTAGAGTTAGTTTGACACGTGGATTGTGTGTCTGGTTGTTGATGGTGGTGTGTTTGATAAGGGTTGGATGATTAGGTGAGACATAACTTGAATTTGCTCTTGAAACAGAATTGTTTAAGAAATATGAAGGGTCGTCATACGTATGAAATATAAAAAGTTTGCGGACACAACCTGTCAATGAATTACAAGAGACCTTTCACTAAGTTATTCCTTTGTGCATGGAAAATATTTGCAGAAGAGGCGTATTCTGAAGCGAAGTATTCTCAGTTCGTTACGCAGCATTACTTCAAGAACTTTCAGAGGCAAAGCGAGAGAAAGAATCCTAAGTGGATATAATGCTTTGAGATGACTTTGTATAAAACGATGCCTTTGTGTGTATAGCTTTTAATTTCCGACTCCGCGCGTTGCATGACCAACCAAATAATTAAATCCTGCCTAAATATAGTTTCGCTTAAATTTCAGAAGGACTGCTTGATGACAGCCAGACACACAGACATACCATTAAAACGTATAAAACCCCTCTTTTTCGATGGGGGGTTAAAAAGGCAGCGCTGTGCAATTACAAACTAATTACACTGTTAGATTAAGCGATATTCTATTCTATATACCTTGTTGCATCGCTATAAGACCCACCCAAGCAAAAGAGGGTGCAGCCTGTCTGATGCATTTGTTCATGACGCATTGTTATGACGTCATCGTCAATTACGGGTTTCTTTGGCAAAGTCCCCATTGCTGTTTAGAAAATTAATACTTGGAAACTGTGTTAGAAAATCTATATTATAACTGAAAATCACTTGCCATCCACAAGCTAATATACAAAAACCTATCGTAATTCGAACGCGGATTCGAGAATTCATTCGAGCACGATAACATTATTATCCCATTTACTCGTAGAAGAACCATTACGAACAAAATATTCCTCGCACTACTGGATAGTCTTTGAATTCCGGAAATACACTTGAATATCAGTCATAAAAGATATATGAATGGCGATGAACTTTGGCGAAGAACAGAGAGAAGTATGGAGAGCTGAAAGCCAACTTCCAGTAGAGAAGTCCAACTTCACGTTTAAGAAGAAGAATATTAGTGTAATTGTCATAAAACTTTAAACAAGAAAAAATGAGAATCATACGACCAGTTAGATAAGCTGTTGTTAATTGCGACAATTACAAAACTAGATGCACGAGTTCAAGCAATGACCTCAAATAGATAAGACGGATGAATATTTCCATGTAATTAAATAGATAGTAAATACTGGTAAGTGTGTTAATAAATCATTATACCTATCTAAGGTTATGTGAGTTTGTAATAACAAATTTATGATCAAATTAATAAATATTAAAGAAGAAACTATGTAACGACAATAAATTTCGGATTTCTCCTTTACTGTATAGATTTAGAAACAGACTAATATAATATAAGTAAGTCATAATAGTGTGACTTTGTAAGTAGAAGTCGATGCCAGTAAAACAATTCTCTACCTCTGACATCAGTATCAAGATCCCATTCAAATGGAAGTTTTGAATGATATTCGCTTACTTTAAATTGATGTTTGACCGATCCGAGCACGATTATTGGCAGAACTGTCATTTAAAGCGATTGCCATTGGTGAGTCAAGTCAATTTGAAAGGAAAGCTTGGCGCAAAAATAGTTTTATAGAGGGAAGCTAATATGAGTCAATCTCGATGATATTAGTATTAGAAAACTGATGAAAATCGTATACAGATTGTGTTTCGAGTTTCAGAAGTTTTCTGATACTTGAAAAATACAGAACCTATAAGCCACGGGCATGTTGCACTCTGCTCATAAGTTCATGGATTGCCATTGCCTCCAACATTGCACGGCCAGGTCTGATGCTTGAATAAATGCATAGAGCCAGACTGAGCCAGACAGACAAAGCGTCGATTCAGCTCTTTTATTGAAAACTGCGTTTCAAAGAGCCATTCATTCAAGGGGTACTGTTATTAGATTTTCTTCCGGATTTACAATCTGGAAATGGAATTACACCTTACCATGGAGCATTTGCGGAGGAATGCACATGCATATAGGGATTCTGACGCGAAAAGATTTAGTTCAAAGTAATCTGAATAAATGAAATTCTGACTCTTCGATAATTTAGAAAAGGAAGAATGATACAGATTTTGATGTTCGTCCTGAAACATGTGAGGCGTAAAGATATTTTGGTCATTGCATATGATATCCCCCATGAGTCAGAATAATACGTGGCTCAACTTGACAAGTATCCGGACAAGTGCCTGTGCCCTTCGGCTTCGGAAATAATTGGGCTACATTCATTTTATTTCCTATATAATACAAAACTATTCTCACCCAATTAAAACCAGTTTTTGACGCCTGTGAATGAGGCAAAAGAATCACTTAAATATCTCGAACAAAGAATCCTATAGAGAATCTATTGTGAAACAAGACGAAGTAAATAGTGCAGTTGCGGTTGGATACATACATTCTACACGAAAAGTAAACATCGTATCTGTGCACAGACTGGGAGGTTATTTCTCCGTCTTTTGACAGTGGCACATACAATGATATCGACTTCAGAAAAGGATCTTTATTCTCTAAACTGCAGATTCAGGAGAAGCCAGCGCTTTTAAGTTGATAGTAATAGAAAAACCTAAAATAGCAAATAAAATTGTAAAATATAAATGCTATTTGAAAGACAACGCAAAGAATCCAATACTAATATGAAAGGAATAAATAATTATTTCACAACGATTTCATATTCTGAAGCAAGCGGTAAATCAATATTGATTACGGTTGCAATAAAATTATTTGAAAGTTTAAAATCCCTTACATAACTGCAGTTCAAATCCTGTAAAGGTGCCAATTGTAAAAGAGGTAAATGCCAAACTATATTTTTCAGCATAAAACTGGCACGAAAATCTTAATACAAAATAGTAAGCAAAGTCTTTGCCATTATAAACCCAGTCACGTGCCAGACTTAAATTAAATATACTTTGAAACTGAGCATTTTCCTGAATATATGCAAAGTATAAGTTTATTAAAATTCCGAAAGCGTCACGAAAAATACATTTTGTTTTAGATTATCTGCGTGAAAAACTACGTGAATTTGCCGGCAACTGGTTGGACTTGTTAGACTACAAAGTAGTTTGAATCTCTTCGAATCTATTCTAGACAAGACACCGAAAATCATGACTGGATCGTAAATTCAAAGCGCATCTCTCGTTTGAATTGATTGAAACACATTCAACGAAACACCAGAAATTTCTCACGCATCGCCTTCAACTCTAAAGAAGGCAGTACTTTCAGGATTTAGTGTTTATAAAAGCAGTAGTGGGCCTAAGCCATTTCATTTATACTTTATTGCACAAAAAACATAAAAAACACGTCTCAAGTCTTGCTCCTCTTGTCCTTCTTTTGCTTTACATTTAATCGAAAACTTAACGATCTGTAGTTCGTTTTATGTCCCATCCTACAGTCCTTGCACTAGAATACGTTTCATGAAACCATTGCTTTTATTCATACCACTGCATTTTACAACGGGAGGATAATATAAAAAGTTTATTACTTTGTATGGTATTGGCACATGCTGATGAAATTTTCTGAATTCACTTCGCAGTGATGTTTATTAAAGCAAAGGTCAGCGCTTCGAGGTTCGAGGTTGCAATGGCTGAATTCGCTATAGAGGAGTAAATAGAAGTACACTGTAAACTCAATAAGCTGTCGGAACGAGTTAAACATATGAAATGTTTCAGTAAAGAGCTTAAATGAAATCCACGTTTTATAGAAAGGCACATTCATTGCTTCTGGTCCCACACTAAGATACCCTGGCCTGGTATCGTGGGAACTATACAAAGAATATGTATCATGTCCGAGATACCAGCAGTAATCTACACATTTATTTTTTAGACTTTCTTTATTAATTCAATTCAATTCAATTCAAAATATTTATTTCAGATAGCATACATTTTGACACATATACATCCATATTATTTTATCATTATAAAAAAGTTTAAAATTAAACTAAATACATCATCCATGAATGAATAATAAATAACACCCACACTCACACCCTGCTCACACAGTCACACACACCCTCTCACACACACAAAACATCGTCCTAAAATATAATTATAATTTATGGTTTGTTACTGCGAAGGTGCACATCCATCCAGTACTTCAACATAGGGCTGTCCACCTTCCCAGCCAGAGTGCTGAGGATAGTGTTGGAGCTGCCGAAAAAGCGGTTTCTTAACGAGGCAATCCTCTTTCTCATTATTGCAAAGAAATCGTCAATCCTAGCTTCGGCAAACATAGCCGAGGCGCTGCAATATCGCGGCAGCCCCAACAGTATTCTCAGCGCATTATTATATTGGACGCGCAGGGCGCTGTAGGCCCTCCGCGTATAGCTGACCCACAAGCCACTAGTGTAGAAGGACTGACAAAATGCTCTGAAAAGTGTCAATTTGACAGCCCTTGTACACTTCGCAAACCTGCGGGCCAGCATATTACATCGGACCGCCATCGCCCTGCGCTCTCTTTCAATATCAATGTCATCTACGAGCCCCTCCGTGACCACGTGACCCAGGTACTTGAAATGTGGAACCCGCTTGAGAGGTGCTCCACACAATGACACAACCGGATCCTTATCAGGCGGTTTAGTCCCTGAATGAAACACCATCAACTCACTTTTCTTCACATTATACCTGAGCCCGTGTGTAACAGCGTAGGACTCACAGACATGTAAAAGTTTTCTAAGGGCCTTGACCGAGGGACTCAGCAACACCATATCATCAGCATAAGATATGTTATTAACGATTGTGCCATCGATTGAGCATCCAATACCGGTGTTGCTGAGCTCCCCGATCAGCTGATTGATGTAAAGATTGAATAACTTGGGAGATGTAAGTCCGCCCTGCCTGACCCCGCACTCAAGGCTATATGAATTGCTAAGCGAACTCACCCATTTTACTGCATTAGTTTGATTTTGATACCAAAATTTAAAAATGGAAACCAACTCAGTCGGTAGTCCTGTGTGAGTTAGCTTATTCCATAGTATATCATAAGATACAAGATCAAAAGCCTTTGACAAGTCAAGAAAACATGCATAGATGTGTGTTTTCCTGTCAGTATAGTACCGGACGGTCTGCTTGAGAGCCAGAATTGCACTTTCAGTGGACAGTCCGGGCCTAAACCCGAACTGGGCATCATGTATGTGAAGATGTTTATCAAGTTGACAATCAAGCAAACCATCCAGCACCTTAGCCACAGCAGTTGCCAAGGATATTGGTCTGTAATTATCCTTGTCAGAAGCGTCTCCCGTTCTATTTTTAATAATTGGTACTACTATAGTTTTCATTAAATTTTCAGGCAGGTAAGAGTGTCCCACACAAAAGTTAAAAAACATTTTAAGCACCCTAGGTAGGTGTACACCAGCGCACTTCAGGTGCTCGACACTCAGACCATCATGTCCTGGTGACTTACCCCGCTTCATATCTCTAATAGTTAACATTACTTGATTGTATGTAAAACGCAAGGGTTTGTCACCAGTATCAGCGCTAGTCCGGGTGCCGGACACTGGAGTGTCACTGGACGTGTCAGTGTTACTGGAAAGATCAGAAACAACACGGAAATTATTTTTAAACAAGTTTGCTATTTCATGGTGGTCAGACAAACCATTAACAGTCACTGGATGACCAGGCTTAGGATTTAATTTATTTGTTTCTTTCCAGAATTTTGAAAAATCTTTTGCATTATGGCTGGAGGCAAGAATATCCATTTTTATTTGTTCCGAATTCTTTTGACACCACTTAAGCTTTGATTTAAAAATCTTTCTGGAATTTTTCATTAGATCATATATATGACCAGATTCCGGCTTATTATGTAAGACCCAATTTTGAAAACAAAGCCTGGCTTCACCATGAGCCTGTTTCACATATTTATTCCAACCTGTTATGTAGGATTTTTTCCTCAAAGAATTAGAATTACAGTTGCTATTTAGACTGTGACTGGAAATAGCCGCCTCACAAAGAATATGAACTATGCTATTATACATATTATTAATTATTTGCCTGTGTTCTAAATTGCTACACATCATATCACAACATTCACTAAGTTCACTGGGGAAGTCGATCTCTTTCAATTTTAAATTACATAAATTTCTAAAAAGGTTTATTTGCTCAGTATCCCTCACACCCCAGTGAACCTTATTTTGTTTAACATTAGATGAGCTAACACTACGCGGCAGCACACTAAAGTTACAAGTTATTTCCATCGGAATGTGATCTGACCAAGACACATCATAACATATCCTGACCTTAGTTATTGATTGAAAAGCAACTCCGGTAACTATACAATGGTCAAGCCACCTCTTGCAGCCGTGGGCATCACTGATATAAGTGTAGTTATCAGAGTCTAAACCTAAAACTTCAAAGTCAGCGCATAACCACAATTGTTCAGCACAAAATTGTAACAAATCATTACAAAACAACTCACCAGGATGAGCATTGAAGTCCCCTAACATGTACACTGTTGCTACATTGCTGTTCTCTATGATGGCATGCATTTCAGAAAGACACTCAGTAAACTCTGGTAGGTTATTAGTGCAATCTGTGGGCATATACACTGAGAATAATAGAAAAGACTGGTTTTTCACTTTACACTGAATGGCAGCAAGCCGCACACTTTTACACTCTATCACCGTAACCAACTCGAAAGCAGACTTCCTCCACAAAATTGCGACACCACCGAAAGGCCTACCTCGCAGGATACCAGCTCCTGCATCCACCGCTGATACTCCAGTCGCTGCGAAGTCTGGATGAATAGTACTGAGATACGGGATATCATAGGGCATCAGCCACGTCTCCTGAAGGGCCACTATATCTGACGTAAGACACAGCATTCTGACATGGTCCACACTGCTCTTCACAGCCTGACAGTTGAAACTTGCAAGTTTGCAATTCGGCTCGTCCGCAGTAGGGTGACCATCATTCTTTTTCTCATTGTAGTTGAGGAACTGATATTTCTTTGAGTGAGCCATTGGGAGTGTGTGACTTCTTGTAGCGAATAAATCGCTTAAATTCTATGTCCATAGGCCAAGTGTATTCATCGTTTAGAAAAAGTGCGACTTTGTTTTTCGGTACATACACTTTGTAAGCACAATAATTTCTTTTCTTTTTCAATGTAATTTTTTCCATCTTGACAACCACCTGAGTTTTCTTCAAAATGTACTCTATGACATCTTCAACAGTTGCTTCCTTGGCAACATTTGTTACGAATAGCGGAATCATGGTCACTGCAGCTCTAAACTTGGAGTTGGGATCCACAGGTGCCTTTCCTATCATTCCGGAATAACGCTTGTGGTTTTTGTTACGACGTTCAACTCGAGTCCACTCGCCTTCATTTTTATTTTCATTGCATTTTGTCATCTTTACTACTTCAGCTAGTGTTGGTTGGCTCTTACTTAGAGATGGTAAAGCATTGCATTGCTCGGCACCTATCGGCTCCAGCTGAGCCGAACATAAAGGAGGAGCATTTGCAATATTTGCATCCACGGAAACACAAACACTATCATCTTTGTTTATCACCGTCACCGCGCTAATCGGTTGAGTCGCGCTGACAAGTTGGCTTGCACCTTGCGCTTGCGCGCACGCGAATGAGACAGCCGATTGAGATTTAGTGGCGGCAGAGAGAGACAATTGACATCCTGACGAATCACCGCCGCCGCCGCCTCCGTTACCTACGTTGCTCAGCGTCAACAACGTTGGTTTTGAATTTGAATTTGAAAAAGGAAGCGTTGTTTCGACAAAACCCATCGGGCCACTGTCAAGATTGTTGTTGTAGCTATCCGAAATGTATGCGCCTCGTCTGCGGTTCACATTCACAAAAGTATTTCCATCGAAATTATTCGCTATAGATGCCATTTTTAGGTTTTCCAGATCGTTTTGCACCTTCATCAACTGCTCCTCAGTAACATAGGTTTCTTTAACCGCACGTAATTCACTTTGCAAGATCACAATGTCCTTTAGCAACCTTGTCACATCCACATGATCGAAAGTGACCGGTGGCAACTTCTGCAGGTCTTTGGCAACAAAGATCAGAATGTCCACATGATTCGCATCCGCGTCTGTCATCAAATTAATTATGTCCTCGAGATCTCGCCCAGACTTGCCGTCCCGCTTCCGAGTTATTTTTCTCTTGTTTGTCGCGACCGAGTCAAACAAAAGATTCTTGGCCGTTTTCAGGTCCGCTTCCGAAAAAGCGGTTTTACACACACGAACTAAGCTTTCCACATCCATGACGTCTAGTTTATTTTGTATGAAAGCAAGAACTTCACATATGACAATGTTACAGCTTTTGCACTTGAGAACATTGGACGAATCCATTGTATTTACGTTATCGGTCATCGCGACGCGTGCGCACGGTAGCTCTCACGTGAGACGACTAATTAATGACACGAACCTTTTCTTTTTCTACAGACAACACAAGACAACAACAAAACCCAAGTAAAATAAGCCTAGAAAATACGTTACTAAAACTACGGACGAATACATGTAACAATAGTAAATGTACTCGCAACACAAATGTGTCTGTTCTAAGCTACAAGTGCGGCTCTTCACTACAAGTGACAGACAGACAGACGGACGAGAGTAGACACACCCCCCAGACGAGTAAACTGCTGCAAAGCACTGTACATCTCTATTTAGTACCCTTTTTATCTTCGCGCACCGGAAGCTATATTCTGGAGATCGTTTAGGGTCAATAAACTCTGGTTGCAAAAGGTTTACATTTTAAAGGTGACTTGGAAAGTCATAAACAACTTTTTCTGTGGTAGCTGAGGAGTTGGAATATAGCATCTTCAGTGCTATGTATAGAAGGTAGTTGGAAAGATTGAAGAAGAATGTGATTCCATAGACCCTATTAATAGAAGCCCTATGCCTAATAATATCGTAGTATAGATCACAAAATATAGCCTCATGGTTAAAAATTTAAAATCCGACATAGCGAGCTGTGATGTTTTTTATTTCGCAAAGGCTAAGATGGAGGGAGATAAAGAGGCGACAGCTTGCAAACACACAAAATAAATCACTTAAACAATTATTGGTAAATGTATGCATTAGTTAAATCAATGGTAATATTTACCATTTGGTAAAAAGATGGGATCATTGACTCCAACCAGAATACCACCCCCACAGACTCAGACACACCTCAGACAGAACTAGTATCTCATCCGTAATTCCACATTTCACACATAACACCTTCCCAAGTTCCCACCCCCTGTATCCTACCTACCTCGATTTAAAGGTCACTTCCGCTTACCACCGCACCAGGTGTCTAGGGGTGGGGTTTCAGTGGCTCACCTGGACCTGTTTCATAAAGCAACAGGTTACAGTTTTACAAGTCAGAATATAATTTCACTTCCACTTTTAGCCAATGTTATGACGTTGCCATGCTGACAAGTCTGTCGGTTTAGCAGTAGCACAACCGACGCCTAAGATTGACGGCCATCGGTCACTCAATGCTATATGCTGTCATAAGGTGCCTTTACACCTACGTTCTATCGCGCAGGGAAAGCGCGTGTGACTGAGATGCCGCCATACGATAGAAGGAAATAGGAATATCGAGCGTATCTAGAATAAGAATAAGAATAAGAATAAGAATATATTTATTTAGAAGGCAAGACTTAAAGCTAGGTTTATTATAAGTTATCGTTTGTACAAATACAATTTATACAGGAGTTAGACTGCGGCCCCACACTAGGCTGAGCCTGTATCGTGGGTGCCATGGTATGCTTAGCAGAGTGGGAAATGTTGTGCGTAATTTACAACCAAAAGAAAAAATTAAAGTTAAGATAGGTACTTAGAAACATTTAAAAAAAAAAAACAAAATATACACATTTAAAATATTATATATACACTTTTAAAATATACACAGCGCAATATTAGTAGAGAGGTGACTGGTATCTATCTTCTATCGTGTGGCGGCATCTCAGTCACACGCACTTTCCCTGCGCGATTGAACGTAGGTGTAAAGGCAGTTAAAAAGGCACCTATTGTCTGCCGATCGGGTTATTTATATGACAATGAAGAGGCGAATACTTCAACAGCAGATCATCTCGATTCCATTTTGTTTTTGTTCTCAAACATGTAACAACGCAGCGACTTCCATGCGCAAATAGTGTGCAAAAATTGGTGCTAAAAACTGTATGGCGTACACATCGTATGGTTGTGCCATTTGTGCGGTATACCGATTTGCCGGCTACACGCTCAATCATTACTGAACGCTAGAAAACTTGCATTGTAAACTAGTAAGTTACCTAATACTTCATGAAATGGGCACCTCGTGGTACGGATCGATGCGTCGCGACGGTGAATGCATTTCCGTGTAGTTTCGTTGTTTATACATGGCGGTGCGGTTTTAAATTGAGTGCCGTAGATAGATAGCGTTGCTTGTTTACTAATAAAGCTGTTAGTCGGATGTTTTGCGAGGTAATAATAAAATAACGTGCTCTTAGTAAACACTGTATAGCAAACAGCGTGCAAGCATAACACAAGTCTTTGAACACGAAACAAACACAAACATAAAATGCACACAAAAATATATTTACGAAAGCCAACAGTTAATAAGTAAGTTGTATTTGTATTTTCCAGAAATAGCTCTGCATAAATATAGTAATTCCCGAAGCACAGAGTGCCTGCCGACACCTTGCTGAAATGCAATAATTCATAATTTCTTTAGGTTTCCCCTAGTGTGGAGACCATAAGTAAGCCTAGGTTTATAAAGGATTTTGTATTTGAATTTGTAATAAAGAAAACAAAAAGGACAATGTACATAAAATGTGTACAAAGGCGAGCTGTCTCTAATAAGAGATCTCTTCCTGTAAACCAGGTGATCAAACGTTAACGAATTGAGACATGTCCCTGTCTGTCCCGCGCTACTTTTCCCTCTTTCTCACTTGTGGGAGTGAGATAGAGTAGCGCGGGACACACAGGGACATGTACAATACATGCGGCAGGATCGCATTCTCTCAGCCGGCGGCTACTGTATAATAAAATTTCACAATGCAATTAACATAAAACGAAACCCCTTCACTTATTGGGCACTATTTAAGTTCGATTTAATTTCAGTAAAGTTTTAAATTTTTAAAAGGGTCATTTACTCCGGATTTTGCCTCGAGAGCCGAGTGTTCCTTGATGTTGGAAAAGCTCCTCTACTGCCAGGTCATAAAGGCGCATTGGGGCAGGAGCAGAGGATATGAATAAATTGGTTTAATGCATTTAGTCTGGAAAGTTTCCAAAACGGTCCGAAGTAAAAGTTTCGCGGCGAACATCGACGCAGCGCGGCCACTGTGCGGCAGAGTCGACGGAGTGCGGCCACTGTGCGGTACAGTCGACGGAAAGTCAAGTAAACGGCGATGGGCTTGCCGCCTGACATTCAATACAAACATTTATACAGACATAGGTACATTGTGTGTATAAAGAGTGACTTGACTGACTATATTTTGGGGAATGATAAACCATCATTATAATATAAACAACTTTCTCCAAAGAACATATTTTTCATTTCCGCCCACATGTTTCGAATTAGAATAGTTTTATTGTACGCGCAATTCTTCCCCTTACCTATCATCTCCGTTTCCTACCCAACATGGTTTGCTGGAAGAAATCTCTTATTAGAGATAAGCTCGCCTTTGTACATATTTTTTCTATGTTAAGCTATTTTTACTGTCATGTGAGTACAATAAAGAAATTACGAAATTACGAAATTCTATGGTGAAAACATTAATTAAGTTTCCCACGATTTTAATATGCAAGATTTACGCAGCTTCTCGGATTTATTAACACCTCCATCATTGTTGTTGTTGTGAAACATAATGGCGGATATTAGCAGGAACACATTAAACTTTTCATTAAGGGTGCAATTCACTCAAACTTAAAGATAGCGTCACGGTTTTCCCATACGGCCGGCCGAGGCCCGGTCGTGGCCACGTCCGAATATTCAATTTTAAGTGACTGTGCTAGAGACTAATATGTAAAAAAAACTATGTACTTACAATTCTTTTATCTATTCATTATACATTTCAGGGCGGTCTATGATTCTGATTCTGAATCGGACTCGCTCTGGAGTAAATATCGGACCAAGTGAAGCGAACGAATAAAGCCCATACCAAGATATTCTTCCCAGAAATACGAGTATTTAAAAAAGAATGGCCAAGCATGAACGTAGCCATTGGTACTTTTACTTTACATCAAATGAGGTAGTTAGTTGTTTTTTTATGAGTTGGTTAGTTACACAATGGAGCAAACTTAAATCCAAGGACATATAAGTAAGTAGGTTTAAGAGCTGTTTCTTGGAGCATTAATTTATTAGGGTTACGTACCCGAAGGGTGACAAACGGGACCCTATTACCAAGCCTCCGCTGTCCGACGTCGGTCTGTCTGTCTGTCCGTCTATCACCAGGCTGTATCTCATAGCACCGTGATAGCTAGCTAGACAGTTGAAATTTTCACAGATGATGTATTTCTGTTGCCGCTATAACAACACATACTAAAAAATAGATTATAATGAATATTTAAGGGGGCTCCCATACAACAGAGATGTTTTTTTTGCTGCTTTTTATAGATAATGGTACGGAACCCTTGGTGCACGAGCCCGACTCGCACTTGGCCGGTTTTTACAGGTTACAGCTTTATTTATCATAGTCGTGATTTCAAGTTGTCGGGCTGTATAGCCATCACAGACGATGTGGGGTGAAACTAACACGCTAGCGCTGCAACAGTCATCTCCACAGATGTTGTGGCCAGTGATGATTTCAAGTTATAAAACAAGTTGTACATATACGGAACCCCTGAATAAATAAACATGCATCGCACGTAGTTTTTCTTAACATAACCAACATACAATATCATAGCGTCACGCCTTTTCCCATACGGAGTAGCAGAGGCTCAATATGCCCACTTTTAGCTATTATTCAATACTCCATTTTGTGTGCCAGCTATAGAGTACGGAAGGTGTCCTCACAATGTTTTCCATCACCATTAGAACGTCCGGTTTTCCCGGTAGAATACGAATTAGAATGTAGGTATGAAGGCCCTTAACCCCTGAATATGACTACAGTTTCACTTAATGAGGTAGTACAACAAATAGCAACTTTTTGTGCCACTAACGGTACATATTGGTCACATTTTGTGGTTTCGCAAATTAGTGACTATTAGGAAACACGGTTACCTCTTTTACGGGATTGTTTGTAAGATAGTATATAATTTAAAACGAGAGTACATGGTATTGTTTGAAAAAACCTATTATAATCTAACTCTCGAACGAACTTTTTTAAAATTAAAAGTTTTATTGGGTAGAATCTCATAGGATTGTGATTTGTTTGTAATGCATTGGAAATGCATTTTAAAACTGGTTTCGTGTAACTCAGGGTAAGGAGAACAATAATTCACAAAATATCACAACATTTAGGTAAGAAAGTAATTTCAACTATGGGTACACAAATATACAAAGTCGAACTTAATCAATAACAGGCCAATTGGCTATTAGGCTGGGTAGTCTAACAAATATCAATATTATATCAGACGTTGAATTTTACATGACATAACTAGCGTCACGCCTTTTCCCGTACGGGGTGGCAGAGGCACAACTGCACCCACTTTAGCCAGTTATTCAGTACTTCAAAAAATTCAAAAATTCAAAATTTTTATTTCAGAAAGTACAGCAGCACAGGTCGTGGGAGTCCCCTTTTAAGTTGATAAAAACCTGTGTTAGGGGAGACCGCTCATTCCACATTGGAGAATTACACTTACGTCTTTAAACCAATAGACTTATAAGTATGTGTGTACAGTCCGGGCAGGCCCAGCCAATCGGGTCCCAGACTCACTTACTACTACATTTTGCGTGACAGGGGGCTAGCCCATCGCCGCAGCTATGGAGTAATGAAGGTTTCCCCGCGAGTTTTGCCGTCACCGTTATAAGAGCGTCCGTTTATCCGTCCGTTGAATTTCAGGTTCAGTAATTTAGTGAAATAAACACCACGATTTGACCACATTGTGTTTTGACCTCACATCACAATGTTTCCATACAACTGACAAACAAGGAAGCGTTGAAGTGAGAAATTACAAGTCCTTAAAATGTATCTTGTTGTGTATTTAGCCAATTCCAGCCCTAACCCTTATATCTGATGTGACATAATATGTACAATCTTAGATAGCATTTTCTGCCCAAACCTTTGTCGGTCATCCAAACCATTCGTTCAACAAGCCTTCCGCCTGTGACACCTTTAACACTAGCCCCATAAGATTTACTTTCCTTTGGGAAGAATGCAGGGTAGCATTGTCTAGTGCGAGTGAGTGCGAGCGTTAACAAATGGGATAGGACTCTGATGGCTCAGTGGCTATTTGTTTGCGTCAGTCCCTGGTCCCGGTTTGATGGTGAATATAGTCAGGATGGGTGATCTGGGTGTTGATTCCATTACCTATTTGTAAACATGGGTCGACCGGCAGCCGCTGGGTCGATGACATTACCAGTATCGAGGGGAAGACCTGGAGGCCAATTATCACCCTTTAGACTCTCAATGCGTATTAGACAAATGGGAGGAGCTCCGTCTTTCGGTAGGCAAAGGTCCTTCGCGATTAGTCCTTGACCTATTAAAAGAAGAATCACCTCCCACTAGTCTAATTCGAAAAATTTGCTATAAAAGCGAGAATTGGCCTCCTGGATTTGATTGGCACAGGACCGGATAAGTTGGCGAGAGAAGACCTATACCCAGCAGTGGGCAATAAACAAGCTGCCCATGATAATTTGTAAACACACACGCTTGTCTTGCGGTGTGTCATCTTGGTGCCCCGCAAGTATTTCTCAGCCATTCTTTCCAATGTTTTACTTTCATGTATAAATCGAAGACTTTTTGTTACGTCTATTTCAATAAACGGAATGCAATTGCAATAGCGTGCCAAACTAAAGGAAAAATACTTTACAATTGCAAATCGAATCTCCATTTCATTACCAATCGATAATAATAAAGACAAAGCAACCTTGTAGTGAATAGCAGATCCGTCGTGAAAACGAGATAAATAAAATACTGCTCAAGTAATTAAATGAACGAACTATGGCACAAGGTTCCTTTCTAAGCCTTTTTGCTGGCAAATAACGACTGAGATGCTGCAGTATCGGCATTTTTTTAATAGTACTCGATTACATGGACCTGCAGTGAGGAAATTGATAGCTTGCAGTGTTGCACCGATGAGTCGGTACTTTGAATCGCTAAGAGAAATGCAGCGCCATAAAATGGAATAGAATTATCATTTATCTACTGAATAACTAAACAGAATAACACACTAATATAGAAACACTTTCAATTCAATCAATTTGCTGCCAATTTGCTTTCTGCCCAGCTAAGTAAATTTTTGTTTTCAGATTTTCTATCGATTGTGGCCCGTAATATTATGTTCAATGGATATGGAGTTTTCATAGTTCTAAAGAGTCTGATTTCTAGATTATTACCTACCTACACATGAGTGCCTGTGGTCTAGTGATGACATGCCTTCCTGTCACACAGGAAATCCGCGTTCGGCTCCGAGTGCAGACCAAATGAAAAGTAATTTATCATCATATAATTTCTATCAGTGTTGTGACGAAAAAATCGCGGAAGTACAACTTATACATTATACCGAAGCTCTAACTGTGGAAAATTTCGTATCTCTAGCCTAGGCTAGCCCTCTGCCACACATTTACAGGAAACCCTTCAGACGTCTGCAACTAAATTGATGGATGAAATCAAACAGCACTCCATCCACCCAGTCTTGACACCGGGCGGTAATCCGTTTCCAAGTTGACTATTCAATTTGTTTCCATCTCCTTTCGAGTCACAGCACAGATAATGCAGGAGTCAGGTTTATCTAACGGCTTGCATTGGCAATATCGGATGTAGAATCGGAATGAAGCAGGAAATTAGCTTGATATCGTATAATAATAGTTAACAGATTAGGTACGGAGGTTAGGTTAGGTTAGTAGCTAGGTACGGAGGTTAGGTTAGTAGCTAGGCACGGAGGTTAGGTTAGTAGCTAGGTATGGAGGTTAGGTTAGTAGCTAGGTACGGACGTTAGGGCAGGTTAGTAACTAGGTACCAGAGGTTAGGTTAGTAGCTAGGTACGGAGGTTAGGTTAGTAGCTAGGTACGGAGGTTAGGTTAGTAGCTAGGTACGGAGGTTAGGTTAGTAGCTAGGTATGGAGGTTAGGTTAGTAGCTAGGTACGGAGGTTAGGTTAGTAGCTAGGTATGGAGGTTAGGTTAGTAGCTAGGTACGGACGTTAGGGCAGGTTAGTAACTAGGTACCAGAGGTTAGGCATTCTACATCCAAATTTTTAGGTCTTAAACATGGTGCATCTGCCACCCCGTATGGAAAATGCCGATAAACTTATTACATATTTCTATGATTTATGCAGCCCGGTTACGATGTGACAAATGAAAACTGAAACTATTAGAAAATTACAACGACACACTGTCCTGTCCCCTACTACAAGCGGACTTTGTTAACATGTACAATGCCCATAACAACAATAGAATTTCGCGTCACTATACAAAGACCATTGTAACTCTGCCATCTTATTATGTAACAAGTTATGTTACGTAACTGTTTACATTACAGTCATTTGATATAAATAAACACCATTACATCCATTGCTACCCAAGAACGAGCTGTTAAAACGTCTAAGTTAGAAAAGACGCAGTGGACTGAAAAGACAATTATGTGACCTCAACACGTCTAGGTAACGATATTTTAATAAATATAATTGTTGAATGACCTACAAGGCCTCTGCGGTAGAGGCTAGAATAAGTATAAATTATAAATGCGAGTCGGAGATAAAAGTACAAAAGGCTAATTTGATAAGCAATCGGTGACTGTGACCAACGCGAAAGAATATTGAAAATGGAACCTCTAATTTGTGACACGGCCATACTTGACTATACAGTATACACTGAGTAATTATAATAATAATACTTTCAGTGGAGGTCTCAGCACAGAGGAAGAAAGGACGTCTCAGCCTACCTCTCTGCCGGGAAAGGCGTGAGCATATGTTAAGTGAATTCGTGTATACTATACTAACTACCAACCAATCTGTAGATGCAATCCCTTGTAATGAATGACAAATAGTTGCGTCTCACGAGTTTCTTAGAATTACAAATGAATCAGTAAATTAAAGCATGACTAACGATAATTATATTACATTCGTCGCCTCTTTATCTATCGGTGTAACATATTGTTAGAGAGAAAACACACAGACGATCAAAGTTACAATTATTTGTCTGTCATACAATTATCTGTATGTCCACAATAATAAAAAAAATATATGTTGTAGTTGGAAAACATCTGGCATTCGGGTTGACCACCGCCGTCAACATGCGGAAAGCCCAGCCAGAGAGAGGGCTAGATGCTCTATCGAAGCTCCATTGGCAACTCCAGGAGCTACGTCAATGGAGTTGAATTAGCAGTTAAAAGATACTGGTACTAAGATACTGGATTTCAATTATAACTCTGTGCTCTCAATAAATGTACTACATTTACAATTCTGATTACCTGTAGTATAGAACATAAAACAATTATCGACAATGATGCATTGAACTGCGCATAAAATCATCAGGTTTCTGCGCCATCATGTCGGATCACAATCATCTCACGGTCACAATCATGTAATACGTCATCTGATGATGTGTAGTGTACATGAACCTCTTTGTCATTATTTCACAAGACTGGGTAAAGTGGAAATTATTATTAATATGTATACCTACACAATCTTAAAGATAATCAAGTGCATTGTGTCCGACGATAAGCTATTAACTTGTCACATATTTTGCTTCCTTCTTACATTTTATCAATGACGCAGCGGGTCAATTTATAACTTATGTATAAGAAATCTAGACGTTAGATAATCCAGTGCTAGACAGGTAATGATCGAATACTAAATACAGTATTACATTACATATGTTACGTACAAGGAAAATGCATATCGTATGTTCTCACTGACAGTTAGCGCGATCACCTGATGGATCGAAAAAGTACGCGAGTTCAGTTCAGTTCAGTTCAAAATTTTTATTGACCATAAAATCATACATATTACTTAGTCAACGTCAATATAATATTAATATTTTTGTATACTACCGCCCGTTCGGAAGTTGTGGGCTTAGGGATGGAGCAAAGAAGGGCAAGAAACCTCCCCCGTACCTCTTTTAAAATATCAGAGCCTTAAAAATACAATGTTATGTATTTCTACTTAAGTCTAAGGAAATACACCGAGGAGAGACGTACTGACTCAGTCCATCGCCCCTCTTTGGATTTCTGTGCGCTGAGATGGTAAAGACCATGCAGTGTTGTCATCTAAATATTCTTTTACACTGTAATATGACTTCTTCAATAGGCCGTTTTTGACATAGTTTTTGAACCTCCTTTCTGGTAGGTCCGTTGCTTCATTAGGTATTTTATTATAAAAACTAACACATACTCCCATAAAAGAGTGAGCAACCTTACTGAGTCTGAACGCGGGCATAGCAATCTTATTTCTATTTCTAGTGCCAATACTATGATTATGACCTAAAGTCTTAAATAAACCTATGTTTTTTCTGGTATACATGATATTTTCATAAATGTATTGACAGGTAACAGTAAGTATATTGATATTTTTGAATTTGTCCCTTAGTGATTGCCTAGCATCTAGTTGATAGATAGCCCGAATGGCCCTTTTTTGTAAGACAAATATTGTGTTTATATCTGCCGCTCTCCCCCAAAGAAGTATTCCGTAAGTTGAATTTTAAACCAATTTCTCACGTACAGTGACATACATAATGCGACTGTGCATTTGTTACACTTACATTGAGTGCCTTGATTTCCTTGATTTAAGAAAAAGTCTTGGATTTCCTAAATTCTACTCTACAGTTACTCAACCTGCTTAGTGCCCAAAAGCCAGGGTAACGTCCGACCCCAAGACTCGCAGTCGTAGGGCTAGCAGGTACTCCAACACTCGCAGTCGTAGGGCTAGCAGGTACTCCAACACTCGCAGTCGTAGGGCTAGCAGGTACTCCAACACTCGCAGTCGTAGGGCTAGCAGGTGCACCAACACTGAACACTTTTGATTTTTGTTATGACTTTTGTTTTACAGCAAATGCTTTTAAGTACTTACTTAAGTTATTTTGTTTTTTATAGAATTAAGTTCCATACAACTTTATTTGTAAATGGTCTGGAAGAGACTCGACTTCACGATACATGGAATCCTAGTGTGGGATCTAGGGCTTAGCAAAAGTGAAATATTTTAATGGAAATAAAGAAATTCATTTCAATTCAATTAAAGGATTGTATGACTCTACAATAAGCCACTCCATATTTATTTATTTTTATTTTCTTTATTAGGAAAACAAACAGCTTAATCTATTACATATGGCACAATGCCTCTTCAACATCGTATGAGAAAAGTGTGTCGCTATATTTTTTTTGTTTTATATAAATACCAATACAAAATCATTTATTTCACCTAAAAGTGTATATAAAAGTGTTCATAAATGTAAATACATTAGAGTTGGGGAGATGCACTGTTCAGGCACGCACGGGTATCACAGTAATATTAGATTGTGGCTCCCGCACTAGGCACAGCCTGTATCGCGGGAACCTCTACTGTTTATAATGTTTTATATAGCTCTGTATAATATGTCATCCGGGTCAAGAGATTTTTCCTGGCACGAAAAATATACGGAAAATGCGCTTGTGGCCAAGGTAATCCAATAAATCTAGGAACAAGTCTTAAGTTGAAGCATTATGTACAAATGGCTATTTATCTCCAAGTCTGTGCAAATAGGTGCCTACCCACCTAATTAAGTCTACACAAGTAAATCTCGCAACAAGCTTTTATATCGTATAAATTGTGTAATGTAATAAAATGACGCATTTGATTGAATTGAAATTTTATTTTCTTCTTTTTAGGGCATTAAATAAAAGCTTTGTTTAAAAATGTTTTTTTACTTTTAATTTATTTCGAGTTTCTTGTGTACAGTAACTATTTAGAGACATAACAAGCACTTTTTACATAACATTAACATACATTTTAATAAACATTTTTACTTTTAATTCGTTTGGCATTTTCTTCTTCGAGATATTACAAAATGCTTTTAAACTGACAGCTCCCTTCATCAATTATTGTGGTCTTCCCAGAGCTAAACGCAAATCGACCGGTTAATCTATTCATAGCGGGAAAGCCCTATTCTTGTTAGTGAAGCGATTTTTAATTTCTACTTATACCTAGTTTTTTTTTATTCGTATTCGACTTATACTTATACCTGTCTTATGTTCTAAATTAGCTTATAATTTATTATAAGCTTAACTATTTATAGCGGCTCACATTCAGCAGATAAACCTGATAAGGTTTCCGCTGATGTTATCTTGAATCATCATGTATTGTTAAACTTTTTGAATAAATAAATAAATTAAAAAAAAACCTTAATTATAGTTAATGAAATTATGTAAAAATATCATGCAAAATGGACTCTTGCATAATTGCATAATTGTCTAAACGTGTGCACAACTGTGCCTGTACCACCTCGTATCGGAAAAGGCGTGACGCTACGTCTGTTTTCAATAACTAGATTTTCTCAGAGTTGATTTTGTTGAGCACAAAGGATATTAATATTTGTAATTGGAGTATTTTGTTAAGACCCTCTAACATTTAGCGATGATGTTCTTCATGGCTGTTTGTCCATTTGTCCGGTCTCGTTATATGACACGATTAATTTTCCACCAAGAACTATCGTGATTAAAAAAACTGGCCAAGTGCGACTCGGACTCGCGCACGAAGGGTTCCGTACCATTAACTATGTATAAAAACGCCAAAAAAATTATCATGTCTGTTGTATGGAAGCCCCCTTAAATGTTTATTTTATTCTGTTTTTTTTTGTTGTTGTTGTTATAGCGGCAACAGAAATACATTATCTGTGAAAATTTCAAATGTCTAACTATCACGGTTCATGAGATACAGACGGACTGACGGACGGACAGCGGAGTCTTCGTAATAGGGTCCCGTTTTATCCTTTAGGTACGGAACCCTAAAAATCGTCTCAGAATAAGGATATAATGGGTGCACTTTAAACGTGGGTGCACTTAAACGCTTAACTACCCAACTCCTATCTAGCCAAGTTAAATAGCTAACTTTAACATCAGCTAAAACTTTCATAAGCCTTCGTTTCCTAGCACCGCGCACGAATTTTATTGGACATAGAATACACTGGTTAGGGGTTGTAGCAAGTGGAGGTCTTTAGTCTCCGGTTACTCCTCTTCCGAAAAACATGCGTGAGCGTGTCTATGTATGGTTATTGGTTAAGGTTAAGACTACTCACATTACATTGAAATCCTTAGGACACTGAGGTAATCACCACCAAATTGTAATCAGGGCAGTCTAGACTGTTAAGTTAGCATTAAGAAAGCAAGTTTCATGAATATGAAATGATCGCCTGTGTCGGAATAGGTGCATAATTCGCTAACCGGGTAGAAACGGGCGCCTAACGACCCTCAGCTCATCTGGCTAGACTCCCTGTTCCTGCAGATTTATTATTGCGCCAGCTAAAAGGAATTAATGTAGAATGTAAAACTGTGGTTGGAGTTTTATGAAACTGGGTATACGAAAGCAAAACTCATGCAAAGTTCATCTCTAACACCGTATGGGAATAGAGGTTTAGCAGAGTTTTAGATAGCGAAGAAGAAAATAGTCTAATTAATTAAATCAACACCGTCAAAACAACACACTTCAGTCACACAGGTTCCGACAGAATACCAGCGCTTCATGTCCTCCTGTAGCATAATGCTGAGCCGGAGCCGTTTCACCGTCGCCGTATACACGACGACCTCTGTCGCGTAGCGGTTGTGCATCTGCCTACCATGCGAGAGGTCCCGGGTTCGAATCCCGACTGGGGACAAAAAAAGCCCCCAGGTCTTGGATGTTTACATGTTTGTGATTTCGCTGCTTCTGGTTCCCACGACACAGGGTATCCTAGTGTGCGGCCAGAAGCAATGTATGTGCCTGTATGTAAATGTTTATGTTTATACAACCAGCACACTATACTTAACAGTTTCATATATTTTTTACATCACAAAAAAAACACTCAGTTTTGTTGTTGTCCATGTTTTTCTATTTTTGTATATTTTCTATGTTGTGCTATGTGCTGTGTATTGTGAATAAACGTATATTCTATTTTATTCTAAACATCATTTACCTATTTATATCACATGACCATATTGTTGGACTGGATAGTTGCTAATTTATCTTCATACAAACGTCATGCTCTACATCTGTATACACATACTTTCGTCACATAGCACCATGTATATTATGAAAAATTATATGTACGCCGTAAATATTATTTACTTTAGGGCGTACATATATTTTTTTATTCGGAGCTACAGAAAATCTTTGACGTAGGATATTTCTTTTGAAATGTATTAACGTGATCAAGAAGTTAAAGAGGATATACTCATATAATACGTTAATATACTCAGGATAGAATAAACAGTTTATTGACCTGACAATATTAGGGATGTTGAACTGTGTTTACTGAAACACGCGGGAAACAAGAAAACTGTGAACTGAATCAAAAAGGTCATCGGCAGAGTGACTTCTATCCAAGAGGTTATGAATCTCTGTCTATTAGTTGATGATATTGTTTACAATACGCTCTAACGAAGATGGAAGGCATACCCCCTGTTCCGAGTCACGCCAAAATCGATTACAGCGTCTACGAAGCCGTTCGTCACGGAACGCGACCATAGTGAGCAAACATCCATATGTTCATAGTAGTGGCAAAGAGGTAGCCCCCTGTCATGCAAAAGGCGTACCTATGGCGCAAATGTGCCTCTGCCACCCCGTATATGAAAAGACGGGACGCCATGTTTGTTTTTGAATGCATGAAAAGTCTCCATTTGAGATATTGAGTAGAAATCGCAACTTAGGTACCTACTCACTTTCATATTGTCTAACGACTTCGCGATTTGTGCTAAATACATGCATTGTATGAGAATGAAGAAAACTCTGTATAACTTTGCTGTTCTATTTTGAAAGATTTGCCCGAATAGTTGTTTGAGCGACTGGGCGACAAGGGACGCTTTCGCTCAGTAAGTATTTTCGTCGCCCAATATATTTTAGTCGCTCGATTTCCTATTTTATTATTTCCCTTGCTAAACCTGATCAGGTACATAAGCCGACGAGATAGATACAAATCCGCCTAACCTACGACTTTCGAACTTGGAGAGCCACTGAACAGCAAGACTCGGCAGCCTTACCCCAACCTTTTTTGCGATTACAATCCGAAACCTACCGTTCAGATACCAAGACAACGATTTTCAATACTCCATAGTGAAATTTATTTTACCAACATTAAGAGTATTAAGAGAATAATAAAACTGTATACAAAAATAATAGTGGATTAGTAAATGTGCCGTATTTTCTCGGATCGAATTAGGTACGATACGACTTATCCGTATTGGTCGAGGTGGGAGTACGGGCCCAGGTCGTTAACCAGCCGAGACTTGGCTTCATTCGGAGGCTGAGCCGAGACTCTGCCAAGATCTGACCAGAAAGATGCAACGATCACAAATCGATTACTAAAGTCTTAATTTGTTACTACAGCAAGAAAAAAGTGTCGGTGGGACTACACACACACCACACCACACGAGTGTGGGTGGGACTACACACACACCACACCACACGAGTGTGGGTGGGACTACACACACACCACACCACACGAGTCTGTTAAAGATATATGTATATCTTATGTCGTATGTATGCAATACATAAATAATAGTGGATTAGTACATTAAGGGCCGATTCCACCAACAGTCACTATCTTTTAGGGGACACTTTATTTTCTTTCAGGGGCCATCTAGCGGTTGTTTCGCTTGGACCTATTTCTAACCATCTAAGCTACTAGGGTACCCCCTAAATTTAATAGGTCGGCCTCCAAAACTGTCCCTAGACAGCTAAGAAAAAGAGCTGTGTGCCCAACTGTCGTGTCGGTAGTGTTGATGGCACAATATGAATGCACTAAGGTGTGTATTTAGTTATAACGTTATCTAACTCAGTGTAGCGGGTGATAATTCGTCACCTACTTCTCGAGAAGCCACAATAATCGAGATATGATATCTCGCTGTGCCAAATCTGTGTTGTTGAACCGCGATATTTCTGTATCTTGCGGTGATTCCAGGCACCCAATTCCACAAACGAATCGCATTGCAATCGATATAGCGAGGGCGCGGAATACCGGTTTGTTTGTACTTACCAGAATTTAATCCCCATTTTAATATGAAATTATCACCAATAAACGTAAAGTCTGCTAACCTAAACAAGGCAAGTATCACCAGAATAATCGCTGAGCTACCCAAAAAGGCCACGCATGCACCAAATATGTACTCGCATTTTATTTAAAAAAAATATATCCAAATATGTTACACATTTTTATCCTAATAAAGTAAATTAATATACAAAAATCATTGTTTACCCAAAAAATATAAATGAAGTTCTAAAGGTTCACCGATACTACCGTAAAATGTTTACTAAAGGTTGAGATTCTTAGAGCTTTCAATAAAATAACGGCCACAAAAAATAAAACATTAGTTTGCATTCATTTATTAATGGCTACCATTTAAAGCGGCAGTTGTATATAGTAGTTTTGGTAAGTAAAAAATTATAAAATGCATGTTTAATAACGATTTCGGCAGTTAAAACTTGGCTGTCATACCCTATCCAATATAGGATGATCTCTGACAGGTTGTCACTGTGACTTTACTAGGCATGGGGATAATGTCGATACAAATTATCGATATTCTAACTAAAGTTTCTGAATGTTTCAAGCAAATCAAACAAAAGGATGTTGTAACATATTTTTATTCTCGTTAAATCGATTCACAGCCCAAATCACCATCATGTAAGTCTGATTCGGACTCGCTGGAGCAGTCTTGTAGATTTATAATCAGTTCCTGAATAGATTGGTCGAATCGTACGTCACGCTCCCAATCATCATCCATAATTTTTCTTGTTCTGTCGATGTCTTCAAAATTCTATTATATGTTCCGAGTCAAGATCGATAACTTGTCTTACGATAAGTGTAGCACGTCACTATTTTTGCAATAAAGTATGTTAATTGTTTCTATAAATTTTAACGTCGAAAAATACGATACTTCATAGGCATGTTTTGACACTGACAGCTGTCAGAGATCATCCTATGTTGGATAGGGTATAGTGGCGCGGCGCGTGCGGTGTAGCGACGGGTGGGAGGGGTGGGAATAAAGCCGCGAGACCCAACTAATTTGCCATCAATATAATATACTTGGTTATATGCATATATTTTATGGCAAAAGTAGTGATATATTTGGGTAGTAATGTCACAAAACTTTGCTAGTTAAAATTTCGTGCACGCGTGGCCTTTTTGGGTTATGAAAAGTTTTTGTAGTGCAGGCATGACTTAAATAGCCCGAAAGATTTTGGTACAGGTTTCATTTATTTGTACATATTATTATTTTTTTGATGAGGCTGTTTAGGGTAACGATTGATTTTTTGGTGGTCATTAAATTTCATCCCGTTGAAATTTTCACAGATGATGTATTTCTGTTGCCGCTATAACAACAAATACTATAAAAGAAACATATATAAAAGAAATTTAATATTAAGGGGGGCTCCCAAACAACCAACGTGTTTTTTTTTTTGCGGTTTTTAATAGTACGGACCATTCGTGCGCGAGTCCGACTCGCACTTATTAGAATCCGGGGCCAGTTCTGTGTGTTTTGTTTGTGATACGATTAAAAAGTATTATTACGGTAAAACATGGATCATTGCTTATGCATCTAATTTTAGACTAGTGGTAGACGTAGCGAGCTATGTAAGACGATGGGGTAGATACAACCATCACGAATCCAGTTGCTAATTTTACCGATATACGAGCCATAAGCTGTTGCAAGCCACATAGGGACCCCTTCCCAGTTATCAGTGATGTTAATTCATACAGGGTTCTATCTAATTAGCTGCCTGTTAGGCGAATGAGGATTTCGTAATGATGAATGGATACTAACATTCCACAAAATATGGACCGGGATCCTACTAGACCATTACGCTTTATCAAATTGAATAAAATTAAAAGCCAAAAATATGCTGAAAAATGCTAATAGCATCTTCTGATGATATCGTTAAGTACTTCCCGTAAGTCCGTGATTTACTTTCTCATTTTATTTTTAGAGCAAAAGCCTATCAAATTGGCTATTCATTATAAAGATCTGTTAGAATACCTTTCTGAAAAAATATTAGCGAATTGGAAAATTCTTGTCCTCGGCATCAGTATTTCCGATGCGAACGTCAAAGATACTTGATGTCAAAGGAAGAATTCTTTTTGTTCAGATTTACAAGTTAATGGCACGCCTTTTTCATAATATTCATTTTTTTAGGGGAGGAGCCTCGCTACTTATCCCAAAACACAGGGGAAACCCTACCTACCTATCTTGTGCTTAATATCAACACCATAACTCATAAACAGATGATGTATCTTTAGTTAAGTTATTATAACATGCAACTGTACATTTCTTATTGAATAAACATTTCTTATTATCTTACTATAATACGGTAGGTACCGAGATTCATGTACTTTCTTCTTCGTGAGCTGAAAAATGATAGCACAATATGATTGATAATATGCTCATTTCGGATTCTACGTTTGCTAAATAGGGGTTAGAGCAACCAATAATACAGATCTTCAGAAGAGATAAAAAAGAAATAAAGTGTTTGACATTGAGCTCATTAAGCGTGAAACATTTGACCTTGGAGGAATTTGACAGATGAACCACGACTTAGCTGAATCATCATCAATCATCCTCATGCTCAGCCCAAATCAACTCACCGCTGGGCACAGGCCTCTCCTCTGCAGCGCCTCCCTTCACCTTCATAACTATGCAATAGTAAGCGAGCTGCTATGGCAGCAGGATATTGCATCCTTGCCCGTTGCATCCTTAGTTGTCCGTCTGTATTGCAACAATGCAATCAACCCACTAGACTCAGAAGCTAGCAAAAGCGACGGCCTCTATTGTATGTGTGTGGTTCTTAGAGCAACATACATCTGGGGTTCATGAAATAGTAGAGTGTGAGACGTCGTTCTTTATTGAAACATCTTGGATAATCATCAATTCATCATCACCTCGGATTATTACAAGTTAGCTCTGGTGGTGGCATGATTATCATCATTGACCTGTGCCACTAATTGGCCAAAATACATTAGGATATCAAACAGGTTTCTTCATTTTACGGAAACGCCACCTACTTCATCCAACCATAGAGTCATTAATTAGACAGCGTCACGCCTTACAGACGGGGCGGTAAGAGCACAATTCTGCCATAGTTATTCAATACACTATTTTATGTAACAGGGAGCCAACCCATCGCCGCAGCTATAGAGTAAAGAAAATTCCCCACCGATATGTTTTCTAGTCATTCTAGAAAACTTTCTTATGGTTCGCCATTTCAGTCTGCATGTACCACCGTTTGTAACATGTACAACAGTACACGACATTATTTCAGTCTGTTATCCCCAACGCCCTTCCTCATAATATTTGCAACAGACACGTTTTGCATATCAGTACACAACTAATTAAGTTTGCAAAGAAACGGCTGCCAGTCTAAGCTGATCCAATATTTAGTATTCAACTTTCATCCATTTAGTTGCAAGTTTCCAACCTTGACATTGACTTATTCAGTAGAAGGCTTTAAATGTTGCTCTACAAAGCTATATTGTGTGTCTGTGTACTGGCCGCCATTACTTTGTCACTGTCGCTGGAAATTCATTTGTGTGACTTCTTGTTCTGATACCAAATTACCAATGAACCGAAAAGGCACGTGATTGATATGGGCGACAGTTAATAATTGTGTTTTGATAATTAACAATGTGTCTAATAATAGTTGGCCATGTCGACAAGTTGAAGTAAGGACATTTTGCTATTTGAAATATATCTAGCTATTGTAGTATGAGATTATAGTTACAAAGTTGCCACTAGTTCTAATCTTTTCAATATAGTTGTCAAGCACATACTCATATATTTATTTCAAGTAATATTAATTTTACAATTATGACATTACATTATTGCACAGAAAACATAATGTAGACATAATAAAAATAAAATCTAATCTTTGTATCTTAGTCTACGTTGTTGCCGGAAGCATTTATTTTGATGATCTGTACTGGTCAATTTATTGTCAAATAAACTAAACTAATTTAATGACCTGTTTCAAGAAGTCCCGATAATGTTAAATTACAGATGAATCAGTCACAGCTTATCGAGACTTCGTGAAACGGAACATAAATATAAATACGTTGTTTTTATTTAAAGAAAGTCTTGAAGTATTACATTGGTTTTTATCAGAGCTCTGCAGTTTTCTGCAATACTTTATGTAAATCCCTACTAAATGCACGTAAATCCATTCATACTTCTTCTAGGAATGAATAAAATATAGTATCTCCACGGTCTTATCACGAAGAAAAAAACTTTCAGACGCGTCTAGACGGTACGCGCACAAAGCAAGTGTTTTACTTACAATAGCACAGCATTTGTCATAATTTATTCCCTTTAACGAATTTCTCAAAGCCCCGACTTAATCCTGGTTTATAGCGGGGTTTAGAATTGGAATAAATGGGACATAAACAGCACGAATGGTTTAGCTCACATTTTGGTTATAATTTCTGGAGTTGTGGACGGCTGGGTCGTAAATGTTTGAAGCTTGATGAATAATTACAGTACAGTTATTATTATTTTGTTGTGAGCGAACTGTCACCTCTCTCTCTCTTTCAGCCCACCTTACACTAGTGGTGGTTAATATAACGTATAGCCGTTAA
Organism: Argyresthia albistria; assembly: GCA_963457715.1. NCBI lineage: Eukaryota > Metazoa > Arthropoda > Insecta > Lepidoptera > Argyresthiidae > Argyresthia > Argyresthia albistria. Next base: position 11,691,805 of record OY735265.1, on the reverse strand, counting down.
AATCAGCACGTTATTTACTTGTAACGAATAGCGCGTGCTATTAGTAGAATCCGATAGAGCTTTGTTATAACAACGAAACGGACCAACGCGTTGCAACGCCATGCGCGCTGCTAGCGCCAGCGGAGTTTTTGTAGCAACACGTTAAGATAGCTCAGCGCGTGATCAGTCGCCCGGTACCATAGAAAAAGTAATCACTAACCGGTAGCTCGCGACCGCGCTGGATGTTGCGTTATTTCGCGCGCTTTCTCGTACTTGATCGAATCGAACGTAACGTAAACGTTGACTCGTTCGTTCGTTATAATATAGCGTCTAAAATAGCATGCTCAAAGAATTTAGCATATTCCATGTAGCATGTTATAAAAATATAGCCGTTATGACCACAACTACCTTACACTACGCGAGAAAGATAGTTCTCAGCTGGCTAAGATCCATAGAAACTTGGCGAGGCTTGTATTGGAGAATCAGTAATCGCACTGGGTTATCTCTAAATGAATACACGAGAACACTGAAAAAAAAGAAGGGATTACAACAAGCGACCTACTCCTAGATGTCAGCAAGCAAGACCAATCGTGAGTCAATCATAAATTCATAACATAACTCACTTCAATTCAATTTGTTCCAATCAATGAGTAAATGTGGAATATAAGTACTTAAATAATGCCCCACTGTTTTGAAAACACTCATTGTAACAAATATGTCATAAAGCATCAGAAGTGAAGCATATACGATGTGGTGTGGCAGGGTCGAGTCACTACATTGACCTTTATTGTTCGAGCTATATGGAAATTTAAAACAGCCTATCAACAATTCTAGTCATTCACTTATTTATTCTTTGGTTAAGCGCAGTAGGAAGTTTTTGGTATGTTGGTGATTGAATATAAACCCTTGGAAATAAAACCATAAAAGTCTTAATTCCAATGTTTTACCGTGTTATTAATAGACACAGACTAAAACAGTTGTAACTTTACTCCAAGCATTAAGCCAGTATTAACGAATTTCAACATGAATAAAGGTAAGGAATGAGTAGCAAAAGTATCTTACTATGAGTTTAACCTGAGAGTAAATTAGTCTCAGAGTAAGGAAGTATTAACAACAGAGTAGAGTGTTTGTATTAATAAGACGGATAATGTCTCAAACAACTCAATCACATCCGTTTATCTCAGAATACATCAAAACAAAGACCATAAACTTAAATTAGTTTAACAATTTTTTTGGCCGCAAAAAATCCTGGTTATGTAGTAAGTATAGTATAAGTATAGATGTGGTTTGTGTCCGCTGTTTTGCAAATGTCGAGCGGCTTGCCTTGGCTGCCGGTGGTTGACCTCCGCTTGGCTTCACCAGTGTAAATACAATATTGTGTGTAGCATTTAATCTTTAAACAAATGTCCATTTTAATAATTGAAACAAAAAGAAAACTTTAGAAAAAACCGACTTCCTCAAACCCTATTTGATTAGATTGAGTTTTATACAAACTGTATTGAGCAGTACTGGTGGTCATGTGTGATCTTCATCATCAGTTCCGCATCACAATATTATGCTTACCGTGAGTAAAATTGAGTAAATGCACGAGTTATTAATAATAACACAAAAATCACTAGACCTATAATATTTGAAGAGTTCCCTCGATGTCTCCAGGATCCCATGATCAGATCCTGACCTGGTTGTCCACGGTACCAATGAGAAGGTAAACCCTTTCAAACCAAAAAATAATTTTCCAAATAGGTCCATCCGTCTAGGCGTAATCCCCCGATTACACATACATAAAAAAAACATCCCGAATTGTAAACCTCCTCCTTTGGGAAGTCGGTTAAAAAGGTCGTCTTGCTTTTACATAATTTAAGTACTGAAAGTTTGGTTGAGAGCCGGGAGTATTTTTTCTTGTTTTTTTTACACCAGTTAGGTCGTTTCGTCGTCACATCAGTCTCTTTCAATACGCATAAATCGGATTTACAAGTTACTGCTCTAGTACCTACCCACAGTGCAACCAAAACGTCATTAAATTGTGTCTTCTGTAACGCTGACATTGAGATGACAGTTCCCTTTACAAGTTGTTGGTTCGGTAGTAAACAACATTATCATCCATCCAGATACACAAACTTCCCTTCCCAACGGTTTCCTCACTGCATAGCTCCCATACAAATTCCACACAAATTCTAAAGTAATTACGACAAGTATTTGTAATCAGAGCTGAACAATCCGAGATTCCCACATGTTACTGCTTGCGACAACATGGCGACAAATTCGCACAAAATTCAGTGCCAAGTGAACCTTATACCCCATCAATGTATGTATGAAATGTGTACCATGTGTGGAAATCGTGACAAACAATCAATACCCCGAATTCAGAAAAGTAATTAAGTGTCACTTGCACCAAAAACTTAACATAATTTATACATTTTAACAGCTGCTAAATATAATTATGATGTTTGATGTAATTAAGATAAAATCTTACTTAGTGTTTTTGGTGCAAATGGACCTTAATTACTTCTAATATAATATTGAAAATAATATTGATATGAGCAGCAAAGATACCCCACACTAGGATACCGTGTCGTGGGGACCAGAAACCGCGATATCACAAAAATAAAACATCCAAGACCTGGGGTTTTTTTTTGTCCCAGCCGGGATTCGAACCTGGGATCTCTCGCATGGTAGGCAGATGCGCAACCGCTGCGCCACAGAGGTCGTCAAATTGCAATATTTACTCTCAATGCCAAGTGATTTTTTCTTTATTCATTAGGCTGTGTATAGCCAGCAGCGTAGAAGCTATCTGCGCGGCAGAAAGGAAACTGACGAAAATTGAGATTCGATAGTAACAACAACTTTCTAGATTAATCGACACAGCTGGCCAAATAATAAAATCTACGTTTTCAAAAATAATGACATGTCTAGAGACGAGTGATAATCAAAACGAAATCCTGGCTCGTCAAAAAGATTGCGGCTATAAATAACATAAAGTGAATGCCAGCTGCAAGCAGAGGCCGTCTCCGAAACAGGTAATATCAAAATTTTAATTATCAAAGAAACAGAAGATTCTAGAGATAATGGGCTGCTAGGAAAGACATACTATGGGAACTATTAAGATATGAGGCTTAACTGTCATTATCGCTCCAACATCAGGGATGAGCCAGCGTAGAACAACTGATGCGCTTGGCGGATAAGACTAGGCGCATGCCAGCACAGCACAGACAGATGTTTGCATGGCAGGGCAGTTGAGGCAGACACAGGCGCCCAGCGCATGCTGCGACATGCGCAGAGCAGACGTAATCAGTCGCACATAGCGTTGCCAGGCGTCCGGCTTTAGCCGGACATAGTCAGGCTTTTTGATTGCCTGTCCGGCCAAAATAAGCGTCGTCCGGCCTGTCCGGCTTTTGTTAGGCTTTTTAGATTTCAAAATTCGCGCGCATCGAGACCGAATTCGCGAATGAAAGAAGCCGGCGCCGCGCCATCGCCGGCCGGCATTAGTTTTATTGTAAATTATCAAAAAAGCTTGGTTTTCATTAATTTTCTACATTAATACCAAAAAATCCCCTAAAATGCAAAGTATCCGGCTTTTTTACCAAAATGTTAGGCCAAAAAAAAAAAAATTTTTACACGAATATTTAAAATTGTTGAAAATGCAGGATGTCCGGCTTTTTGACCCAAATGTTAGGCCAAACTCACAGCTCTGTCCGGCTTTTCGGTATGAGGACCTGGCAACGCTAGTCGCACACAGCACGCGGAGTCCATTCGCGTCCTAGCTACCACAAGGAATAGACATTTGATGACAAAATGAGTTCGGAGTCAGAGTCTGATAATGAAATGTACGAGTTGTTGCTGCTTTACAGTTTGTAACAAACAAAAACACGTCTCGACCTGCACGCGTGTCGCAGAAATCTGTGCCGGCACTACAACGAGACGCAGAGCAGGGCAGACACACGTGCCTGCGTCCTGCAGCATACGTAGCTCAAGGACGTTCCATACTTTACAAAATCTGCTCTACTCTGCGCTGCGCGACCTGCGCCGCCTGCGTCTCCAGCATGCGCTTAGCCTCACAGAGAGGAGTATGAAGAACTGACCGCCATCCTCCAGTAGTGGTGGTTTATTTTTACTAACGGTTCTTGTGTGATCTGGCAACACTGGATACACCTCATCGGGAATACAGTTGTATGTAAATATACAGTATGTACGGAATGCAAAATCAGGGTTGGGCTGCATACTAATAAAGATGGACATACTCGTAAAAGAAATTGATGAAGAAGATCTATCCAAAACAATTAACATGAAATACCCTAACAAAATTGGGCCCAGATACACAGCCTCAAAGATCGACAAACACTGACACCCGGATGCTTTTTATGCACCCGAATTATCTTCGAATCAATTTAACTCAAGAGATTGTTGTCAAAAATTTCATTCAAATTGAATATTTGAGAACGCCTTGACATAAAGTCAAATCAAGGAGCTACAATCCAACGACTAGCATACGGTTGTAAAACACATGCTGTCATATTATTCTCTAACTCTAGAAGCGACAGCGTCGTCGTCGGCATTCCAGCTGCACTTTATTTGAGCGGCAGTTATTTCCCATGTAAACATATACGTCTAAAGTTGCCCCATAATGCAATAAACTTGACCCCCACTCAATCCCTACCAAGAATCACTCAGATCAGAGCATCGAGAGAACGAATCCCGTGCGCGCGCGCAGTTTTGTCGTAAACATCCGCTGACTCCTGACTCACACACAGCACAGACAAAGGAGTTTACTCCATCAATCCGACGCGAATTTACACATCAACATTCGCCATCGGAATGAGGGCGTCGTTTCAACAAGGATGAGTTGTTACAGGAAATTGCGTTTGTGTTTATTGAATGCAACAAAGGATTTCACCAACAACCACATAGCGTCACTCCTTTCCCCATACGGGGCGGCAGAGGCATGGTGGTATGTCCAATTCATTTTCCTATACGGGGTGGCAGAAGAGGCACAATTGTGCCCACTTTTAGCCAGTTACTCAATACTACATTATGCGTGGAGGGGACTATCCCATCGCCGCAGCCATGGAATAAAGGAGGATTCCACCAAGTTCCAGAGAACCTGAGGAATACATGGTGTAACGCCTTTTCCCCTTATGGTACGGTGGAGGCACAGCTATCAAAAGTATAGCCAGTTATTCGATAGTAATCAATAAACTTAGGTAGTCTTGAGGTAAACGCAGCAAAAAGACTGAAATTTCACAATGTTTGAGGTTGATTGGCCGAAATCTGAGCGACTATTGTTCTGGGAGATAGCCACACCTTATTGTATGTGTTGTAGTTTCTGTGCGAGGGTTTTTGAACGCACAATTTGGCTTGCAGCCAACATCCTCCACGCGAGTTTGTCACATACATTAATGATGTTTATTTTGTACTTCCGACTGGCTGTTGTTGTTGTAACGGATAAGTCAGCTTTTCCGTGTTGGTTCGTAAAAATGGTTTACGGCTGACGAATGGACGATGGCAATGGACTGTCTCGATGTGTTGGAAATTTTAACAAATTCATCAAGCTTTTAGAAAAATCAAGTAGGAGAGGTATGTAGCCCATATTGTCTACACCGAAAGGAAACGGGCCTTTACTCGGATACGAGTAAGGTTGAGCCATACTCCACCACGCTGGCTCAGTGCGTGTTGATGGAGGGGTGAGTTAGGAGAGGTATATGATTGCATTTAGGGTTGCTGCAAATCGTGAAAGAGGATATTAATGCTTATGTATAGGTACTTACGTGATCATTATAGTGATGTTTGTTTTTTGTTCAACCGTACATACCTGAAAGGAAATATATTTTGAAATTACTATAAATAGCATAAAAACGTACGTAAATAAAGTTTAACAAACAAGACTTATTTCATGAAATTATTAGTGAAACAAAGAATTAATCCACAGGCTCTAAAATGGTTGAAAAACCAGTAAATGAACCAAAAAAGCAATATATGCGCCTGTGAATAAAAATACGTTTTATGTTTATTTTTAATCTAGGGTGGCAAGAAACACACACACACACACATATTCCATGATTATTATTCTGATAAACATATTAAACAGTTGCTTTGTAAGAATAAAACTATAAAATAATAAATAAAACCTTATTAACAGTCGTGTCCACAAATGCTCTTCAGTTTATTAATAAAATATGTGCATAAAGATGGAACACGATAAAGTATAGTGCGGAGCGGACGGTTATTGCGTATCGACAACCAGTTCTATGCACGCCCTTGACATCGCCACGCAAGGGAAATACTAATGCTCGTATATGTATATTCGCAGCGATTCTTTGGACTCCAAAGTTTGGACGTGAGATTACAAGTCAAAGTCCAAATGCCTGCGATTCCGAAGGCGACACGAAATAAACTAAGCAAACTAATTCTAATTGTGTGTTTGAAAATGGAATCTGTGACTTCCGCGCAAGAGCTGTTATAAGGTTGTCAGTTTAGTGCTAAGTTTAGTTTAGTGGTTTTGAAACCTCTCAAATTGCCCCCATTATCAAATAAATAAACACGAACTTATTTGCCACTTCTCTACATTGTACTATACTGTGTGAAGCAATGGGAAGAATCTCTCAAAGATTGATTTTAGATCTCTTTTATATTTAAATCTCAGCAGTTTAGTGACCGCAAAGATTCAAACGCACTACAAGTTGATAACAAACTAGTCACAGCCGAGTTCGCAGTTAGCTCACGTCTTCGTCCAGACAAGAGTATGTGAAGTTCGGGAGTTGTTTTAAGCTATTATACGAGATACGTACAACCGAAAGAAACAAAGTAGTTGTGTCACTAGCACAACTAAAAGTATAGCTGAGATGGAAATAATGGACTGTTTACTGCTTTATTATTACGAGCCTCCTGTGTCCCACTGCTGGGCAAAGGCCTCTCTCCCCCTCTTCCACTCCATCCGATCCTGAGCGGTTTCCCTCCAGTCTTTATCCCATAGAACTAACTCATGAACCACTGCATCTTTTCCTGGTTACTACTATTTCTTGTAAATCACGAGTCAGCTCAGAGGGGACTGAAACTGATCACTAATCAGTTACGTTACTGCATGGCAGAATCATCGAATCGATGGAAGCCATTAATTAAGTAATTGAATTGATCAGTTACGCGAGATTACTATCTAGTTTACTAGTCAGTCAAGATTTTAGTTTTTCACGTCCTGTGCAATCTAATGTCTCTGCTGGCCGAGAACTTGTTTCCATACCAATTACCAACCGGTTTAGTATATTTTCAGTAGCTTCGTGTGTGTATGAGCTCAGTGAGTTTAAGTCCCCGTTAGGTGCTCACAATCACACCTTGCATTACATACACAATAAGGCAACCACTATCAAACTGTCTCTGTAGTCGAACCTGATCAGGCCATCTAGGCCATAAATTCAATGGCCAAAAATTCAATATTACATAAAGTCCTATATACTAGTAAACTAGTAGACCCATTCAAGTAGGATTTGGAATCGTGTCAGGCGCATTTAAACGTGAGTTAATTATGTTAAGAGCTGATGTATACGGAATGGCATTCTCAAATCTCATGGTTTTTGGCCTCTAAACCGCCTACAAGTCCCTATCTATGTCTGTGACATTGAACACTAAAGTTGTAGGTACAGAGAGAAGCTTAATTGGTTGGGTTGGCCTACATAGTCTACATGGGTAAGTAACCTTAGTATGTACACTTTTATTGAAAACTAAACTCAGAAAATAAAGACTTTGGAAGATATTGAGATGAATTTGATACAAGGAGCCAGAATTAAATGAAAATGAAAATATAAAGCCCTTATTTCTTAATCGTTAAGCAAATAAGCAAATACTGTAATATTATACTGGACACCTACACCCTGAAGGCAGTAAATGGGGAAAATAATGTCAAAAATAAAACATGATTTCCTAAGTATTAGCACAGATACTATAATATTAAACTAATACAGATAGACCACGTAGAACAAAATATGTGAGCAGCGTAAACTGAGATGCTACGGAAGCTTCTTTAGTTCGAGGGTTTTATCGCTTGGTGCAGCACCATCGAAAAATTGCAAATACCACGAGATGGCGCTAAGTTATATAGGATTTATTCTAAGATAAGCGCAACCTAGAAGTATGTTAACTGAAACCATCTTACTCCTGACGCCATCTCTTTTTGACGAAGGGTTACTAATTCTAATTTGTATGGGGTGAGCACCCTGTGGTTTTATCCAAACTCATCTGAACATCTTCCAAAGCTTCGGATGTATCTTCTAAACATTACTGTATGGTTACTAGATTCGAAACCATACGTAGATTCTACACAAAGAGGCTACAACAAGAATACATGTTTCGCCTCTTGAGCTTGAGAGGCACACGTTTGTGATTAACAAATCTAATCTATTACTGACAAAACCGGTTCAACGTTCCATGAAAAGTCATCACAAGGCCAACATTATTTATTCTTCGACAAGAAGTGATTTTCAGTGTTGAGTGGAAAACACGAGTTCATTGACTTTGGTGCAAACAAAATCTGTACTTGTAACACTTGTGATGGCAGGGACAACAGCCTCACAGCATCTTTATATCATTTGTAGTACATCAGGATTGGACAAATTATGACAGATTAGCTATAGACCGAAAGATAAACAGTTTCTTATCGCTGACCCGAAATTATTGCTTATTTGAATTCTAATTTCCGGCCTTTTGTCCTACACTTGTGAGGGCCTTTTGGGCCTGTTCCAAAGTAAAATGACAGATTAATCTGTGACAGGCGTATGGGATTTATTAACACAGGCTATACCTATAAATAAAGGTCTCATTTGACATTGTAACTTTTGGTTCTTTAATGTAATACAATGACACAAAATATAACTGTGTGTAAACTGTAAATGCTAAGTCACGACAAAACCGATGAATCGGAGTGATGAAGGATTGATTCCGCCTACCTGAATAAGATATGCTCATCTCAATTCTCACATCGCTAAATAATTTCGACAACAAACACCAGAAGTGGGATATCACGATTATCACGATTTGCGATATGTTACACTTATTGTTTAGAGATAACAACGAATAGAGGGGACTAGTACAGACATGTTTATCGATTACCTATAAAAATAACCTGTTAACCTACTGATAAAAGTAAAATTTGATGTGATTAATTGATACGATTAATTACACCACATTTTCCCATTGCTTAGAATTGATCGACCTTATCTTTACATCTACTTCAGTGCACATTTGTAGTTAGGTTAAGTACACATACTCGAACCTAGAGCACACCTCGGTCGGACACTCCATAGAACGCTCGTAAAATAATCACCTATTACTACTACATATCCAAATGATGTTTGTATACGTGCAAATGTGTGCGTAAACTTTGCTAGGGCTGGTGGCGCGGCAAATGCAGCGATATTAAAGTATACGCGTCGTCACTCGTCCGGCGTTCAGCCCTGTCTATTGATCCTTTAACCAATCCTTTGACGCCAGGGGTGGAGTGCGGTATCTGAATCAGCTCGGGGAAGGGAGTGGCCGTTCTGTACGGAATACTATCTGTTCTGTGCCTAGAGTTAAATATAATGACTTGCTAATTTTACAGTTACAATCCTCTGAAAATTATAATCATCATCATCCATTCATCACAGTCAGATGAATCATGTTTAATTCTTAAATTCGTTTCTATATTTCATGACTCTTATTTTCTCATTTATAATGCAATTACTTTGATTGACGTGTAAATAACAAGTATAGGGGACATTCGGTTACTGACCGACGGAATATCTGCTATATAACATATTCAAGTTATCTTGATCAAACAAAACACTAACTGCGACACCAACAACAATTAACAATGAGCCATGCGTGCGATGGAGCATGGCTCACTCTTGCTTGATTCCGAGTAGGATTCTTGTTGGAAAAATGTGACACATTTAAATAAAATTTAATGGCTTTGATAAGGAAATATTACTATAATGGTTTCTCATACATAACGTAGATCATTAGAGCCGAATACCCGCACCAAATGGAAATTCCTCTATCTAATCTACATAATGAGATTTTCCATGCCATCACCGGATAAAGTAGCATTACCATTACCATACCACCTAACAACATGCAAAATCCGGGGCGAAGGACCAGAAAAAACCATTCCGGTCATCAACCCCGATTCATCCCGAACAGTCCCGACCTAGGTTCATGAAATTTATATTTCATTGCGGGTGCAAGCGAACGAAATCCCGACTCTATTTCGAACGTCCAAGGGCTATAATTGGCCGCTCACAAATCTGTTATATTTCTGTCCCAAGGTTCGACAGTTCCATTCGAGCAAGAAAACTTTGACAACGTGTTTACACAATAACAATGGGTAGATAATTCTCGATTGCTTTACAGTTCCCTATCGCAAGCGATTGTTGCCACTAAAATGCTCTTTCTGACGTCAACGTCGTATCACACTATTGTTCCTACTGGGTAAATTAAAACCGACCTATTAAAAACAAACAATCAACAAGTGAAACCCACCTATATCTTTCCTAGCATAATGCCTGTGGTGTCCATTGTGTGAATTCGCGGTTCCAAACGCCTGCCCCATGTTGACACTGCACTTGGGTTTCCAGTTTCCACTCAAATTCAAATGCACTCAAATCAAGGCTCGATCACAGCATACGTTTGACGAAAACTGCGCGATACACTTGCGCGGCAGCAAAACACAGACGTTCATTCGACAGCGCGACTCATTCGCAACTGAGTGAGTGAAGTGAAGTGAACGATTGACCGATAAGTGGCTCGGTCGCCTGCACTGGCTGGGTAGTGGTGGTCGTTATTACGACAACAGATAATATAATGCGTTATTTGTGCGCAACGAGCAACACTGTTGTCGAAAACTCAAGCATCCTGTTATCCTGTTGTCGTTAGTTATCGTTGCGTTTTACATTGTTGAAGTCGCGCGCTGTTGTCGACTTTGCTGCTGTTCTCAATAATGATTAGCCAATGACGCGACGCCGCCGCCGCCGCCGTCCGGCCGTCTGACCAATGGGGGGTGGGGTGCGTGCGCTCTGTTGCGTATGATAATGTTTTTTAGTTGATAAAGTGACTATGATGTTTATAAATGGGAATAACTGTGTGTAAATAGAATAACAAAAATTGTAAATTTAAAAATGTATATCTAAAAAAAATGTAAATAAGATCAATGAACTACTAAATACGCCACCGGTATTACCATAATTCCAAAGTGTTTCCGGATAATCGATTATCAATTAATCGATTAGTAGGTACCTAAATAATCTAACTAATCGATTTGTTATCGATTCAATCGATATAATCGGTTAAATCCATACTATCGATTCTTATACTTGTACCAAAAATTCGATTATAATCGATTAGTCGATTATAATTACTGTCTCTGATGATTAAATCGATTATATCGATAGTATCGATGGTGAGAAGCAAAACAATATAATCGATAAAATCGATAGTATCGACACAATCGATTAAATCGAGGTATCGGTTTAGAATATATTGTTACGTTACAGATTACATAAAAATATAATCTAAACGATACCTCGATTTAATCAATTGTGTCGATAGTATCGATTCTGTCGTATTGCTTCTCACCATCGATACTATCGATATAATCGATTTAATTATCAGAAACAGCAATTACAATCGAATAATCGATTATAATCGATTTTATTGGTACAAGTATAAGAATCGATAGTATCGATACAGTCGATTATATCGATAAAATCGATGCCAGATCGATTTGTTAGATTTTTTATATGTACTTAGGAGAATCGATTAATAATCGATATACCATCGATTATCCGGCAACACTCCAAATAATCAGTCTATAATTCATTCAAACAACTAGTTTCTCAAATATATTTAAATTTACGAATACGAAGTATTGACAATAATTTTGACAGTCCTATGCCTGTTTAAAGTATGAAGGGAAGAACTGATAATGAGCAAGAACATAAATAATGATATTGTCAATCTGCGATTCATTCAATTATCGTTTTACCAAACAGCAATATAACAGGATAACAGTTTACGACAACAGTTATTTTGAAATAACACAACAGTGTTGTTCGTTATTGCAAAACAGCCGTTATTGCCACCACTATGGCTGGGATGGGAGGATGACCCAGATAGGCGGGAAAATCTGCTGCTGGGACCACAATGGCAAGAGAAAAGCTGGTAAGTGGTGCATTTTATAAAGTGGGACGATCTTGAGTGAGGGGTTATACCTATTTTTTTTTCTCTAGGAGATTGTAGAGTTCGATCGGGCAAAGGCCGGCCACACACGGCCGGAATATTGCCGATTCGGATTCAATCCCATACGAATCCGCGAAAATTCCGAACGGAATACTTCCGTATGTATGTGGTGGATCCATAGATTTGTATGAGTTTACTGCGTTCGGGATAATTCCGTTACGGAATTCCGGATTGGAAAACAGACTGTATGTGGCGGACCTAAAGGTTAACCAGTTTAATTCGTTACCGGTTCAATTTAGTGATGTTGTTTAGTTCTTGACTATGCGTTCTTTGGGGACGCAACGACGAATTCATAGAGTTATCCAGTCAGGTGGGTTGTCTGTTACTTAGAATACAAAGTACTCGTATCAAAGAACAAAGGCGTTCATTTCTAGACAAATAAATTCATACACGAGATCATTCATCTAATCAGCACAGACGACGTACCTACCACGACTTTTATTTATAGCGATTCCGTTGGATCCTAAACTGATCCAAAAACGCAAAATTGCCGGCCATCTTATAATCAGTCGTGGTATCATTACCCCAGTCGGCAGTTTTCAGTCCATACAAAAAATGTTAATTCCGAATTCAACGAAACTTAAGTATGTTGTTTGTGGCTATTCAGAAATGCTACCGCCAATTTTCCGAACAAATAAAGCTTGTGCTGACTTGAAGAGGGGCGAAAAACCGATTATTTTTGGGACTTCTTCCAGATTTTCATGTTTAATTTGAAAAAAGTCAATATTTGTAAAATGAGTAAATCAAAATGACAAAATTTCGCGTCGGTAACAAAACTAAATACTAAAATTGGTCCAGTAGTTTGACTTTTATTGGGGTCCAAAATACTCCCAAATCAATCAATCTACAGAATTAGTAGTGTTTTATTTCTTGTATTAACCAGGCCACATCTGCATAACATGTAAACATCCAAGGGTTGGGTTTTTGTCCCCAGCCGCGATTCGAACCCGGGACCTCTCGCATGAATGCACAACCGCTGCGCCACAGAGGTCCTCACGCCTTTTATCACGTTTTAGCCAATATATTAAAATGTACTATAAGAAAGACAAAATATTCCTCTAACTAAGTAATGTCATCAACAACTTCGGGTTATCGTTAGTAACTAGGGTCAGGGTTATCAGTTACCACTAGTCACTATCAGTGCCCGTCTACGGCGGCGTTGACAGTTCATTAGGACAATTTCGCCGGTACGAGCTGGTAAACTCCAGGTTAGGATACCTACTCCTAGTATGCTCCGTTCAATCCTTTACCTTATTATTGCGTGCTTAGTAACAATGTGTTCAAACGTATTTAGAGCGAATAGTTATTAAAGGTTACATATTTAACAAACATGACCTCATTAGAACTAGTACCAGCAGAAGGACTATGTAGCGACCGCAGTGTGGTTTCAGATATTCCTACAAGCAAGATACAATACGGATGCTTCATGTAAGATATACTCTAATCAAAAATATGCTTGCATATAAAAAAAAACAGCCAGTGTCTCGCAGGGCCGATCACTTTATCGTAAAAAGTTGTGAGATCTTATGTAAAAACAAGTAGGTTAATTTTAACAGTACAGACTAGGCAATCGCATTCAGCTAAGCGCTCAGAATGCTAAAATTAGGTAATATACGCCCGCAGAAGGTTTTCTAAAATGAAATATAGGAAAACGATGAAATATTGCGAAGTGATGCTATCTCAGAGAGCCATCTTGAGTGCGTGAAAACTATGTATTTGGTATGGCGAAACGTTCATTGTCATCTAGCTGAGACAAATCTCAGAGCTGAGAGCAGTTTATTAATTAATACAGCTCTAAGTCATAGGTTGACTTGCGCATCGCTACGTTTCCGATTGCCAAGTCTGCACTGTTCAAATTAACCGACTTGGTTTTACATAAGATCTCACATCTTTACAAATTAATCTTCATGTAAGTATATTAAAAAATTGAGGCTTCAATTGCGAAATGTTAGTTTTTTCTTGATTTGTAAAACACTAATCAATCGTGTTCAAAATTTCAAGATTGTGGGTCTGTCTGGTTCTTAGAACTTTGATGATCGGTGAATCAGTGAGTCAATCAGTGAAAAAATTAAGGAACTTGGAATTGCTGTACCTTCAACTCTACTGGTTCAAATTTAATGAAATAATTCAGGTTTCTATCTTTATCCACAAGGGAAAAACAGGGGATCAAATATGCGCTGAATGGCTTCAAGTAAAGGATGGTACTTTACTGCTGCGCCTCTACGTTTGCTTTTTGCTCGACTTGGCGGGCGCGCTCCCAGACAAGTATGTCTTAATCACATTTTATAATATTTTGTGCCATGAAGTAATAACATACACCCCTTTTGCACGTTATTACTGAGACTAATTGGACTGAGTTCACTCGAATCGTTGATACACCGATTCCAGAGGCCAACACTTCGTCACCACACCTTATTCCATACGGGTGACGGAGGCTCAGTAGTGCCCCATTGCAGTAGGTTTACCATAGGAACGCATACATCCGGTTGATATAAGCTGTCAGATCACATTTCAAGCTGCCACTTGAATTTCTCCTCCTCAGTTAGAGTGCGTCCGCTCCCATACTGCGCGCGGAGAGAGGCGGAAACTAATTTGACAGGTAGGCATTTTGTCGTCCATGCTATTGCCAATAAAAATACTGGCAGTACCATAGAACGACTCGCACGCTACCGTCACTATCGCTACCGTCACGCCACCCTTCATGCGCACCATAATCCCGGACGCACTCTAGTTATGTTTTGTCGCCTCTAGAACTGCACTTTATTATTACAATTGCACAGAGACACTGTGGTCTCTGAGATATGGCTGCATTATCGCTAGTCTGTCGCCGTAATTAATGTGAGTGTTTATTTAGCTTGGTGTTACTCCAGTCTGTGTGCTTATTAGTTAATCTGTGTATATGTTATATTTAAGGGTTGGCGCCATCCTAAATAGATATGACAAGAGTTATGTTTCCAGCACCAGAGATTTTGTCGAGGAAGTTGAGGGAAAGATACATGTAAAGCCCGTTCTCGGTTCTTTGGGGGCAGGTGGTATGCTACGGGTGCAGGGCTAGTTCTATCTACCCTATCTGAATTAAAGGATTTGGTAACCAAAAGGTGCTGCCGTGGATACTGGCCTTCAATCGTCAGATCAAAAAGCAATTCATTGTTTTCAAAACCATATCTAAACTTCTCGAGAATACCGTGATGTCACCTACTAAATTATGTATAGCAGTGAGGACTGAGGAGTGATAAGAGTTCTAAGAAAATGCATGATATCTTTACAAATAAGCATCCTTCATTGGGCAATAGTCAAAACATGGCGATATCAGGTTCCCGGTTCTGCGCATTTAAGTAGACCACCAAGAATCGTTAGGCGACGCAGTAGTAGATAGATTATTTATTATTATTACGAGCCTGCAATGTCCCATTGCTGGGCAAAGGCCTCTCTCCCCTCTTCCACTCTATCCGATCCTGAGCGGTGGCCCTCCACTCCATACCCTATAGACCCAAATCATTACTCCATCTCTTCCTGGATGGGCCACGCTTTCTCTTTGCAGTTTCTTGGAGCCAGTCTGTGGTTCTCTCAGCCCAACGATGTGGCATCTTTCGAGCAATGTGACCGGCCCAGTCAAACTTTAATTAGTATAGATAGATAATAAAGAATATTTAAACCAGCCAATTTGAATTATTAAGGTACCACACAGTACTCATAATATGACACGTCACAAGCCGTGTGTTTTTTCAAATTGTCGACTGATATGAACTGAACGTATCACTAGAATCTTATCGGTCGATGTCTCAAATAATCTGACCTCCTTTTCAGTAGCATCTAACATATGTTGGCTTTGTTTGAATGGAAACATGGACTAGCTACTTATAACATAAGAATGTGAAACCGGGACACATAATTATGATTTCGTGTCATTCGTGGAGCTAATGGAGGATATGTCTCGTGGCCAGAACATGAAATTAATAATTTCATGGTCCAACAATTTTTGAATTAGAAGATTCATTGAACGTATAATTATTAGAGGGCAAAACACGGTGACCTGGCTACGACCGACAACTGACTGAACTCATAGTCGTTTAAAGATTAATTAGGGATTACTTAGTCAATGATTTGGTATAAATTCATTTGGAATTGGAGTAATAATTCATTAAAATGCACTTGAATTTGTTGTTAGATGGTGGCGTGAAACGAGATTACCACGTGACCTGTTGTCGCTTAGTGGTCGTGGGTCTACCATAAAACTATAGGTATAATAGGTTAGGTATAGCTATAGCTATAGGTAACATAACACAACTTTACATACAGGCACATACATAATTCGGATCCCTGTCGGACGAAGAAAACCCCTGGGTTCTTAGACGTTCATCCTAGTGTAGTGTGTGGCCAGAATCAATGCAGGTGCTAGAAAAAAGTGCTCAGTTTACTTGTAACTTGTGAATGGACTTCTGTCACAGATTCCGTCATTGGAACCAATTAGCGGGCGCCACGTCACAAAAAACGCGAACACTTCGGAAACAGGTGTGAGATCAACAGACAACCGTACCATCAACATCACTGACGAGTCATAGTAACTCAGCCTTATTTCCTCCGTGTTTAGAACAAATATAACCACGTTTCAGATAGTACCGTATTAGAGCCGCATATGCGTATACGGCCTACTTTCCAAACTTGGACAATAAGTGAGCATATTTTATGTACATACATACATTCCTTCAAACTTATTGTATTGTGGAAATTCTTTATGTTGACGTCATCGGAAGCGAGGCAAGAAGAACTAAGTCAGTTGTAGAGTAGGAGAACGAGCGTACTGCTTCACTAACTAGGGCTCGGATACATAACCGACCATTCAGTTTGAGGTGCACTCAAGGTTACTGTCTTTGCCCTCGGGAAATGACAACGCGAGATGATATTTGAGCGGCACTTTATCTAAGAAGCTGTGCATCCGGCTAAGTCAGCTAGAGCGCAAAAGATAATGTTTTACTTTTTCACTTCTCATGCTCGTAAAGTTCGTCTTTATGTTGGGTATAGGCTGCATAAAATAGCTTTTTATGCACTAGTCCATAAAGTAAAATCTTCGTAAAGTCTTAGACTAGACAGTGAACAAGTACAGTGGACAGTACAATGGTGTAAACCGATCGGACAGTGGCGAGTCAACTTGGCTTTCAATTTGCCTTGCCAGTGGATCCTAGAAAATAAAATAAATAAAATAAATAAATAAATAGTGTTTAACAGTTAGGACTTCTTAACAAAATTTACAATACATATCTGACACATAAAAGTAATAACGTGTATTTGTTGAAAGGGTGACCAGCACAGCGAATGATCGCAAGGATTCAATGGATTCAATTATGAGGATGTGGGATTAAAATAAGGGTAGATATGGTTATTGTAGTTTATATTTCAGAGCTCGTGCTACAGTTCGCGTGCGCATGCTATTTATAGAAGTACGAAACTCGGTTGTTATATCGCAAAGGGCAAATGATAAGGAAATAAAAGTATCAAAGAGGTCACGAATTTGCAGTGTGGGAACGGCAACAGTTTCATAGTAGTATGGTACAGGCATACTTTATTAAAATTAAATCTTAAAAACGGAGTCTAAAGATCAGAGTAAGCGGGAATTTACCGGCAAAAAGGACCGAGCTGCTTAGAACGTAGAAAACGTTATCATGACAATTATTATTATACTCTTGATAAACACACGATAGGAAGAACAAAGGTATTTAAATTACAGGCATTCGTACTAAATTGCAAAATGTAGATTAGAATAATATCAAAACAAACAACCATAAACTAATAAACGACGCATCCACTTTCGTTCACAACACAGACTATTTTCAGTTGAGCGCCTGACACTTTTCACTTAGCAGAAACTGCACATAGTGGGAAAATTATTGCCGTCACACTTTTCACAGGGCGCTGCAAAGTTTGTTATGAAGTCCTAACGTTACACTCAGCAGTATTGGTTATTCATCATTCGACGGAATAACTTCACCGTGTAAGCCTGGCTTCTATAAAACGACTTGGAAAGTTTAATAGATTCGTGTTGTCGTTTTTCCGCGTTCCAAAACGACGCGTGCGCGTGCCTACTCTACTATGCGAGAGGTACCGGGTTCGAATCCCGGCTGGGGACAAAAAAAACCAGGTCTTGGTTGTTTACATGTTTGTGATGTATGACGCTGTTCTGGTTCCCACGACACAGGGTATCCTAGTGTGGGGCCAGAAGCAATTTATGTGGCTGTATGTAAATATTTATGTTATGAGATTTAATACGAAGTGGATGATTAATCCCCTCCAGAGACTAGATATCCAATTGACTGCGCCTGCGGAGGAATGCGGCTCGCCAAACGTTTGTTGTATTCAACAAACGTTCGCATACGCAACCTATAATTACGGGCCGCCAGACAGTTTCGCAGCGGCTGACCAATCACAGCTCTCTTACCTCGTCCCCCGCCCCGCCCTTTAATTGGTGAGTTGTGTTTAAAAGGAAAATGTATCTATGCGCTCTCCCTCCACTGAATAAGTGCTCCCTGATCCGTGCGTAATCGAACTCAATATATTTTAGTCAAAACCATCAGGATGGATTGCTGGTCGTTGCAACATTCCGTACCAAAACCCAACGGAACCCAAAGACTATACGGATCACTACAGTGAGCTAGGGAAGCACTCACACTAACGAACCATCGACTGCTGGGAAGTAATTATTTGTACGGAGACCCAGACCCCGGGTTTGCAGGTTTTTAACTAGACATTTCTGTTGCCATGCCGGGTTGACTGCGCTAAGAGTGCGCGGTGTGTAAAACAGAGTTTGAAGCGCTTTAAGATTGCTGTGTAACGAGGGTATCGTAGAAATGTAGTGTGCAGTTTGTGGTTTATGTAGCAAAATTCGTGTTTTTATTAGTAAAATTGTCGGAAAACTTTTCCTACTACAAAAGAGAGATGTTGCGCAAAGAAATAACTGGAGCTTTTTTGTATCGTTGATATTTACCTAACCCAAGCTTATTTTTGCCTTCGTGGAAGTTTAGATAATTAATTTGTAATGTTTACTTCTAGGTACTATTATCTCTTCTGTGCTTCTAGGGAAGAGGTAATTATAAATTGTACCATCTAAATACCTAATAAAAGCGACGTAAATGTAAATAGTCCCCGGAAAACACCAAAACAACGCCACAGAGCCCTGAGGACAAGAATGACGAAAATGAGGCACTCAGGTGTTTTCTGGGAAAATACTGGGGCGGTTTGTCGTAGTGACAAGACAACCACTTAGGATTTGGACAAGTACCTGTTAAGTTCACTTCTATCTAAGAACCGACTGATTCGCTGAATGACTAATCACCGGTAATGCTATAAAACGAGGCTAACTCCAAATATGTTGCAAATGCCGCTGCCGTGGTAAGCTATTATCAAATGCCGCTGCCGTGGTAAGCTGTTATCAAATGCCGCTGCCGTGGTAAGCTATTATTAAAAGAAAGTAGTTAGTAAATAGAACTATCAGCATCTTTGATCTTTGACGCATCAGAATACAACTGACTGACTAGTGATTTATAGAAGTTGATTACATGGTTGATGTAGAGCTTAAGATGTGATACTAAAAAACTCTGTATTAGTGGGTCTGTGTGCACACTTCCGTAGGCAATACTTGGAGACCACACTGAGGGAAACAAGACATTCTAAAAAGACGTTAATTAATTTTAATTGGCCAGGTAGGTTGCGAGGCAACGCGAGGAGGAAACCCTTGGCCAATTTGTGATCTTACAAATATAATACACTTGACACTTGGCAAAAACCTCAAAACAGGTTAGCATCACTTAGCACGTCATTTATAAACGAAGAAATAGAAGAACTCTTTATTTATTTCATTCAATCTTCACGTGGGCACCACCCTTGTAGTGTATCTAATATAACAGGCAACTTGACAAATGTCAATGTTAG
Organism: Argyresthia albistria; assembly: GCA_963457715.1. Taxonomy (NCBI): domain Eukaryota; kingdom Metazoa; phylum Arthropoda; class Insecta; order Lepidoptera; family Argyresthiidae; genus Argyresthia; species Argyresthia albistria. The sequence goes on along the minus strand of OY735265.1, from coordinate 11,671,645 downwards.
CCTTTTAGTGGGGATATTGCTCAAAAAAATCGATTAATCAAAAGAATTGATACACCCTTTAAATTAAACATGTGTGAATCGGAAAGATGTCAAACATTTTATTCTTGATAGGTTACCTTAAATGGTTGAAAATTAAATAATAATATCTTTAAGTGCTAATAGCAGTGATGGCGATGACAACTCTTCTGCTAGTTCAACTGAATAAAAACAATTTCGTTTTTTTCCGATTGTTTTGGTAACATCCCTGTTGTTTAAAAAGTGGCCAAGTGCGAGTCGGGCTCGCCCGTGAAGGGTTCCGTAGTAGCAAGTAATTATAAGGCCGGATGTTTGTGTTGTAAGTTTGTTTTTCATAGTGTTTATATGAATGAAAAAGTTATCTTTGCGTTTTTTCATAAATGTTTTATATATTAAAAACTGCTTATTATATTTTGTTCAAACCAATTTTTATCAAAAGTTTATATTGAGATACATAGCATATATTTTTTATAGATTAATCACTCTCTTACTTTAAAAGTTAGAGGGGGGGCGGCGTCTCGCTGGCGCTTGTGAGATTTAGTAGAATACCAAATGCGTCGTATTCAAGTTTGTGCCAGGCTTGTGGTATGCTTGTGTACAGTAGAATACGGGCCCCAGAACTCAGTGATTTACTAGCGCCACCGCCACCTAGGGGCTGAAGTTGTCATTCTTAGTGCAAATGACGGTAAGGCAAGCTTGAGCAGCCTTGCAAACCAAGAGTGACCCTACTGTCCCTCTGTCACCTCGTCAGACAAAATACCATGACGTTTTGTTTTGTTTCGTATTACGTATGCATACAGCACACATATTACATGGTTAATAAAGTTTAACCAACATGTTACTCGAGGGAGACGACTTGAAATCTGATGTTATGGGTTTATCGACACGCGTCTGTGTGCAAATAAGTATAACGCGGACCTTGACCCCGAGATGGGGTTATTTAGGCGAACTTTAGCGGTACGATTTCGACAAATAAGAACAATGGCACTTGTATATTATTGGTCTTCATTGTCTCCACGCTGATTTAGGCACTTTCGTCCTTATTTACAAACGTCCATTACACCTATTTTAACTATAAAGCTGTTAAAATTTGTTTGTCGTTGTCTTTTACTTTGTAATTTGTGTTTCTGAGAAAAGGACAAAGCATTTTAGTTATAATATAAATAAGGGGTGGGAATGTTTTCTGGAGCACAATCAATATCTCAACAAATGCTCACCATATTAAACGATGTCAGCGAGACAACGTTGGTGAATCGCTAGCCTCATCCAGAACGGTAATGCAAAATATTATTATTTATGGACTTATTAAATTCATGTCCAATTACCCCCGACGTACAATGCAGGGATTTGGAAATGTTCAAAATGGCGGAATAATTCAGATCTTGATTAAAACAGGCGGCGGCGGCGGCGGCAGCACCGACGCGTCACAGAATAACGAATGCACTTCCCCCGTGAGAATATTATGAGATTATACTCTATCCATGCTTAGAAGCAACTTGACAGCTATGGAGAATATTATAAATGGATTAACGTGGGCACAATTGTACCTCTGCCACCCCGTATGGGAAAAGACGTGACGCTGATTTGTTGTTGTTCGTGTCATCTCTTATGATTTCTCAACGTAATCTAAGCCGAAACACAGTTGTTAGGGGCGAAAATACGTGATATTAGCTCAGTCTCTCCCCCCTCCCCCAAGTGAGATTTGGTGCGATTCTCCCTCCCCCCTTCATGATATTAATGGACGCCCCCTAATAAGAGCCTACTAATTGGCCGACGAAACGAGTTAAACTGGCTTTTGGCTTCGATTCCGTAAAGTTAGGTCAAAGGGGACTCATTTCTAGGCCGGCCGGCGAGACGCGGGTAGAATTCTAAAAGTTTAAATTTAATTACCGCATAGATGTAGTAATAATATGGCTACACTAGACGTTCCACCTCCCACTTAAAGTCAGACATGATAATTCAATTTAGTTTCCACTTAAAACTTTAAGGTGGGTAAGAAAGACTGGTAGGTAGCTGTTGAATAACTTAACCCTTGGTCTGAGCTTTAATTTTTAACCGACTTAAAACAGGAGGGGGTTATCAATTCCGTTGTGTTGTTTTTTTTATAATGTTTTTATGCGTGTTAGTTACCTCGAAATTGGTATTATTTGTGAACCGATTTCAAATATATATTTTTTATATGAAAGAATTGACCTTCAGGTTGGTCCTATTGGTTGGTGAAAATCAGGATTCGGTCCAGTACTCAGGTTTCTACATAGAAAATACTGTCATCCAGGTATCAAAAATTACATATTTTTGCCTTTCTGTGACTATGTGGTGTAGATGAATTCTGGCTGCACGGAAGGACCGATTTCGTTTATTTTGTGTAATACTGTGAATCTACGTCATTCGCATTCCACGCGGACAGGACTAAGTAAAAGATCATGAAGTCGGATTTTTTAAGTTTTTAACTTGGTGAATTAGGGGTTTGGACTGTTTATCACTCAGGCCCGGAAAAGAGGGCGAGTCGAGCATGAGCCAGCGGAGCTGAGCCTCAGGCAACGCAGAAAGTTACGACACGTCGAAGTTTGGTGTCGACTCGTTTAGAAGCTGCTGCCGGCTGCCGTCGACACGCTCCACGGCTGCCGTCGACCCGCTTCACGGCTGCCGGTCGACCGCTGCCGACGCGTATGCTGCGTCTGCCAGTGTGTAAGAGCTCTTATTATTAGCATGATAAATGAGCCTATTGTTCCTTGTCCCTCTCCGTTATATCAAAGTTGACAACTTTTTCTATATACCAAACTTATAGGAGTTAATTGAGGGACCCTCCAACGGGGATCTGTGCTACAACAAGAGCCAAACAACAAAGAAATTACCAACAACAAAACTCCTTGTGGCAAATGTTTGGGCATGACACCGAGAAAGATTAATTTGTACTGATAAATTTCTATGCCCACAATTTCAAACGCGATTTAACATTATTCATTCTCTGAATAAACGTACCTATATTGACTTATAATTGTAAGTGTACTTAATATATTCTTATTCTTAATAAAAATAAGGGTGTTAAAAAAACTGACAATACGATGTCATCCATGTAAACCAAATTGCGTATCCTTGGCTTACTGTGACATTTATCATTACCATCATCAGCCTAGCCAGAAGGCTGTGTATGAAACAGTAACAGTAACCGCAAATTGACTGCGACCTTGACTTCATTGATCGGTTGAAAACTTAGACCTTGACATTGCATTGTAGCTCGTAGCAAAGTATGATCGCATCCGTAAAACTATGCGTTTATATGTTACTACGAATCTCAGCTCACTCTGAAGTTTAAGGTCTAAGTATTATCTTATCAGCCCAGAAACTACAATATTTATTGAATTTTTAATCCCTAAGTAGCGTAGCGTAGTAACCTAAGATAGTACCTAACAACATTTGTTTGAATCGAGACAACATAAATACTTTATGAATATCATGAAAGATGTGTGTTGTTTGTATGACAGTTCATAGTAATTCAGTAGCTTGGTCAGTATAAGTACCTGTCTTGTCTACATAAAATTATGTATGGAAAAAGGAATTAATGTTTACTGTCTATTCAGGGTTCCGTACCCGAAGGGTGCCAAACGGGACCCTATTATTACTAAGATACTAAGGCTCCGCTGTCCGTCTGTCCGTCCGTCTGTCTGTCAGAGAGCTCTTCAGCACGAACCGTAATAGCTAGAGAGTTGAAATGTTTTACAGAATGTGTATTTCAATTGCCGCAACAACAACAAATACTGAAAGGGTGTTTAGAATGAAATAATAGGTATTAAGTCAATTTTAATAAATAGCACCTGACAATTTTTAATAGCAAGAGACGACTGACGACGAGATTGAAGGTATTGCATTGCCGTTTTAGGCACAGACTACGATGGTGCGGAAGCCTTCGTGTGCGCAACCCGCAGTTGACCAATTTTTATTATACATTTACACAGATCCATTGAAACAAATATTAAATAACTTTACTGACTTATATTTGAGAGCTCCGATTATTCCGAGTATATTTCCTGACATCTCCCTCACTACAGGGCTCGTTCGTGCTCGAGTGCTGGTTGGTTGACAGCTCTTCACTCGATTACCGATTTATTGATTGAAGGGCTATTGAATCGAGACTACCATCGATTGTGCTACTCGTAGCTAAGTTGTAGTTCAGTCAGACAATACAAGATAGTCTTCGCATTCGCATTTTCTTAACGTTGCACGCGTTGCAGCAAGTGAATTATCGAATGTCTTCCCAGTGGATCCTAGAGTACCAAACGAGAATAAAAGTCAGACTCGTGAAGGATTTGAACCTCCGCCCCCCGATGATCAAATTTTGTTGTATATCGGTGCTCTAACCTACTGAGCTAACGAGTCGCTGTTTAGCGCAGCGAAAAAACTGGATATACTGCCGAGAAGTGGCGTCATCGACTGATGACGTCAGCAATACTGTTGGGGGGGGAAGCCAAGCGCACGGATTTTACCAGACATCATTAGGCGTCACGTCACACCGGTTCTCATACGGGGCGGCAGAGGCTGGATTGTGCCCACTTTACGCCAGTTCAACAGGGGGCTAGCCCATCGCCGCAGCTATGGAGATGGATGTTCTTCATGGAATGTTGGCTATCTTGCGAAGCAACTCGTACTATGTATGTTTATTTGATAATAGAGTGACGAGGAAATAGTGAATAACCCTATTTTTTATCCTTATGTTTTAGACCTATGTATATTATAGTTTTATTTTTTAAATCTTCAATTAAAAGTAACCTTGTGACTTGTGGTCACAAACAATATACAGAACAACTAAATTGGCTAGTAGTACCTACAAGCACAATTTAAAAATTCTCAAGAGTTTCCTTTCGGTATAAATACGAAAACTCGCCACTTTAAGTTCTTCAGCAAAATATCAAATGTACAGAAATCACGGACCTTGAAAAAAGACGTGCCGTATGTCTAGGTAACAAGGTTTAGAATTGTCTGTTTATATGACGCTCGATATGAAACTGTGTTGCGTTTTAGATGGCACGCATATCTCAACAACACGCTAGGTTTTTGCAGATGTGTGAGATATTTGTAACGCTCTGGCATATTCACTTTCGGCCCCTGTACGTGTTTTTATGTATGTGCCCCGATAGCGCCGAGACGGATGGACCAATTTGGAAAATTATTTTTTTGTTTGAAAGGGTTCACCTTCCCATTGGTCCCATTGACACCAAGTCAGGATCTGAAGATGGGATCCTGGAGAAATCGAGGGAACTCTTCAAATATTACAGGCAGACCTATAGTGATTTTTGTGTTTTTAGTAATAACTCGTGCATTTACTCACGGTAAGCATAATATTGTGATGCGGAACTGCTGATGAAGACCACATATGGCCACCAGAACTGCTCAATACTAGGTACAAATACAATGCGCGGCTGACGGGCAGGCAACGCATAGCCTAAACCGGTGGACCTAGAGCCATGAAACTTTTTACAGAGGTTCCTTAGTCGCGTGGGGTAGCACTGAGATGGGATTTGACAAAATTAATTCCCCAAGGGGGGGGCGGATAAGGGGTTACAGTTTGTATTAAACTCAATCTAATCAAATAGGGTTTGTGGAAGTCGGTGTCTTCTAATTTAAAAAAGTTTTTTTTTGTCTCCTACATAAAATTTCATTTAATAATATAAACGTCCTCTCTTATATTGACGTTGACTAAGTAATATGTATGATTTTATGGTCAATAAAAATTTTGAACTGAACTGAACTGCAGTGCCTTAACGAGGTTCACAAGTTTATAAAGTGTTGTGTCTAATATTTAAGCGTAAAATCTGTTTACTACTATAGCTATACATTGTGAAATGCAATAAATATATTTGATTTGATTTGTCTCGCAACTTATTGCATGCAATCTGCAACCTGCCTACTCACGATGCAATCTCGATGCAATCGATTGCATGCAACCCGCAACCTGCCTACTCATGATGTCTGTTGCAAGGCAACAAGTTGCAGCAACAAATCGCCTTTATGAAGTAATTTCCTCGAATATTCTAGTCTCAGTTAAATCTAGATCCGTCTGATAGGTACTATACTAACGCGTAGGAGGATCGCATACAAACGGTCCGTCTGACCCTGACCGCGCGTCACTCAATGATTCAATGTCCGGGGGTCCACGGTGGCTCAGAACTATTAGCAACGGAACCGCCTTACGAATAATCTCCGACATAATAACCATAAATTTAAATTTAAAACACCCCCGAACAAAAAGAGAAACCTTAACGGTTTTCCGCATAGGGAACCATAATATGGTAATCATAGGTTTTGAATTTTATTACCAAGCAAAGGTTAGAAATCGCGATGCATTTCGGGTAGGGCTATGCGATAAGTAACAGGTAAAGTTTGAAATTTGCCTGACCTGTTTCCTTGTTACGCTGATAAATATCCAACCATTGAACCGATTTTAATAAAATATAGCTAAGAACCATCGCAGGGAAATCTATTACCATTATCGCAAAACTATTATAAATCCGATCCCAAGACTACCTTACCTTGTCGTAGGGCTAAGCAGTCATACACAAATCACTCTCATAAACCCCCCCCCCCCCTCATACACGCACCATACACAAACATTCAATTTAATTCGATGATAATTTAACCATAGGCTAACTAGGTATAATTACTTTTTTCCATTTTGTATTTGTCCATTCTGTAAACAGGTATATTTAAAAAAATGTTTTAGACTGCAATTAGTTTGTAGATTATTCCTTTGATCTTAACTTACTGCGAGACGGTCTCTGACCAGTGCAGAAGTTAACGTCATACTTTGAATAATATTTAGAGCTTACCTATGCTTTATATATAACTAAACCTGTAATTAATATTCTTTATTAATAAACACTTTGAACTTTAAACTTTGCAATCTGTCCACCCATTTGAGCGCTAGAGTGTCACAGACAGATACACCCAAAAAGACAGACACTACATTTTTTTTTGTTAATAGCATCTCTGCCGTTGTCGACAATTCTGCCAGTATCAAGTCATGGATTGCACACATTGTGTGAAAATAAATGCCAAAAAATATAATATCTTGTATTTTATAACGCTAACAACTTTGTCTTTGACAGGGGTTAAGAATAGTAATTTCTCTCCAATGATCAAGCACTCGAAATAAGATACTACTAAGAGACGCGTGGGCCGACCGGCAGCCAGATGGGTCGACGACATTACGAATATTGCGGGGAAGACCTGGATTCGATTGGCACAGGACCGGATAAGTTGGCACAACAGGGGTGGGGAAAGAGCTGCCGATGATGACGATGAACTAATACACATTATCTACCACAATAATACGTTATGCCTAACAAACCTTGTACATCTGCAAGTTAGCAGATGTATTGTATTGTATGTATTCAAGTAAGCAGATGATTGACGCTTCCAGTAATACTTGTTCTGTTGTCCGTTCTTTTGGTTTAGTATTACAAGTGTTGGTATTGTGTGTGTCGCCATGTTGAAATTATGCATGGATATGTCTCGACGTAGTGCTGAGAAACTCGTGTAAAGCGAAACGGGCTGTGAAGCGTGTAATGCTAAAAAAAGTAAATGTAGCCCATTAATGTCCCAACCGAGGGGCACAGGCCTTTACCCGGATCCGAGTAAGATTGAGCCATACTCCTAATGTGTGTGTAATGCTAAAGCTAAAAAAAAAAACTATACGTGACGTAGATTGATAGGATAACTGATTGATTTGTTGTTATGTGAGTAATCTTGACATAGAGTAGATTGAATTAAATAAAACAGTGATTGGTTGAAAGTAGAACATAAAATAGTTGCTATGGCACAGATGTAAGGTAGTATTTGACCAGGTACATTAATGACAATGGTGGTTGGTGGTTGCCAAGACTCGCGTTTTCATTCATAAAACATATGAGATCTCGCCAAGCCCTTAGGATTTCTAGAGTCTTAGGTCTTGTAGGATTGGCTGTACAAGATGGAACCACCGCACACCTGGTGTAACACTCTGTATTTGACAACCGCCCCGCTACTGACCTAGCCCCCAATTCTACAAATGGATGGCATGCCAGTTGCTATAGCGGGGGCGCAGAAACCAGTTTTGTTTGTAGCCGGCGCGGCACGCACGTCTCGGGGCGTCGTCGTCATCGTCTAGCCCAAAACGGGCTTCTGCGCCCTCGCCATAGTACTGGCGTGCCATCCGTCTGTAGAATTGGGGGCCTGGTGGTGTGCTGAAGCCTTAAATCTCCGTCAAAATTCTATTTCCGTGTGGCTTCCATAAATACCTTTTAATCTCTTTAGAGAAAGCCGTCGCTTACCTGAAAAAAAACAAGACATTTTATTAGTACTCATACAATACAATAACTGCGGCGGTGGGTTGACCCTTCTGTCACTCAATATGGAGGATTGAATAACTAATTAAAAGTGGGCACTTGCCTCGTCGACACTCGGTATTGGAAAGGGCGTGACGCTCTGTTATGTTGTTACAATAGTCTGAAAGGAAAACACCGCAAAACACCAAAACTTTATTGAAGTAAAACTTCTTGGGGCACGGGGGTAAAATTTATTTAACCTCTCAACTGTGGGTTATTCATATATTTGCTTTTCAATTGCTATTAGCCGGGTGCTATCACGAGTGGCTAAGAAATCTAACGGAAATTGGAATCGGTGACGTCAGGGTCGGCTGAAGACTTTTAAAACCGCAACTATTTTCAATACGGTTTTTAACTAATCAGATAAGATAATAATACATTCGTACAATAAAGAATGTTAATTAGTGAGAGAAAAACCTGATGAAACGTTAACAAATAAAAATTATTTTAAGCATTCTTCCACGAGTTCTTGATTTCCGGTATGGCCAAAACCAGTGACGTGACCAAAAACTACTTGTTTCGTTCAACCTCTTTGTTGGAACCGGAACTTATGTTTGACAGTTGTGCGATGCGATCCATACAGTTTGTAAGAAAAGAGTTTCATCAATGTCACACGGGTCGATATGGATTTCTAAAATGATGAACGAATCGTTTTGTGGCCGGTAACTATGGAATAGGTACCTAAAACGCGCTGCGTAGTCGCGCAACGGGCAGCTAGTAATCGCATAAGATCCAAATGTGATATTTAGTTTTCAAGCAAATTCCGATGTGATGGATGGCTGCATCTTCTTCTTGACTGACTTCCTGACTTCTTGAAAACAATAAGTAGGTACCTAGAACTGTTCTAAAGCCACTTTTTATTATATAGTGCAGTTCAAGTCACAAATTAGCAGTTTAGCTACTAAGTACGTGTTATACCTACCTATTTAATGTTTAGAGACTTACCTTAGAAAATGATCAGTTGATGTCAAAAACAAGGGGAAATGAATTCAGGATAAACACACTTAAAAAAATCTGCAACGAAAATATAAAAACAGCAAAAAAACAAGGAAAATCGGCAAGGAGACAAAAAATAAAACAAAAGAAAATCGACTTCACACTGGACACTGAAGAATTTCATATGAGCCAAATACCATCTGAGATTGACGACAACTACTCGGAAACTATCGTGGACCAAACGAATCCGGAAACCAATAGTTTGTTGGGGAACTTCTCTAGAAAACCACTCTGCCAAGAAACCTCTCCTAAAGAAAAACCCCGAAAAATTATATTTTTTGGTTCACAACAGTGCAGAGGGTTGGCCAAAGCGACGAGTATACGAGTAAATAGAGCACATAATCTACTATATGAGAAGTATAGAGTCTCGTCCTTTCTCAAGCCGAACGCGCAGTCGGAGGATGTCGTCAGCACCATGAGAAGCCATAACTTCGAAGAGCAGGACACCGTGATTCTATGTTTGGGTGAAAACGACTCAAACCCAACAAAGGTAAAGAGCGCACTCAACTACGCTCAAAAACTCTGCAAAAATTGTCATTTATTAGTGCTGAGCGTGAATAACAGTACTCACCTAAACAAATCTGTATTAAATAACACTTTGAAAGCATTCTGCAACAGCTCAAAAAAAAGTAAATTTATTGAGACTCTATCAAACAACCACAATAGAAAATCGTACCTCATTCAGACTGCAAAAGCCATTAATTTTGATATAGACTGTAGAGACTATGATGAGAGATTCATTAAAAATATTAAAATAGAAATACAAAAAAGAAGGACACCAACAATGAAATATGACACAATTAGAAATAATTTAACCATAAATAATATTGACAAAGCAACAATGACCACTCCCTTCCAAAACATTCTAAATAAAAACATTTTTTTTCGTCTCTCATCCACAATGTAAACCAAAAAGTAGTATAACGTGCTTTCACCAAAACATTGCGGGAGTATTACGCAAACGAGAACTCCTAGAAATCTTTCTCCATGAACTTAAGGCACAAAACCTATCAAACGACATCGTCTGCCTAAGCGAGACGTTTCTTAAACAAGGCACGGAAAAAAATGCCCATTTGGCGGGATATAAACTGAGCTCTTTCTTTTCACGCAAATCACAAAAGAGAGGAGGAGTTTGTATTTTCACAAAAGCTGATATACCGGTAAAAGAAGTTACTTTTATTAAAGAGTTTGCCATGGAAAGATTTTTCGAATGCACGGCTATAGAAATATCTCAAATACAGTGCGTAATAGTATGTTTATACCGTACACCTAAATCGAACATAAAGTTGTTCTTTACCCAGCTAAAATGTCTTGTTCAAAAATTAAGCAGTTTAAACAAAAAAAACATAATCTTATGTGGTGACCTCAATATAAACACACTAAAAAATACTATAGAAACAAAAGAACTAATATCCGTACTTGAAAACTATAACATGCAATTACATATAACAGGGCCAACTAGACAAAGAACATGTATTGACCATATTGCGAGCAACATACGGGGCATAGAGCTATCTAAAACTATACAAAGTGGGCTATCGGACCACAATACCTGCCAAATTGTGACGTTCCCTACTGGAAAAAATATTAAATTAAGTAATTTCTATTTTGTAAAAAAGAAGGATTACAGTAATGAAAATCTTGAGAAATTCCAGATGTGCTTGAGATCATTATCTTGGTCAGAAATACTTGAAATAGAAGAGGCGGACCGAGCATTTGATAAATTTAAAGAATACTTCGATTTATTTTACTCGCTTTGCTTCCCAACTATACGGGTAAAAATTAAGGCGAACATCAATGGCTTAAAATGGGTAACACCGGGTATAAAATTATCGTGTAAAAAAAATAAACAACTAAGATATAAATACTACTGTACAAAAAACATAAACGACAAAAACATATACTTAAACTATTCAAAAGCGCTAAGAAAATGTATAAGTTTGGCGCAATCTAAAACAAACAGACTCTACATATCGCAATCAAAAAATAAATGTAAAGCCATTTGGAACATAATCAAGGACAATAGTAACACCAGCATACCAAATAAGATAGAAGAAATAATATTTAATGACCAAATCATCACTAGCCCAGCAAAAATAGCTACCGCATTCAACAATTTTTTTTTAGATAAAGAATCAAAAAGTAAACAAAAATATAACAATAATAACTATAAAAAATCCAGAAATCCAGTATCAATGTTTATTCAGCCCTGTGACCCGAAAGAAATAATAACAATAATTAAATCTTTAAAGTCGACAAACTCGGTCGGTTATGACGGGATTCATACTAAAATCCTAAAACATTGCTGTCAGGACATAGCTAATATCTTAAGCTATTTAATCAACACATCTTTTGCAACGGGCTGTTTCCCTAAAGCCCTAAAACCATCGATCGTAAAACCTCTGCATAAAAAAGGTGATGTGACTGACATAAACAACTATCGGCCCATTTCCCTTGTAAGTATTTTTTCAAAAATTTATGAAAAAGCTATGCAGTAGCTATCTCTCTGACCGCCAACAAATGGTAGAATTATCCACACTATCACGCGATAAAGAACTACAAATACATAGGTCTCCTCCTGAGATAAATACCTACGGCGTTCCCCAAGGTAGCGTCCTATCGCCGCTACTCTTCATATTATACATAAATGACCTGCCAGATGTTACTAATAACAAATGTGTATTATTTGCAGACGATATTTCAATGATTATTAAATGCACCGACGACAGCAAATTTGAATCAGAGGTAAATGCTAGTATATGCAAAATCGCTGGGTGGCTCGAGGCCAATAATCTATTGGTCAATGAAAAAAAAACCAAATATATTCAATTTAGAAATAATAAAATGGCTCTACAAAATATCAATGTAAAATGTAATAACATATCAATAGATCGTACCCCATCCACCACTTTCCTAGGTATAGTCATAGATGAGCATTGCTCATGGCTGCAACACATTGAGAAAGTGTGTAATACGCTGAACAAACAGGTATACGCTCTGCACAGATTACAGCGAACCTCTGACATGCACACAGCTTTGATGGCATACCACGGATATGTTGCGTCTGTGTTAAGGTATGGCCTTATTCTATGGGGGAACGCTAGAGAGATTAACAAAGTTTTTATTTTGCAAAAGAGATGCATCAGAGCAATCTGCCATGCACATCCGCTAGATTCATGCAAGCCTCTATTTAAAAAATTAAACATCTTATCGTTACCAAGTCTCTACATATTCGAAATGGCGTGTTTTGCTTATAGTCAGCCAAATATTTTTATAAAAAACAGGGATTTAGTCTCTTTCAACACAAGATACCCGGATAAAATTGTGAACCCGTCATGCAGAACAGAATTTTGTAAGAGAAGCTGTTACAGAATGCTAATAAAAATATACAATAACATCCCACAATCAATTAAGATTTTGTCATTGACTCAATTTAAGGCTACACTACAAAGGTGGCTGATAAAAGAATGTTTTTATAGTGTAGAGGAGTACTGTAATCTTAAAACAATTAATATAGTACAAGACATATAGCATTGCGGAAATAATAATAATAATGTATAATAATAATAATGTGTAATGGAATTATGACATCTTTTAGATTTAAGTAAACAAATTTTGCATACCTGGACAGGTGAAATGTGTATGAGCTATACATTACGATTACCACCTTACTGTACCACATTTCAGGCAAATAAAACATTTCATTTCATTTCATATCTGTAGTAAACGGCCAAAGCGAGGTCTACAGCTTACAGAGCCATAAGTTTAATGGCTTATTGTTTCGCTTATTTGTTTGTATGTAATTTTTGTAATACATATTTTAAAGTTGAATTGTTGTTATAACTGTTGAAATTATACGATTTTGATTTTAATAAGCTTTTGTAATTTTAAAGTTAATGCTTCATGCCAGTCAATAATGTTGAAGTAAAATATCAAAATCGAGGTATGTCGTATGGCGGACTAAGGAAATGTCAAAAATTAAATTAAATAAGAGTTACGTCATCGCTTCGCGATGAAGTAACCCTAAAAAATCCTAGCAAAGTAGGTATGTATAGGTTAGCGGGGGTAGCATAAGGCACGCCAGTCACCCCAGCCACGCATTTTGTCACAATTTAATGTCATATCATAATGAATGCGCGCTATTTTATGGAGAAATATCATTGAGACGCGAAAGGAGTTGGCAATTTGGCAAAATGACTGCCCCAGACATGTACAAAGACTTCTCAACAGCCAATTAATAGCATTGAAATATTCTCTCATAAATTACTGCGTCTTTAGTTAGTTTGTAGAACTTGAAGGAAATGATTAAATAATTAAGAGTTGTCACTTCATACTCTATGATTCCGCCATTGATTAGTGACTTTTGCCATCGTTAAAAATAACATGCAACATAATTGCCAATTGCCAACTAGCAAAACTGTTGAAAACAGGAGGTTTCCAGAGGAGTGGCTAGATGGCGTTATGTTGCATGTTATTGCAAAATGGTGCTTATTTCTAGCGACGGCAAAGGTCACGGAATCATATTGGAATCACGGAGTATTGAGTAACAACTCTTATTTACCTATATTTATTTATTTTTTTTCTTCAAGTTCTACAAACTAAATACAGACGCAGTAAATTAAATTTATGAATGAATATTTAAATGCTATTGGCTGTTGAGAAGTCTTTGTACATGTCTGGGGCAGTCGTCCATATATTGATTTAGCCATCTTCTTTGTCATTTTTCTGCGCGACTGAGGTGAGTGGCAAGCCTTATGGCAGGTACACATTAACTTGGAATAGTTGAAAATACGTACTTGATCAATTAAATAAAGGGACTGGGCACAGAGACAAGCAAAGCAATGCATACATTTGAGCGAGACGGCTTAAAGACGTGACGTCAGATGGTATATGTACTTATTAGTAAGTAGTCTATTAATTTAATATTTATCGTTGTGCACATATGTAGGTCTATCTTTTGTTAATTAATCCTGTCCATCCTAGGTTTGCTGGAAGAGATCTCTTATTAGAGATAAGCTCGCCTTTGTACATGTTTTTTTCATTATTAAGTGTCTGTATTCTGTTTTTGTGCAATAAAGTATAAAGTAAAGTATATAATCTGAGCGAGATGCAAATAGTAGTGACACTATTGAATGAGTTAAGTATATCACCACGAGCGCGACAAATTGTAGATAAGGAATGGTGGGAAATAAATGACATGACGTATTAAAAGTTAGTACAAGTATAAAATAATTTCAAATAATCGGACGTCTGAAACATAAAAGTAACTTGAAGCAGAGATTGGATCTCAAAATTGGAAAGGACAATGGGCAGATTGGTATAACCCACCAATAGCCATGTGTGATATATCATTGGATAGGTCTTTTCATGTGGAACAAAAAACAATATGGCGGCTTTCTTTGATTCGTTGTCGGTTTTGAGTTATATTGGTTTAAATGTTAGATTCCGAGTAATTACTTTTGACGCTTTGTTATTGTATTTTGTCTAAACTATTGCTGATATATGGTTGTGTACTTGTGAGTGTGACTGTGAATCTGCTGTGACAGCAGAAATCACTCATTACCCCACAATGCTTTTCTTGTGTTGAGTAAGAATTGTTAAAAAAAGCACGCTCATCCGCAGAATTTGGTTGTTGCACCGGCAATGTTTCTAAATAATGTACTTATAGACCATCACTAAATAAAAATAATTAATTAAAGGTTTTATTATTATTTCTCATGCTCCTTTTATTATCATCATCGGCCTGTTACGTCCCACCGCTGGACATAGGTCTCCTCTCACTAATCTACGCGACAGGGAATTAGGCCATACTCCAACACCCTGGCAAAGTGCATTGGCATGCTCCTTTAACTCAGCCAAATCTAGCCCACACCATTCCTGTTTAAATACCTACTTAGTGGGCAGGGCGTTTTTATATCGCCATCTGGCGATAGTGATATACAAACGCCCTGTTTACTTAGTTTTAAGCCTTCTCTATCACCTGGGGGGGCAATAATGAGAGAATTATGATAATAGTGTTATCTTACAATTTTTATACATAAGGACAAATATTTGAGTCAAGCGCCCTAGCACGTGTAGCGTCAAGTGAAAAGACCTATCGAAGCGCATGTGTGTCGAAGTTATTGGTTGCTATACCAGGCTCCATACATTTTTGCCCATCATCCTTTAAATCTCTTTTAGTATAGGTAGGTATAGGTGTATAGTATATGTACCACTTAATGATCTAGCTATAGAAGTTTTACTTCTAACACGTGTACGGTGCTACACGCGTATTTTTTTTTAATTCATCATTCACCTTTCTAACGAGGCATGTCAGCTTGCAAGAGATCATCTAACCTATAAAACCAAAAATACCTAACCAACCAGCACTTCTAGAAATCTAGATTTCTTTCTGGACTAATATTTAACATCAACAACGGTTCGGTCATGAACCGACTACGTCAAATAATAAATTCGCGCTTCAGTATTGGCAGAGGCCCAAAGTACAGAATGCGCCAAACATCTTTGACTCTGAATGAAATGTCACCTCTCTCTCTCATCCCAAGTGAACGTGAGTCCATATAATATGGAAATGTCAAAGTTTACGCGAGTTTAGCTTCATAACTCCCGTTCTACCTAGTACCACTAAGTTAGGTACAGTTTTCTTCAGAAAATGATTCCGATATCATTTCATTCGACAGTATTGGATGATTTTGCTAGAAGCCAATAGCTTCATCATCGTTTAATTTAATGATTAAGAATTAAACACGGGCTTTGTAATAGCCTTTAAGTGTCCCACTGCTGGGCAAAGACCTCCCCCATGTTGCAGCCACAGGGCTTTATAACAGATTTTTTACCTATTTTACTTAATCTTTATTTAAACAGCTTTAGTACGTTTACATCGACTATGTCGATCTATCTATAGGATCCCATTAGCATATTTCATTCAGGTTATTTTATTATCTTTATTTCAGAGACAAAGATGCTTGGCGCGTTCTGTATCATGCATGGGCTGTGACGGCTATAAAGTCCGGACATGTTCATAGGATACACAATATATCACAATTAGTATTTAAGTGCTGCCTAAATTGTAGATTATCATTTAGTTTTGGGTTTGAATGAAGCGGACGTCACGTCTTAGATTAATTTCTGATAGAATAATTGAGGAAAGTATCGAAATAGGAACTTGAATGCAAAGAAACTAAAAGAAATTAAGAGATGTGTGGTAACGATTAGTTATCAGAATGTGAAGCCCAACCTGGTTCTGTTTGTACCAACAAATTAATTTAAATTAAAGACCTATTAGAGAAGAGAAGCCAAACAAATGGAAAATTGAAGGATAAATTAGCACGAGGTAATCAATTTTACTTAATAAAAGTAGGTTAATTGGATCCAATAATTTGATTGACTTTCATGTTCATTAAAATATTTGCTAAATGGAAAATCCTTTTCACGCCTTCATTTCGTGGAAATATCAATAGTTTACCCTGAAATTTGAAAAAAAAATACACATTTTTAACTGTGGAAAAGTTGAAAAGTATGTAGGATTGCTCTACCATATTTTTCTGAAAGATAAAGAAGTAGCATTGACCCAGAAATTATCAGAAATAATATCTTTGCAACATGGTCAAGAAACCTTATACTCGTATGTATGGACTAGGCGCCAGTGAGGCAAACGCAAACGTGGCGCGTTTTCTATATTAACCTAGAACACATACAAATCAGTTACCAGGACCTCAGAAGATACCAGGAGCTCAACATACAGAGCACGAAGCAAGCAATGAATACAGAGTGCCCCATTCAATACAGAACGGACACTCTTTGAAATTAATGTGCCTTCAATTTATCTCAGCCGTCGGGGGTGGGAGCAACCACCTTTGTCTCTACTTATCTGTGACAGGCCGTACAAGTGTAGTTATTACGGAAACGTATTTCACAAAGGATCTGCGGGAACTAGAAACTGTGTAGACGCTACTTTCAGTGTTTGAGGTCTGTTTGACGTTATGAGAGTAGGGTAGAATGTTTGACAAGTTGGAATATTTTTGGAGACATCCGGGTCTCCAGGTAAGTACCAATCTAAAGAGTGTTGTGTAGTAGTAGTTAGTTACGTGGGAGATACCTTGACCTGGTGTAATAGAAAGGTGAAGTCATATCAAGGAATAGTTAAAAAAAGTTGGTTCGATCAAAATATTCAGCTCTGGATATGTGAGAACCAGCTGGATTATTAAGTTTGCTAAAAGCAAAGAGACATACCGCACACTTTAGCATCAGAAACTTCGTAAGTAACTTTGGCCGGTCGAAAAGTTTTACACAAAAATTGGCACACGCTAGCAAAAAACTCTTTTTCTCACTGCACCAGTGGTTTGCTTGGCGAAACGAAGGCCGTATGGACGAGTGTAGACTTTTATATTTAGAACAGCTTGCTTTTACTTTGTGATAGTTAAAACATCGCGTTGAATTAGGATATGCACAATGCTATGGTGACTTCTATGGCGTAGAGTTTTGTGTCTCACTAGTGAGAGGTCATTCGAATCCCGGTCCCGGAAAAATAAAAAAGCCCCGAGTCCTGATTATAGATGTGCCGAGCCGGCAATATTGCCATTTTTACGGCAATATTTCCCCCATACAAAAAATGGTAATATTGCCGCAATGTTGCCGGCTCGGCACATCTATAGTCCTGATACAGGATATCCTAGTGTGGAAGTAATGTATGTGGCTGCATATGAATATTCGTTTGTTTAATTTATTACTTCTTTATTGCAGAGACCGACTCAACAACGTCTGGTGTCCAAAGCACAATGACACAAACACAAGGCTATTTTTAACCAAAACAGGTTAGTTAATAAGAATACTCGTTCAATAAGTGACAAGGACCCCGATCATTTATTCAACGACGTGAGAGTAAAATCAAATACAAATGTAATCTTGAATTTAATTTCAGTTTAGTGCGATTAACAAAACTGTGCATTTCAGACCTATCACAATTCGCAGACATGAGGAAACTACTCACATAACATAGCGTCACGCGTTTTTTCATGCGGGATGGCATAGGCACAATGAGGGGTAAAGAGATTAAAGAACTCAGCGGTTATTGTATAGTTTTTGGTATCATCATTGAATCGTCATAATCAGCCGATCAGGGGCCCTACCGCGCAGCCGCTGTCGGCATCGGCTTCGTGTTTGACTTGCCGTATTGTCATAATAATAAAGTTCGTTCTTGCGCGTTTAAACACGATGCCGATGCCGACACCGGTTGCGCGGTAGGGGGCCAGGTCAATTCAACCGCGACTACAATTGGCCATTTCAGGTGTCTAGATGCGACTAAATGAGATATGAATGTCGCGATAGCAAAAATTAAAATGTTTTAAAATGTATCCTGTCCAGCCTGGGTTTGCTGGAAGAAATCTCTTTTTAGAGATAAGCTTGCCTTTGTTCATTCCTTTTCTGTATTGTTTGTGTATTTTTTCTGATATGTGCAATAAATATATACGAAAATTAATTTCCATAAAGTAGGCATTGTGAACAAACGCATGAACATTATCAGAAACGCAACCAAGAGCGATTAGTAGGCGGCATCCCGCGGCGACCGAGTATATTAGTATTAGTACATTAGTACCCATTGGTTACCGAAGAAATCCTAATACCGACTCTGAAGAGAAAGAGTTTTAAAGAAATTACCTACCATAACTTTATCTCAACTGTTTGATGTCACGGGCAAGATTAATTCCGGATGAAAGTGACAGTGGCCCAGTTGCCTTGGCAGTGATATCTAATAATCTTGGGAAGTAGTTTATTTTGGTGTTCAGCCGATGCAAACGTCATAGTCGTTTCGACTGATCGGATGGTGGGACGGAAACATACTAATACTTTTGTCTTCCATTCTATTCTGGAACTCTAAATTAAAGTTCCAAATTTAACCGTCATTGGTTCACAATGTTTCCTGTAGTTCTATTCTTTTACTCTCTGTGACACAAAGATACCTTTTAAATGCAGCATGTTTTGAATTTGAAGGATATTCGCTTGGTTCAAATTGCTGTTTGACCTACAATAATGGATGTAATTAAATGCCTTGTATTAACAGCTCCATTTTGGCAAGGAATACTTTATCTGAGTTGGCAGACATTTAGATTTTGTCAGTTCATTCACCTGAGGACAGCGGATTAAGATCAAATAGATCGAAGTGTGACTGAATTAAAATACGTACTAGTACTAGGTAGTATTTATGGAAAATACGTACTAGTACTAGGTAGTATTTATGGAAAATGCCCGCAACTCTGAGTTGACTAAGGAACGTAATCAATTTAGCTAAACTGAATTTAAATCTGAATTTATATTTTTATTGAATCTGGTATGTAATCTGTTGTATGTACCTATTGTATGTTTATGTAGATGTGAAATTTTCTGTAACAGTACAAATAAATAATACGTAAAATAAATCAACAAAAAACATAATTATTTGATGGCTACAACGTATCTACTACTCAAATGGAGTGCTAAACCTTTCAAGGGAACTTTTTCATCAAAATGGTATTGTAGGTTTCCGACGAATATTTTACTGGGCATTTTATATTATTTATGTCCTTTACGGCTGTTTAGAGTAACTTTCTGCCCCGGAGACCAAATTCGAAACAGCGCTTTCACAACATTTTAGGTTATTCTTCTCTGAAACTCGATGGAAAACTTTCTTTGAGTTTGGAAATTATGTACCATCGGCAGGATTGACCGAATTTTCGTCCGATCTACGTCTTTATTTGTTCACTTTTAGAATGCGGGTGGGTTAGTAACTCATACGTTGGTAGTACCTGGTATGATAACGATAAGAAGCGGCAAATGTATTTTGTTCAAGTTTGGGAATTTTCAAGCCATTTGCATTTTGTTCCGTTGTTGACTGACACAACAATTATCATATTATAACAGCCTCAACAACAAATTGTTTATAATAATAGCGTATACTAGCGAATACACATAACTTTATCTAGCTAAATATAAAGCCATATCAGAAATATCCATCATCTAACTAACATGTCTATCCCAACATAATTGAAACAAAAAGTAAACTTTAGAAAAAACCGACTTCCACAAACCCTATTTGATTAGATTGAGTTTAATACAAACTGTAATCCCTTACCCCCCCCCCCTCACAGTGCTACCCCACGCTACTAAGGAACCTCTGTACAAAGTTTCATGGCTCTAGGTCCACCGGTTTAGGCTATGCGTTGCCTGCCCGGCAGCCACGCATTGTATTTGTACCTAGTATTGAGCAGATCTGGTGGCCATATGTGGTCTTCATGAGCAGTTCCGCATCACAATATTATGCTTACCATGTGCATTTGCACGAGTTATTATGAAAAACACAAAAATCACTATAGGTCTGCCTATAATATTTGAAGAGTTCCCTCGATTTCTCCAGGATCCCATCATCAGATCTTGACCTGGTGTCAATGGGACCAAAGGGAAGGTAAACCCTTTCAAACAAAAAAAAATAATTCCAAATCGGTCCATCCGTCTAGGCGCTATCGGGGAACATACATAAAAAAAAAAAATAAAAAAAAAAAAAAAAAACAAATATCCGGACGAATTGTAAACCTCCTCCTTTGGGAAGTCGGTTAAAAACACACAAGCAAACAAAGCATATCAAGACAACCGCACATTATACGTCTGCAAACAACGAGGTGCTAACAAATTGCATCTTGCACCTCACAACGGGTCATACAACCCATGCAACTCATACAACACATACACCTAAACACTAAACAGGAAAGGTGTGGGTGGTCACGTTTTAAGTACACTACACCTACGGTACTTTGCACATGCAACATCTGTCTTTTGGATCTCAATTTAGATGCACTGTTTAATTTATTAATCGGAAAATCTTAACATATTTCGTCTAATCTGAATGGAATGGACGCGTACTCAGTGTAATCCTTGATATACTTTGACTATCTGTCTGAAGGTGATTTCGGCCATTAGCACTGTCACTATAAAGTTTAGTTTATTAGCCAAAGAAGCTAATGTGCGACCTCGAAATTGGCAAGAAATTAATCCTTACCGACCTATGAGCTCTGTGGTCTAGTGGGTTTTAGTCTTGCTTCGCGCATGGTCGAAGGACGTGACGCTGTGTCATGTCCGTGCCTTTTCACACACACCGGTTGCCAGGTACCCGCAGCGGTTAAGTATATGGCCATGTACGACGTACGTACGCTTTCATACGTACCGACGTAATTTGCCGGGCAATCGTATGAAATGACAACCGGTTAGTCGGCGCCGGGTACCCGGCAAACGATGTGTGTTAAAAAGCACTTATGGCCGGCATACACCATGAAGCCTATCGTCAAATCGGCATGACGATTGATTTGACGAACGATTTGATCAGTTAGATTTGACCGTGTATATGTGGATCATGCCGATTTGACGTCTGACGCGATGGCTTCAACTGAACGCCGTCATGCCGATTTGACAATCAAACTGATCGTTTGTGGTGTATATGGACGAACTGCAGATTTGATCAAGCCTGCAGCGTCATGCCGATTTGACGATAGGCTTGATGGTGTATGCCGGCCATTACGTTGTTAATGCCACCACCACCGGCAATAAGTCTATGGACGTACTGCACTAATATTGTTCAATTGTGCGCCAGATTTACGAGAGGGTCTCTGGAAGAAGGTGGGTTGAACTGGTGTGTACTGCTGTCGACACTTCGAGAGTCACTGCATCTAACTTCTAGCTAGTTACTTGTGGCAAAAGGGGATTAGGTTTAACTGTAGCTATTTTACAGGTATCCTAACATCGAAAGGCTAACTACTTCTGTCACCCCGAAATTATCTTATTGAAAGGCTAGTTTCACTTTTATTTAAAGCTCGAGAGATAGAAAGTGATTTTTTATGCACTAATTTCGAGTGAACTTTGACATCTACAATTTTATATTTCGGTCTTTCGGTATCTCGGATACTTTTGCGAAAACTATATTTGAAGCTGTGGTAAGTAAGTATGGTGAGATCCATTTCGTGATAGTCATCTAATGTGTGGTTTCTTCACTTCGACAGTGGGTTTAACCCACGGAGCAATAAAACAGAAGTATATTTCATCAGTTCTTACTAGAGTCGTTAATTGCACATGGTAACTAACAGATATTGGCCATCTTCCAGCTTCAGACTTTAGTAGAGAATTCCGTTTACTCAATGTTCTCATTGTACTTGACGATTGAATTAAACTGTCTCAGTATAACTATTATGGTATTATCCATTATCCCACATTCACCCACTGCTAATGAAAAGTTTGCAAATTCTTGTGAAAATATTACATGACGCTTCATTACTGATTTCTTATCAGAATCGGCCCTCTGCTCTATATCTAGCTAGATCTTTGATCCTGTAGCCTTATCAAGACTAGCGCGACAAGAGTTTTGTCGTGGGAAAGTGAGGAACAGAGATATGCCGTTTAAATAGCTCTGTCCCTCACCAACTCGCTAGAAAACTCAGCATGCTACAACTTCTGCTAAGCTCGCCTTTGTACACTATTTTTATTTACTTTTGTTTTATTTCAACTAATTGTGTGCAATAAAGAAATTATGAATGAATAATGAATGAATTATGCTTCTGGTTTGAGATTACTGAAGAATCGAGAAGAGAACGAAGTCCAAACTTTCTTCAACAATGGGGCGCGTGTCTTTAACATTATCTTAGCAAATGGGCAATACAGGACGAATGGCCCCAGAAACAATACTCATGTATAATGTAATGTAACAATGGAAAATGGAGATACATGAACAAAGGCTACTATCAACACGACTAACTGCAGATCAGCTACTAAACGACACGGCTGGTAATTATAGTCTCAGCCTGGGTTGGTGACCTTCTCCCCAGACCGGAGTTTTGTTAGCCTGTTTTGATTTTGCTGACTGTTCGCCAGTGCAAGCTGAATGTCTGTGAACGATTAGCGAGTTTGTCTGTCTAGTGTAGTTTTACTAAACTATTAATAGGTCGCATGCTTAGGCAGTTAATTCCACTGAGCGAGCTTCATAAAACCCAAGACATTTCGATGATAAGCTACGAGCTTCTGGAACTCTTCGCTCCTTCAGATATTCTTAATGACTTGATCTGCAACGGTCCCTAGTCCCTACCTAAAAGATGTCAAGGCCAATGAAGATAAAGCATAACCAAAACCATTTATACACATACATTGGTTCTGGCTCTACACTAGGATCAATATACAATGCAATCAGGACATGATGCGCTCCATCTAGCATCCGTGTCACTTCCCGTTCCCGCATCGGCATCTGCCAATACCAGATCCGAGGGGGGGGGGGGATGCGCGTACGCACCTATTTCTGCGCGCGAAACTAGGCCGAGTCACTGGGCCAAGATAAAAGTGGGCGCGCCCAACGTTGGCGCAAACGGTGGAAACGCACGCAGAGCAATGTTGTGCTGCGGTTGGAAAACTATTTGAATAGGTAATCAAATCATCAAATGAAACTGGCCATTTGCTTAAATGGCGAGGCACAGATTTTGCACCGTTAGGTTAGTGTCAAAATGCACGACGTGGACTAAACACAACATTTGTAAATATCTAAAGTAATAAAAAGTAATTATCACAATATTTGCTGGAGACCTTTGCTCAGTCCGTTGGAATGAATAATATGTCACCATATCATAGACACATGAATATATCTAGCAATCTAATGAGGAATCAAATACTTTTGGTGCAGTTTTGCTTCTCTGCTGCCCGGTATCGTAAAGGAAGCCACATTTATTGTCTCACACCGAACAGATCGCTAGGTACTTTATTCCAACAAACACGTCTACGAAGCAATTCTAATGACGTCGTGTGTGCTGCTTCAAAACTTAATTTACATTTTCCACGAAAATCGTGCAAGTGATAATAAATTCTAGCAGGTCATTTGAGATACTGTCACCGTATAGCTACATCCCAGAGTTGCATAGTTCTTGAAATGACAGCCGTAAGGTCGGGAATTGTAGAAAACAAACCGTGAAGAAGACTATAATCATAGTATCTAGTTATCTACCAATTGAACTACTTCAATACAAAGTTGAAGAGTACGTTCCAATAGAAATATTTGTAACAAATATTATATCATTTGGTTATAATTGTTTTGATCCTCCCAGGAGGCTTAGACAAAGTTAATAACACTACGAAAACGAAACGAAAACTCAAAATGTATGCGATTTGACATTTGGTGACGTTAGCGTAGCCTGACAAATTGTCAAATCGCATACATATTCTTAGCGTTTTGCGTCTTGTCTAGGGGGACTGGTAATAAACATTTATCAGTCTTCAAGACTTTCTTTCAGAAGTTTTACGTGACATTGAAAACACAAGTCTACGGGCTCTCGGTCGCCAGACAGGGGGACAAGGTCTTCCAAGAAAAGTTCGAAACCGACACGGTATAACAAGCTACACTAATGAGTGTTAGTGTAGTAGCAAAAATTACACAAAACAAGCCGGGGCCGCGGCCGGGGGAACATCTGAGGACAGAGAAAAAAAGCGAGAAAAACTAATCTCAGATCAACGTTGACGTTCTAGACTAGACACAAAATAACAATTTCTTCGAGCTATACCTGCCTGATTGAACGCGAGCTTTGAACTGGTAGGTAACAATCGAAAATATGATCTAACATTTGCTTAAATCTGAATGGTACCAAAGGTCTCTGTATAAACATAGATCACGTTTACTTTCCTAGGTTCCTGTTAGAGGAGGGTGTTTTACCGTGACGTCATGGCAGCAAGGCCACTCTCGTAATGTCACCCCTCCCGCATCCCTCCCCTCCCGCAGAAACTAACAGTGATATGGGCATTTACTAATCATAGAGATTTAATTCGGAGCTTGTTCTGGCGACTCCGAATAAGCTTGGGAGAAGGTGGGAGAAGGCAATCAAAGATACTTGTTGCTAAGTAAGTGGATTTGAGATTTACCTGTCTAGCCACTAACTTGTACCGTTTTACTCATTGACCACTATTCGACATCACTTGATTACGGTCCATCACCGGTCCATTTAGTTGAGGTTATGATTTTCTTGTCGTGTTGGGGTTCTAGGTTCGAATCCAGGCTAAAGAAGTATTTATACTTTTATTAAAATCTTATATCTGTCGGCGCCATATCGCAGAATAGGCCATATTATAAAATGGCCATGATCGAGTACAGCACGAACATTATGAT
This sequence comes from Argyresthia albistria, assembly GCA_963457715.1. Lineage (NCBI taxonomy): Eukaryota > Metazoa > Arthropoda > Insecta > Lepidoptera > Argyresthiidae > Argyresthia > Argyresthia albistria. The sequence continues at coordinate 11,646,121 of OY735265.1, read as the reverse complement.
ATTATAAAGCTGCAATGCATTACTATAGTAACAGTAAGTAAGTAAACTAAATAAGGTATATTATTATTGAACTACAAGTTTGAATTATATGAGATGAATCAGCAACAGTCATTGTGGTTATTTGGCAAAATATAATATTTATTTTGCACAAAAACCGAGGGAAATGACCATCAGTATTTGAATTACCTTGAACTTGAAGCATTCTGTAAACCAAATTTATTGTGCTGTCGCAAAATGACCAATACGAGCGGTGGGTGACGCATTTGTAAAACTAATAATAAAGTACCTGATCCTGATTCCGACTTCTGATTGACTTCAGGTGGCGTTCTAACCCAAGATAAATCTTTGGTTATAGCTATAAGAAGCCTTTATCAAGAGATCGGCTGAAAAGTAAGAATTAATACTGTTTTACAGATGCAATGCAAGCTTGCAAGGCATAAGCCAGAAAACCAAGTATAACTTCTGTATAATTTATTCCAACAGTCATCCGTCCAACGTGGGCCAACCATCTCGCAGCAAACTACACAGAATTAGAGGTAATTAGGCTGAAAATTGGCCTTTCAGCATGGATTCAGCTGTATAAGTGGAGAGCTGGCAGTTCTTACAGAATGGGGGTAATTGTGTAGACGACCAAGGGAGGGGTAGTTGCTAGGAGCTGATAAGGGGAGGGGGTATGGACGTCATTCGAAATAGTTGTAATAATGGAGGTTGGAGCAAATCTGTGTTACAGTTACAGTGACTTTTTAATACACAAAGTAATTTACAAAGGTTTAGTACTAGGACTGTCCTCATGAATCCACATTCCTGTCCTGCCTAATTTGTTCGTAGAAATCTCTCTTTAGAGATAAGCTCGCCTTTGCGTATAATATTTCTTGTAAATTTATTTTTTATGTTTATGTGCAATACAGAATAAGGTTTAGGATAGTCACGTATACGTACTTTTCCTCAAACGGAATGGTAGATGCACAGTGCATGTTACCAACGAAGCATACTTGGAGGAGCACTATAGAACCATAATAATAATCTATAATGAAAGATTTCTATGATGATGGGTGATCCTAAGATTCGGTTAACTAAATAAAGGTCACCTTGCCATTATTTTTCCTACATTGGGTCAGTATGGACGGTTGTTTGTAACTTGAAAATGCTCCCAAGAGTTATGATAATCTCTCTATAATAAAAACATCGTCCATGCTTGTTTTGGCAGCCTCTGCGAAAAAACTATAACTGTGTCAAATAAACATAACATTAGAATTATTAGATGAGCTCCAGAATTGACGCACTGAACTAAAAATATGTTAATTCAGGAAACTATAAGATCTGGCCAGAAATTATAAAATTCTAGTAATTTGGTCAGTTTACATCGATTTGTCGAAGAGACCCGTAAATATTCGTGTTTTATGGTATTTGTGATTTTTCTAGCATCATTTCGTCAATAAATTCGGCCATTGGATAGCTCGGCCACGGAATGTGCTTTTCGCACTCCACCCTAAATTTACCACTTATGACATTATCATCAGCAGCCTGCTTCTACCCACTGCTGTGTACAAGCCTCCTCATTTTTACGCCAACTTATCCGGTCCTGTGTCAATCGGATCCAGGCGCCCAATTCTGCACGCGAATCGCATTGTAATAACTATAGCCAGGGCGCAGAATACCTGGGCCCGAATTCTACTGTACACAAGCATATCACAAGCCTGGCACAAACTTGAATACGAGGTATTTGGTATTCTACTAAAACCGGAATCGCAATTCACAAGCGCCAGCGTGACGCCAGCCTACTTCGTATTCTGCTATCTAAAACGCACTTACGCTGGCGCAATCTGGCGCCAGCGTAAGAACGCTTTGGACAGTAGAAAAAAGTACGCTGGCGTCAAACTGGCGCCAGCGTGAGTACGTTTTGGATAGTAGAATACGAAGTAGGCTGGCGTCGCGCTGGCGCTTGTGAATTGCGATTCCGGTTTTAGTAGAATACCAAATGCCTCGTATTCAAGTTTGTGCCAGGCTCGTGGTATGCTTGTGAACAGTAGAATTCGGGCCCGGTTTGTTTGTAGCCAGCGCGGCACGTCACGGCGCGGCGCCGTGGACAAGCTAAATCCGGGTTTTTGCACTCTCGCTATAGTTATTGCTATTCGCGTACAGAACCCAGGTTTTCCGCGCGATATTGGTAGTCACCATGCTACAGCCTATTCGTGATAAGAATGCAGTGAAATTTAAATTTAAATCTGTTAACACACACTCACAGGACAGGACACAACCTTCGCGTTCGAAAGTTTGCCTTCAACTGGTCACTGTGAAGTTGGCTTGATAATTGGAAACGATTTGATTGGTTACGGGGCGTGGCTAGGCCGCCGCCCCGGACAGTGATGACTTTTCTGCATTCTTATCACGAATAGACTATAGTATAGTTTAAATTATCATATAGACAGAAACTCACATGAAACTTCATGAAAGTAACATAGTTATTGTGTAATTTGCTTAGTCTCAAGGACTGTTGTGATCTTCATGATTAATTCCATTCATGTTCAGATAAGAATACGATAACAGAGACTGTACTCGTAAAATCAAACGGAAGCATATCTTTATCTGCTATCCACGTGGCACCTACAGTTGTTTGGTATTTTCCATAGTTCGCCCCACTCGGAAAAAGCCCGAAAACGTAAAAACATGAAACAGCCAAAATTAAACAAGGAAAACAAAGACAAACGTGGCATTTTGCGTACTACGGCCTTTATGCATCTAGATACGTCATGAAGTGTTTGTTCGGAGTTGAAGTAGGTATCTGCAAACAATCTTCTACTCTCCTTTAAATCTGTATAAAAAAACATCATGCTTGTAGCTCTATATCCCGGATATCAATCCGGATGGTTTCGAATTGGTAACTTGACACGAGCTGTAATTTAAAGCGACTTTTTTTAGTGATTGTGACACTGCCTGCAATTTGGGAGGCGGCACGAACTATACTAACTAAACTAATTTAAATGGTGTGTTTGAAATTGGAATCTGTGGCCACCGCGCAAGAGCTGTCGGATTTGAAGGTTGTCAGTTTAGTGCCTTTAGTTTCTCTGGTTTAGTGGTTTTGACACCTCCCAAATAGCCCCCAGTGTTTGAAGGATTTTACTGAGAAAAAAATATTTTTTATGTTAGTTTAATCGGTGACAGAGATACACAATCGAGCCAGGTACCGTTTGCTTTGTAATCGTAATAGCATGGCGGAGACTACCTGTTGTCTGTTTAATTCCTGTCCATCCTAGGTTTGCTGGAAGAAATCTCTTGATAGAGATAAGCTCGACTTTTTCATACATTCGCCACTTTCCATTGTAAAATGTTTAATTTTGTGCAATAAACTGAAACCAAATTGAAACTTAAAACTAAACACCACCTTTGTTAACCCAACAATACTGCGTAAACGTCACACCGAAGTAAAACACTTCAGACGACAATTACAAAGACAGTTCCTGGAATCTTTCTTTTGTTCCCCCTTCCATTCCCCACGAGGGGGGGCAGACAGGAGCGGAGGGGAACAAAGGGACAGAGATGTCAGAGATGTCGTTCTTTGTGATGATAAGTGACAAACGACGGGGATAATGTTCAGAGGACAACGTCTGATGTGACTGTTTCTGTTATACAGACGAACAGCGTCACGGTTTTCCTATACGGAGTGGCAGAAGCACAGTTGAGCCCACAATACTTCGCCTTTTTCGTGACAAAGGGCTAACCAACAACGCCGCAACTCTAAAGTCACCTTTTACTACCATAGATATTTTTGTAAAATCGTTGACCGTAGATTTTTAGATTTTGATAACAGACAAAAGAAAAATACACTCCACATTTCTCTTCCCGAATACGAAATATACTGAATATAATAAAACGTGAAACATCATACAATATTCAGGCATAGAAACACGAGACCTGCATTCGCCAGGCCACTGGATTTCCAGTTCAGCTGGCACAAACAAACCAAGCCGGTTGAGGTGGCAGCGGACAGCCTCCCTGCTCTGGTTGGCCGATCATAGTTTATTTTTATTACACAAAATAATAAATTTTAGAATGGAAAGTGGAGAATACATGACAAAGGCGAGCTTATCTCTATCAAGAGATTTCTTCCGGCAAACCTAGTACAGGAAATAAACAGACAACAGGTAGACCTAAATGCACAACATCAAATAAGTAATAAGGAATAATAAAATCAAAAATAAATAAATCTCTTAAAAATAAATCTCTTATTAGAGATTATTAGAGAGAGAAACTGGCATATGTATGTTTTTTTAGGTTTCCGATCCTTAAAAGGAAAAAAAGAACCCTTATTTATAGGATCACTTTGTTGTCCGACCGTCCGTCCGTCTGTCTGTCCGTGTTTCAAGAGCTTTATATCAAGAACGCGTGGACGTATGAAACTGATTGTTAAGGTCTGAAATCACATAAAACCGTGAAAAAATTAACCTTCTAGGTCAACGCAATCGAACGCTACGACTGTTTAGGCTGTAAAATTGTTGGATTTTAATAGTAATCGCAATGGACCCAAAACCTGAAATTTGACATAGTGCAAGGTTTTATAAAACAAGTAAGGGAAAAATCTGCAAAGTAAGGGAAAAATCTACAAAAATATTAAATTTGGTTTACATGGATGACATAATACTTTAGTTTTTTACGTGGAAACCTAATTACACGTAATTCGCTCTCCAAGTGTGATCGGAACCCTGGGTGCGCGAGTCCTACTCGCACTTGACCGTTTATTCTACCATAAGCGATCTTTACTGTGCCGTGTGAGTAAAATAAAGAAATTACGAATATTCGAAGCTTACAACTGATTCTGTAATGCAAATGTACGTACGTACGTATGTCTTTGAAATAAAATTAAAAGTATGCACTCAATCTTACTAGTATCCGTGTAAATATATCTGTGCCCCCCGATGATGGGGACATTATAAGCAAAATTTACTTTACTTTGTCTCTTTTGATGACAGTGCTCCTAGAACCCTGTTGCATTTCACGTAACAACATGTCGACGAACATATCAACTATTCATCAGTTTGCAACAACAAGTGAACCAATCAGAACTCACAACTCCGTTCATTATTCAAACTTTATTTGCTAGCTAGGCTGTTGGTACGAGTATCAAACGTGCCATTCTGCTGAATTCAGGAGAATCGCGTGCTTTGTTGAACTATCGTTGCAACAGGGAACTAATTCTGCTAGCATTATGTCTGCTTAGTGACAATGACGCGAACACAGAGCTCTACTTTGGGTAACATAATATAAAATTACATACAGGCACATGCTGGTTATCGTAGTTAAACTGACAGACCTTATTGCAGCAAAGGAGAGGAGAAAATACAAGCCTATCGTCAATTTGTTAGTGCCAGAGAATTACTATTTGTTGGTCCATCAGAATTTGCAATAATTGCAAACAATAATAATTAATACCCAGCAGTAAACGAACGCATGGATGCGTATGCTCTCGCACTAGCATAGTATGAGAAGCGGCAGCGACGTGCAGTCGGCTAAAATATTAATTTAGATAGGTAACTAGGTCGGAGAGTAATTACTCGCTCCGCTGAAATAGAAGAACGCACGCCCGTTTCACATTTTGTTATTTACTAACTATTTTACACGCATAGATAAAAATATAAATCCGTAAAAACATACTAAGCTAAGTACAGCTTTAAGAGGTTAGGGACTAGGTAACCATCTTACAAACGTCCAACATTTTCTAAAATTATAGAAGTCTCCTTTCAATTACAATGTTTTCATTTTCAATACCGCTAAGTTCAGCTTTAAAAGGTTAGGGACTCCATCTTGCAAACGTCCCACACTTTCTGAAAAATTATAGCAGTCCCCTTTCAAATACAATGTTTTAATTTTCAATACCGACGGCAGAAACAGCTATGCATATACAAATTGACTGTTCTTTCACAGAAAACACATCAACCAAATGCAAAACGTCCAAACGTACCTTGCGCGGTACCCGTACTCTCATACTTGGTCTTCAGCTTAGCCGCTTGCGCCCGCGCATCGGACCTGACGGAGTCGCTCGACGAAATCGTCGGCGCCGTCGTCGTCGAACGGAAGGACAGAGTCGTCGAGAAGGACGAGGAAAACGACGAGCCCAGCCCAAGGCCGAGAGTAGTGCGGTAACGGCGGCGGCGGTACATGGCGAAGTTAAAATTTAATAGAGCTGCTTTCAGCGCGACGGCCAGTCACTAACTGCAGACTTTCAGGCGTACGCGCAACCCGGAAAGCCGCGCGATTTATTATAGTACACCCCAGACTATCCCAGTCTTCTCCCGCAGCCCAACTGGTGAGGAATAAGGGTGGTTATCGCGTGTGCTGGGTGTAAAGATAAGTTGGCAAAGAAAGCCCCGGGATAGGTCGTGGGCGGGAAAGACGTCGCGATTTTTTTTGAAGATCAACATTGATTAGTTGCTGTAATGGATGGGTTTGCGAAAAGTTTTATTAATCATGCTTCTTAATACACTGGAGTTTGCTATTTTGGACAGACACTACATAGAGTTTATGATGATGTATACAGAGTTTTTGCTCCAAAATTTTAAGGATGATAAATGATGAAGAGCATACAAATAAAAGCTTTATGCATCTGAGGTAACAAATTAATTCATGCATGAAATAATAAACTAAGAATAATTGATCCGATAATATAATCAATTCAACAAGATTTCTCTGGTTGGAATTTGCATAGTACTGTGAGGAATGGTGCTATAGAAAAAAGGCATTTATATACCCAGCACTGGGTCATGCATGTGGCTGAACATCATGATGATGAAGAATAATTACTGAAGTATGTTTATTGATATGCAAAGTATGTTTAGAGTATAATTTCACAAAGTGTTCTAAGGGTTCCATACCCGAAAGCCAAACGGGACCCTATCTCTGTCGGTCTGTCTGTCTGTCTGTCTGTCTGTCTGTCTGTCTGTCTGTCTGTCTGTCTGTCACCAGGCTGTATCTCATGAACCGTGGTAGCTAGACAGTTGAAATTTTCACAGATGATGTATTTCTGTTGTCGCTATAACAGCAAATTACTAAAAAACAAAATAAATTTAATATTAAGGGGGCCTCCCATACAACTAGCGTGTTTTTTTTTTTTTGCGGTTTTTTATAGACAATAGTACGGAACCCTTCGCGCGCGAGTCCGACTCGCACTTGGCCGGTTTTTACTCATACCAAAGCAAGTGATAAGGTACTTAGGCGCCCGGTATAGTCAAAATTAGCAACTGCATTTGGGGTATTCTTATTCTTACAAAAAAAAGTGTCTTTCGTAAGAATAGGTTAGCTGGGGGCACTAATGGTTGTTTATGATACAAATTATAATAGTATTTAAGCTTGTTTACTTCATCGGCGAGTTAATTCCTCTATAAAATGAATAGCTGTTACTTTTAGACACATGACAATAACAAAAATGTCACAGCCATGCTGTGTCCGCTCACCGAAATGTGTAACAAATAGTTTTTTCTTGTAATAACTATCGATTTATTAGACAAAAATACATTCTCATTAATATCATGAACGTTGAACTTTACATCATACATATTTTTTGATTAGCTTTGGTAAGATGTAAACAATATAAATGTTCGGTAAAGTTTGTCCGAAGTTTTTTTGTCACAACCATGGCACGACCTTAAAATTCTTCCAAAAAGTTAGATATTAGAGACAGAGATCTGGTATCAATATATATTTTTCTGCTACGGCAACACTGCATCATCTTCCCTTTTCTCGTCAGCGTGAATGGCGTAGAGCAAAACAACATTTTGATTTTGTATTTAATTCGAAAAAGTGACTATCTAACCTGTCCGGACCGTGTGCGAGTTTTAAAAGGTAAGTGCTATTGTTATGAGTCCATTGTTTTTATGATTGTAAGCTAAATGACGTAGGTATCTGTGAAAAGTAAGACATTGCAAAGAACTTGTTTAGTTTTGAGGTTATGCCGGACATGGCTCGAAAATGTCACAGCCATAGCATTCACAACCATGGTTTTCTGATGCCATGGTTGTGACATTGCAATGCATGGTTGTGACTATATATGGGTATTCCTTATGAAAAAATAAAAAGCTAAAAATTATTTAATTATAGTAAAACTAAAGCAGTTCGAAAGTGTATCCAAAATCATTATTTTCACTAGATGTGGTTACGCTTAATACGTTTGCAAAGGGTTAAAAATGGGTTGGAAAAACATGGCTGTGACATTAGGCAGCATGGCTGTGACCGTTGATGACATGGCTGTGATAATGTGTGCATGTGCCGAGCCGGCAATGTTGCCATTTTTTGCGGCAATGCCCCATACAAAAATTGCAATATTGCCGCAAAAAATGGTACTATTGCCGCATCTATAATTATGCCTATTTTACTAATATTCATTTGTAAGACTGCTGATATTATAATTTTAAAAATAGACCAAGTTAAGCTTGTTAATTATAATTAAAGATGTACCTAACACTCACAGAAGACTGATTAAAATGTTGATTATTTAACCTTATTGTTTTAATTTCGTCAGTCCCATGCCTCACCTGTCACACCCATGCTACCAAGATTATTGCCTAATAATAGTATTGTCACACCCATGACACACATTATCACAGCCATGTCATCAACGGTCACAGCCATGCTGCCTAATGTCACAGCCATGCTTTTGCACCCCATTTTTAATCCCTTGCAAGCGTAATTAAGCGTAACCACATCTAGTGAAAATAACGATTTTGGATACACTTTCGAACTCCTTAGGTAAAACCTAATAATTACTATTTTTTATTTTTTTTTATTTTTTGAAGTTTTCTTAAGAAATACCCATTTGTAGTGGTTGAAATTTTCACAAATTATGAAAGAAATATGATAAAATAAAGTAGGTATATAATGGCGTAAACTGCAACACTTCCCTTACGACCAAAACTGCTGATGATTTCTAAAATGTTAAACACATTTTTTTAGAAAAGAAAAAAAGGCAATTTTTTATTATTGACCATAAAATCATACAGATTGCTTAGTCAATGTCAATATAATATTAATATCTCTGTATACTACCACTACTACCTACTTAGATATTTTGATTACCAATTTTTACACATAAGAACCATACCAGCGTTCCTTGTAGAACTCCTGGAATAACTTGTTTTAGGTGAAAAAACAACTATTAGATAAAAAACATGTACGCAAATTTTTTAGCCAAGGGGATGGTTTTATAACATATATTTTTTCTGGATTCAGGAAGTATCTCAAACTGCTGGAATAAGTTTTTAAAGATGAGCATTTTTCTGGACAATTGTCTTAAAAGTACCAGACATTTTAATGTCTCATTATCATTTTCATCACATTTTTATGTTGAAAGTCTATACATAATTATTGTAATGTTTGTAGACTTTGGCATTTTTTTAACAAAGTTCTTCTTCTATTCTTGACATGAAAGTTAAATGTAGAATATGGCCCACATTATGCAACATTCATACCATATCAACATGAAAGTTAAATGTAGAATATGGCCCACATTATGCAACATTCATACCATATCAACATGAAAGTTAAATGTAGAATATGGCCCACATTATGCAACATTCATACCATATCAACATGAAAGTTAAATGTAGAATATGGCCCACATTATGCAACATTCATACCATATCAACATGAAAGTTAAATGTAGAATATGGCCCACATTATGCAACATTCATACCATATCAACATGAAAGTTAAATGTAGAACATGGCCCACATTATGCAACATTCATACCATATCAACATGAAAGTTAAATGTAGAATATGGCCCACATTATGCAACATTCATACCATATCAACATGAAAGTTAAATGTAGAATATGGCCCACATTATGCAACATTCATACCATATCAACATCTAAGAGTCATCATCATGCCTTTTCCAATACTGTAGAGGCAAAATTGTGCACACATTTAACCAGTTCATAAATTATCAATTTTGTGTGAATGGGTGCTAGCCTATTGCTGGCTCTGGAACATTCATGTGAATCAATTAGGTGTATCAGAATGTGTGATTCAGAAATCCTCTAACATTCGCCTCTTGTCCTATGGTTCTAAGATTTGCATTTTATCTGGTTATCATTTTTGTACATTTTGCTGGGTAGTCAGTGTAGTCTTTGTTGTAATGATCATCAAGTCTAGTCAAGTCAAGTATCAATAAACGAAAAAATAACATGTTAGGTAATTGTTTTGCATCACCATGTAGGTATAGTAAAACTAAAACTCATATCTCTGTGACAATACTAAGACATAAATACCTACTAGGTACTATCAGATTGCGACAAACAACAACTTATCATGACCTTGGAAAACCACCTACTGAAACTTCAGCAAGACACAAATGTAAACAAGAATTACCACTTTAGTAAACTAAGTAAATTTAGTAAACTAAGAATTTGTTTTCGAGTTTCTTTGCGATCATAAACTCCAATAAACTAAGGAGTGTTTAATAAATTGACCCAATCAGTACAATAACATCAGGCCAGTAAAACAGAAAATGCAACTCACCATTTATAGACCAGATATGTGAAGGCAAGGATTGAGCAGCATACACCCGACCAAGAGACAAGGAGGTTCCGGGGACCGGTCCGGCCTCCTCGTTGGAGCTCGAGTCGGTGTCCGGACTCGCAGCCGCTGAGGCCTCGTAGCTTTGCGAGTTCGCCGGGATGGAGATGCCCTCGTGAGACGCGTGCAGGTCCGGCACAGAGGATAGAGAACGCGCGCGCTGCCTGTCACTAGTCGACACGGTAATACCAGGAATAGCGCGCAGCAGGCTGAACCCGGCGCCTCCAGACACCACGTCGGAGCTGGAGCTGGTCGAGAAGGTCCTCGCGCGCGGACTCTGCCCCCCGTTAGCGGTGCTCGCCTTCGCACCCATCGCGGATACCCGACTTTGTTACGCAAAGTCGCAAAAACACCACCCGCGATCCACCCCTCACAAACACTGTAGGACCACCACACAAACACCAGGGTGACACATCGCGGAGGGCACACTGCGGACGCGGCTCAGGGGTAATTTATCACCGCTCTTTCGCGAAGAAAACTGGGATTTTCTGTGAGTAAACAGCGATCTCTCATGTGCCTGCTTTCTGCAAATTTTTGACAGTTCAGTTCACCTTTATTGACGTGAAGTTCGCAACAAAACAAAACGAATGATTTGCGTTTCGTTTCGCTGATTTGACGTGTTCAGACAGGTGCGTTCAACTATCGGGTTCTCTACCGAGAACCAATATATGTAGAGTTTTATTGATTTGTTTTGTTGCTACAATAATATGCTAGCATCGAGCTGGGGGGTTATCATCACTGCTTATAGCAGGACCTAAGCCAGGCAGTTCTGCTTTTTTCATACAAATTCTACATATATTTTTGTATTGAAAAAGCAGAACTGCCTGAATTAGGTCCTGCTATAAGCGGTGATGATAGATAACCCCCTGGTCTGCTGATGGAGCTTGGAGCTCGGGTCGTGAAAAGTTCTACCTACCCACCCAGACAGGCCCAGGCCCGGGTCCTAGAAACCAGGAGGAGAATCTAGCGCAAGCTGGCAGGGGTAGAGATGTAAAAAAACTGTTTTTTCTGAGATGAAAAAAACGGTGAAAAAATAATAATTTATAAACGGTTTTTTTTCTGGAGCTGGTTTTTTTTCAAGAGTATGAAATTTGCACTTAAAAGTACTTAATATTTTTCAAACGGATCTCTGAATCAAAAAATTGTTTTCAACTATCCATAAATGACTCAAAATAATGTTTTTTTTTACATTTGAAAGCATTTACGCGACTAAAATAACGTAACTGTTAACAAAAAAGCAAATCTAACGCTTTATTTACATCGGTCGGCTCCCGGCACTATTTGGCACGGAACGAACGCACAGAGTCTACTACTTCTTTCCCCAATGTTGTCATTTGGTTTGTTTACGTTTTGGTTGAGTTGAGTGCCAGGTTGACACCCGTTTGCACTAAAAATAAGAATCGCCTAAGTTCTACCCTAACTTAGCTGTTCCTAGCAAAAAAAAATTGCCCTAACCTAAAGCATTTTACTCTATGGTTAGGCTGTTCTAGACTAACTTACGTATTAGTGCAAATGGGTGTAGTTTCAGATATAGAAATTCGTATTTCCTGAAAAAAAAAAACAAATTTAGAAAAAAAAAACTATGGTGGCATGTTTTTTTCATGTATTTTTTTTAACCTTGTGAAAAAGCAAATATCTCGCTAATGTGACACTTTAGGACAGATTTCCTTATGACATAATTTGTTGGTATAATAGTCTTCTATCGACGTGTGCAGGTTTTAATTCGATATCTTTCCAAAACACCCTAATTTTTCCAATATTTCCACTTATTTTCCCATCGAAATGGAAGGATTCGGAATAATTCCAGAATAATTCCAACTTTTCGAATTTTTCCAAACTGGGTGATTCGGAAAAATTCCTAGCGCCCATCTATGGCATAGATGGGCAATCACCCGGAATTATTCCACTTTTCCGAATAATTCCGATATCCTTCCAGAATTATTCCAAATCCTTCCATTTTGATGGAAAAATATGTGTAAATATGAAAAAATTAAGATGTTTTACAAAGATATTGAATTTAAAACTGCACAAATAGATGTAGGACTATTAGACCAACAACTTATATCATGAGGATTTTTTTCCTTAAACGTCACATATGCGAGATATTTGATATTTAAGATTGCCAAAAGCTTTTTTTTGCAAAATCATTAAATCTTAAGACTTGGTGATAATGTTACTTAACATTGTTGACAGATATCACTTTTTTGACAGGGGTCACTACTTTTGACCAGTGTTGCCATTTTTTACTGGGGTCACTCTAACATCTCGCTTATGTGACACTTTAGGTCGATTTTCATCATGACATAAATTGTTGGTCTAATAGTCTTCTATCGACCTGTGTAAGTTTAAGTTCGATATCTTTGTAAAACACCTTTATTTTTCACCATCAAACTTGTGTAAATATGGGAAAATTAAGGTGCTTTTAAAAGATATCGAAATGAAACCTGCACACGTCGATAGAAGACTATTATACCAACAAATTATGTTAAAAGGAAATCTGTCCTAAAGTGTCACATTAGCGAGATATTTGAGTGAATGATTTTGCAAAAATAAACCTTTGGCACTCTATGATATCAAATATCTCGCTTATGTGACGCTTTAGGAAAAAAATCCTCATGACATAAAATGTTGGTATTGTAGTCTTCTATCGACGTATGCAGGTTTTAATTCGATATCTTTTCAAAACACCTTAATTTTTCCAATATTTCCACTTATTTTCCCACCAAAATGGAAGGATTCGGAATAATTCCAGAATAATTCCAACTTTTCGAATTTTTCCAAACTGGGTGATTCGGAATAATTCCAGAATAATTCCAACTTTTCGAATTTTTCCAAACTGGGTGATTCGGAAAAATTCCCAGCGCCCTCACCAGCGCCCATCTATGATAATGTATGATCGATCGATCGAAGAACATTTGAAAGTTGAACCTAGAACGCACCCGCAAAGTGACACATCCACGTCGAAAAAAAGTTAAATGTCAGTCGTCGATTGAGTTGGAGTTGGAGATTGGCTTTTCACATCTTTTCTTTTCGATTTTCCTCAATATTCCGAAGAATTTCTAGTTTTAATCAACAAGTCGACAACAATAGATACCATAACCCACTATGAATTCAGCAACCGTACGTATCAATAACATCTATCAATACAATTGAATTTCCACAAAATTACAAACTATGTTTACCTTTTCCATTACCTACTGTTTTCTTGTAACAGCTGTATTGTGAACTTTTAAAAATATCTATCGTCTAGGATTCCACCTAAACACTAGATCAATCTATAGTCTTAGAACCTCATCATTGGTAACATGATAACCCAATACAAAACCTTATGATGTACTGTCGTACGTTCTCGCTCATCTCCAATCGGTAAAATAGCTATCAATATACTTATATACCTAAAGGAGTACTTTAGGCACCATTTTAGCTCTAATCTATAGGATCAATTCCTGCCATACTTACTGTATTTACCTAATGTATCTTCATTTCATACTTACTGTATTTACCTAAATGTATCTTCATTTCATTGTTATATGGTAGTATTGATTGATTTGCATTTAAACTTCCAGCTTAACCCATTTAAATATCAGCTCTCATTACTCAAAATACCCTAATTATCAGTTTAAACCCCTACATAGAGCATTAGTATTGTGAGTGTTATAGCTTATTGCAGGCTGATTTTCTGCAACTCAATGACTATAAATTGCGCCTATTTTGCGTATTGTGAGTGTTGTTTGGCAGGTAACGTTCTCTCGCTTTGCACGGCTTGGCTCATGTAGTGTTATTACTGCATTACTTACAGCCTGGTGTGCCTCAGGTGCCGTTGTTGGACGATGACACAATTGCATTCGGTGAAGAGGATACGGCAGGGAAGCAATTTATGTGAGTCATATTCCTGAATATAAACATAATTATTTACATACAGGCACATACAGTGCTTCAGGCCCCACACTAGGATACCCTGTGTCGTGGGAACCAGAAACAGCGACATCAGAAACATGTAAACATCCAAGACAGGCAGATATGCAACAGCTGTGCCACAAAGGTCCTTGAATATTATACTAGAGTAGAGACTGAATAATGACTTGATGATTGGTTCAGAATGTTTTCTTAGTGGCATAAATTGCTAAGATCTATATTAATAAATAAATCACTCAGATCAGATTTGAGGAGAATATGTCTGAATGACATACCTATTTGTTAAAGCAATATACAGGGTGTAACAGAAGGGTGTAGTCATATTTTAGGGAGTTGTTAGGGAGACCATTCTGAGCAATTTTTCATTGCTTGTTTTGGTCCAGGAGGTTAGCTGATTTTATAGAGAAGTGAAACTTAAAGTTGCTCTGATCAAATCGGTTTTATAGTAAAAGTTGCTCAGAATGAAGTCCCTAACAGCCCCCTAAAATGACTACATCTTTCTGTTACACTCTGTATATGTAGTACAGTGTGCTTAATCAGCAGTAAAGTTTCATACTAAATTCAATTATTTGAACAAATACATGAGTGATTACGATTACTGATTAGCATAACTATGAATTTAAGTAAGTAATGTTAAAACAACATATACAGGGTCTAACAGAAGGGTGTAGTCATATTTTAGGGGGCTGTTTGGGAGACCACTCTGAGCAACTTTTACTATGAAACCGTTTTGATCAGAGCAACTTTATTATTCATCCGGGCGGTCAGCTGATTTGTATTATAGATGTGAAAATTAAAGTTGCTCTGATCAAATCGGTTTCATAGTGAAAGTTGCTCAAAATTATGTCCTTAACAACCCCCTAAAATATGACTACACCTTTCTGTTACATCCTGTAGATACATCTTTTCTCTCAGCTGTGCTCACTTTAACCAGTAATTTATTACATGAATTTTGAAAAAAATGTGATTTAAACGGAATTTAAATAAATATTTTGAATTTAATAAGTATATTGAATCTGTATACCTCAACCTCACAACCCCTCAATCGGCAGCCACCCGTACATCGTGTTCTTCCACCTCATCTTCCGGTGCTCGGCCATCGTGGTCTACGTGCTCTGCGGCTGGTTCTCCAGCTCCTTCATCGCAAGCTTCGTGCTCATCATCTTGCTTCTGTCGGCGGACTTCTGGACTGTCAAGAATATCACTGGTATGTTATGAATATTATGACATAACATTTACATACAGGCATGCGGCAGGTTCTGTGTGATGATTGCATGATTCTGTTGTCCTCAGATTTATTAATTATGTACCTATATTTTTATAAACGACTTACCTTGAAGTCTATTAGTTAGTTAACTTTAATTGTGTTTTTTTTGTTTTTATTATGTAATCATTTTTGTTGAATCGTAAAAGTAGGTATCTTTGTAGCATCTATTTGACAACTTAGAATTTACATTTCTAGTTTAATTTATTACTTATATAAGTTTTTGGTTTTCATATTCTACTTAAGGAAACTGTAGGTCTATAAGTCTAATTACTTTATTCTTGTAACAATTCATTTTAAGTCGTATGGCTTAATTATAAGTACAGTCGTTTCATATTATTTAATTACAAGTTCATGTCAAGGCTTTTAACCCATTGGGCTACGTCATTGGAAAGGGTGAACAGGTCTGCAGGGTCGCCATGGTATTTTCTGCGGGGGCAGTTCTTAATTATATGGTTCATGTCTTGAGACTGAGCCCCGCAGTCGTAAGCCGCGGAGCTCCTCCATCCACATCGGCTCATGAACTCTCCGGTACGGCCATGTCCAGTTCGGAGTCTATTAAGTTGACACCAATGTTTTCTTGGGAGATCGAAACACTTTGGCTTTTGTGTTGTAACAATTCATTAATATAAGAGACTGTTTGTTTCTAATAAAAGATAAATAAATAATGAATTTGTAATCGTGTTAAACGCAACGAAATGCATTCATATTAATTATCGTTAATACTTATTAATGTTTATAGAATTTGTACAGCACATTGGATTACTCTGTAATGTTGTACAATTTAATTTGAACAATAAATAAAATAAATAAATGTAGATAGACTCTGGCCCCACTACATTATCATACATTTACTTTCTGTCATGGGAACCAGAAACAGAATAATTTGGATATTTATTAGTACTTCCTCATTTTACTTTACTTTGAATGATCATCATGATTATCATCAAATACAGGCGAATGATCATCATGATTATCATCAAATACAGGCGAATGATCATCATGATTATCATCAAATACAGGCGAATGATCATCATGATTATCATCAAATACAGGCGAATGATCATCATGATTATCATCAAATACAGGCGAATGATCATCATGATTATCATCAATTGGCCGACATTCTCCTATAGCTGGGTAAAGGCGTTTTCTTCCCTGCATTTTCGAATCTAATAATTCCAAAAAGACAATATGTATTTTCTTTATTGTACTACACAAGACAGATATACCGTAAACCTATATCTATGTAGTTTTCGAGATACAAGCAAAAATTACTTTACCCCCCTCCCCTACCGCCGGCTCACCCCCCCCCCACCCTCGGGGACTTTTAGTATGTTCATCTGGACACCTCAAAGAATAACTCTACCAATTTTCAAAACTACACGAATTATTCGGTCTGATCGTCGTCAATTTTTAGGGTTCCGTACCAAAAAAAAGCCAAATAAACACTTCTTATTTCTTTCAAAGGGTGAAAAACGGGACCCTATTACTAAGACTCCGCTGTCCGTCCGTCTGTCTGTAGACATGTTTTTTTTTGCCGTTTTTATAAATAATGGTACAGAACCCTTCATGCGCGAGTGCGATTCGCACTTGGCCGGTTTTTGACTTATCTCTAACATGAGATTTCTTCCAGCAAACTCTAGGGAAAGGAAAGGTAGTCTAGGTAGTGAGATTTATGTATCATCGGGTAAATAGGACTAGTTTAGTCTAAACCATATCGTGTTCTGTGTTCCAGGCCGCCTACTAGTGGGTCTTCGCTGGTGGAACTACGTGGACGACGACGGCAAGTCCCACTGGGTCTATGAAGCGAAACAGGTAGAAGTGTGTAACTTTGATGTGCCATTTGTTGATTAACAAATTAACTTACTAAACCTCTACATTTATATGTACCGTGATACCGCCACACCTTCACTCCACAAGCGGGGCAGCGCAGGGGTTAAGGCATTAATGCACAGCACACAGTCGAGAATAATGGCTTGTTTTCAGAAGTCTCGATAAACCGTGTGACAGATTCATCTGTCTGTCTGTTTTGCCTCAACGAAACGCCCACTTAATATATCTATAGCCGTGTTGTATTTAAATTGGTACCTGTCAAAAGTCTGGTGTATGTATGTATACCCGCCTAGATTAGGTGGCTTAAATTTGTTGCTTCAGCACCAGAGACTATATATCCAATTGACTGCGCCTGCGGGGGAATGCGGCTCGCCAAACATTAGTTGTATTCAACGTAGGCAACCTATGTACGATGACGGGCCGCAAGACAGTTTCGCAGCGGCTGACCAATCACAGCTCTCTTGCCTCGTCCCCCGCCGCCCGTAAATTGGTGAGTTGTGTTTCAAAGGAAAATGTATCTATGCACTCTCCACTGGATAAGTTCTCCCTGTTCAGCACACACCCTTAAGAATTTACGAGTGTGTGTGTGTGTGGGGACATGTGGACACAGTAGAACTGTAGATTAACATATTAACTGTTATGTTTGTGTGTTGTCCAGAACCGCGTGAATCAGAACGAGAGCCGGTTGTTCTGGCTGGGTCTCATCCTGTGCCCCCTGGTGTGGTCGCTGTTCTTCGTGGTCTGCCTACTCAGCCTCAAGTTTAAGTGGATGGTGAGAGCCTCTTACTTATTCTACGGAGTGTAACAGAAAGGTGTAGTCATATTTTATTTCATCAATCAGCCCACACCTACCCACTGCCGGGTATAGGCCTCTTCTCTACCACGCCATCCGCTCCGGTCCTGTGCCTCCCGCGTCCACTGCCTGCCGACTATGGCGGTGAAGTCATCCGTCCATCTGGCCGGTGGTCTGCCTACGTGGCATATCTTATTTACAATTACAAAATACATTATTTACAAAAGAAATCAATAAAAACAATGTCAAACATTCACAACAACAGCTGCGTCAAATATAATATTTAAAAACAAAAAGTAAACTTTGAGAAAAACCCGACTTCCACAAACCCTATTTGATTATATTGAGTTTAATACAAACTGTTACCCCTTATCCCTCCCCCCCCCTTGGGGACTTAATTTTGTCAAATCCCATCTCAGTGCTACCCCACGCTACTAAGGAACCCCTGTACAAACTTCCATGGCTCTAGGTTCACCGATTTAGGCTATGCGTTGCCTGCCCGTCAGCCACGCATTGTATTTGTACCTAGTATTGAGCAGATCTGGTGGCCATATGTGGTCTTCATCAGCAGTTCCGCATCACAATATTATGCTTACCATGTGCATTTGCACGAGTTATTATGAAAAACACAAAAATCACTATAGGTCTGCCTATAATATTTGAAGAGTTCCCTCGATTTCTCCAAGATCCCATCATCAGATCCTGACCTGGTATCAATGGGACCAATGGGAAGGTAAACCCTTTCAAACAAAAAAATAATTTTCCAAATCGGTCCATCCGTTTAGGCGCTATCGGGGTATGGACATAAAAAAAAAAAAAAAAAAACAAATATCCGGACGAATTGTAAACCTCCTCCTTTGGGAAGTCGGTTAAAAAAAGATCAAAAGAAAGAAAATGTCAATCAATCATGGAAGAAAAGCCCCAAGAATCTCCCGGCCCAAATTTTAGGAGGTTGTAAGGGACATTCTGAACAACTTTCACTATGAAACCGATTTGATCAGAGCAACTTCTCCATACGAATTAGCTGATCGCCCGGCCAACCCCTAAAATATGACTACACTCTTCTGTTACACCCTCTGTATAAAAATATATATAGCCGCAATAGGCTTTTGGCCGGTCAAGTCAAAGATATAGATACTTTTTAGGGTTCCGTACCCGAAGGGTGCCAAACGGGACCCTATTACTGAGACTTCGCTGTCCGTCCGTCCGTCCGTCCGTCTTTCTGTCTGTCACCAGGCTGTATCTCATGAACCGTGGTAGCTAGACAGTTGAAATTTTCACAGATGATGTATTTCTGTTGCCGCTATAACAACAAATACTAAAAATCAAAAGAAATTTAATATTAACGGGGGCTCCCATACAACAAACGTGATTTTTATTGCTCATTTTTGCTCGATATTGATAATGGTAGCAGGTAGACACTTAAAATGTTCACAATATATTGAGTATATTATTTACTTAAAAAAATAATAATGAAATTAAAATTAAATTAATATTTAGGGGGGCTCCCATACATTTTTTTTTTTTGCGGTTTTTTATAGATAATGGTACGGAACCCTTCGTGCGCGAGTCCGACTCGCACTTGGCCGGTTTTATTAACTGTCAAAACGGAACTTTTGTTCCTGAGTTCTATGAAATAACAACAGAATGACGTCATGTAAAAGTGCCATCAAATGCTGTCTTGTTTTGCACAAAATTGACTTTAAAAATATATCTGCTGGAAATATACAATTCTGAGAATGTCAAGCCTAAGACTTGTTCCTAGATTTATTGGATTACCTTGGCCACAAGCCTATTGTCCCGCACTGAGCCAGCGGGGTGGAATCTGGCTCAATGTTACTCGTATCCGAATAAAGGTGTCCCTCGGTAGAGACATTAATGGGCTACATAATATTGTCCCACTTTCAGCGAAAATTCCCTATCGTTTAACTGGTAAAATAATAGGGAATGTTCGGCCAGGAGGCTAGACATCGCCGCAGTTTAGAGATTGTAGGTTCCTTGCATTTCCGTCAAAACGTCGATACAAAGTACATATGATAAATTACTTATCTCATTGGCATACCCTTGTAACGCATCGAGTTTGGGCTCTTTCGATTTGTCGTGACAAGTCCTATTCATATCTCCTAGCGATGCTGAGATCATCATCACGTGATGATGGAGCCGGACGGTGGTAGTCGTCACGTGATGATGGAGCCGGACGGTGGTAGTCATCACGTGATGATGGAGCCGGACGGTGGTAGTCGTCACGTGATGATGGAGCCGGACGGTGGTAGTCGTCACGTGATGATGGAGCCGGACGGTGGTAGTCGTCACGTGATGATGGAGCCGGACGGTGGTAGTCGTCACGTGATGATGGAGCCGGACGGTGGTAGTCGTCACGTGATGATGGAGCCGGACGGCGGTAGTCATCACGTGATGATGGAGCCGGACGGTGGTAGTCGTCACGTGATGATGGAGCCGGACGGTGGTAGTCATCACGTGATGATGGAGCCGGACGTTGGTAGTCGTCACGTGATGATGGAGCCGGACGGTGGTAGTCATCACGTGATGATGGAGCCGGACGGTGGTAGTCGTCACGTGATGATGGAGCCGGACGGTGGTAGTCATCACGTGTTGATGGAGCCGGACGGTGGTAGTCATCACGTGATGATGGAGCCGGACGGTGGTAGTCATCACGTGATGATGGAGCCGGACGGCGGTAGTCATCACGTGATGATGGAGCCGGACGGTGGTAGTCATCACGTGATGATGGAGCCGGACGGTGGTAGTCGTAGCCCTTATTTATTACGTACCACTTTTATCGTAACCATATTCTTACGTGTAAAACTGTATACCCATCGACTTTGGGCTCATTTAATTTGTCTTGATAAGACCTGACCTCGAAAGTGGTGTTTTTAAACTACTACTTCAATTATCATCATCATCATCATCATCATTGCATCCCGCCTTTTCCCATACGGGGTGGCAGAGGCACAACTGTGCCCACCTTTTTACCAGTGTTTCAATACTCCATTTTGCGTGACAGGGGGCTAGCACATCGCCGCAGCTGTTATACACGAGTAATGAAGGTTTCCTCAGGATGTTTTCCATCACCGTTGGAACTTCCGTACTTCTGATACTTATTAATTGTCCATTCCATTCCAGCTCCTAGTCCTGATCGCGCTAACCCTCACCGGCGCGAATCTCTACGGCTACATAAAATGCAAGTTTGGCGCCAAGGAGAACCTGCGCAGTGCGACCAGCAACTTCATGCGCACCACCATACTGCAGAACGCGACTAGCTTCATGTTCCCGCAGCAGCCGGCGCCGCCGACCGCCGGGAACACTGGCGTGGTGTAACTGCACTTGCGGGCGATTTGAAGGGTCCTAGATGGGTTATGCGGGTGAATGTCCAAACTGTTTTAGTCCCCGAAAAAGCAGAACTCGAATCACCAATCTCGTAGCAAAAATGCCCAGTAAAAAAATATTATATCTAGATAGAACATCAAAGTCAAAGGCGATTGTTAAGCTTAGCGCTACGAGGTTAGTACTTTCGAGTATAGAATTTTAGGTAAATTGGGGTTTTTCTGTTCGGGATTCTGTTTTACCCACACGGGCACACGCCCATCAATAGGTGTTTGTAGGTGTGGGGCTATTTTCACAAGGCCATCGATTGCAGCCGCCTCTAGATAGACATACTTGGGTCATTCTTCTTTTTAGGGTTCCGTACCCGAAGGGTGCCAAACGGGACCCTATTACTGAGACTTCGCTGTCTGTCTGTCTGTCTGTCACCAGGCTGTATCTCATGAACCGTGGTGGTAGCTAGACAATTGAAATTTTCACAGATGATGTATTTCTGTTGCCGCTATAACAACAAATACTAAAAAACAAAAGAAATTTAATATTAAGGGGGGCTCCCATACAACAAACGTGATTTTTTTTGCTCAGTTTTGTTCGATATTGATAATGGTAGCAGGTAGACGTTTAAAATGTTCACAATATATTGAGTATATTATTTACTTAAAAAAAAAAAAAAAATTTAGGGGGGGCTCCCATACAACAGGTTTTTTTGTTTGTGGTTTTTTTATAGATAATGGTACGGAACCCTTCGTGCGCGAGTCCGACTCGCACTTGGCCGGTTATTTTTAAACTTACATTAACTTGTCTCTCATTTCAAAACGCGTGTTTTCAGAGATGTAATAATTATGACTCCTAACAGTTACATAGGTCGGTATTTTTTAAATAATTTATTACCTATTAGTACTTTAAGTACACTGCATTTCATCTTTGTTGGTTATATTTTTTTTGGTATTTTGTTCAATGTGTAAAACGTGAGAGAGTGGTAATCTGAAATTGCGTCTTTGCTAAAAAACGACTACTCTGTCACAGTGTTATCGAGAAAACCAATAAAAGTAAAACTAAATATTGGGCATGAAAATAAACATTGATTTATTCCTTAAGAATATACTAATAGCTTGTTACAATTGACCTTACCATCGCGATAATAGTTCAAAATCTTGAAAAATCGGGATAACGTCATTTACGGTAGGTTTAAAAGAAGAATGACCCACTTAATGGAACTCAAAGCAGAGTTGTTGTACATTTCTAAAGTATAAGTTTTGTATAGTCAATACGTGACAGCTAGGGTGCCACAGACAAACACACAGAAAGACAAACACTTCACTCCTATACTCCTCTTTTTTCGTCAAAATATCCTCAATTGATTCATTCACAGGATATTCTTGTATTATAAACACAAAACAATGATTTCATTTGCACAAACAGGAATGTTGTTAGTGTTTAGATTAGCTTTTGTTTACATAATGTAACTGGCATTTGTTTGTTGCTTACTGTGATTCCGATTAGGAACAAGATGATGCTGTAATAATTCCCATTTATTATAAGATTTAAGTCTTACTTTTACCAGATTAATAGAGAGATCTTTAAATTATTGTATGTAATAAATAAAATAAATGTTATTAAGTATTTATTTGATTAGTTTGTTGATATTCTGAGATAGGGAGACCCAATTATGAGACGATTCTGTAATGTAATGTGTTAGTTTCGCTGCTTGTTCGTTGAAGATCTTTTCTTCTATGATGGTTGTCATTGATGAGGAAAAACAAAAAGAGCATTTCAAAAATATGCTCCAGGTGAGGCTCGAACTCACAACCCCGGCATAACTCACGCGAACTGTCTTATAAGTACCGTGCGCTAACCAATTGCGCCACTGGAGCTCTAACCGTGACCCTCAAAATCACCCAATGGCTTCGCCGGACTACACTAGTCAAATGACGTACTCTTCAGAAAACGAAACGTCAAACACAGACATTTTCCTTTATCGCGGGATAAGATTCCTGCATTAAATTAGTTTCCTGAAAAGAAAGAAATGCGTTAAAATTGCGGTTTCGCATTTACGTACCATGTACATTTTATAAACATCCAATTTTACGAGTTTCAAAATAACAAAAACAAATAATCTCAGAATGGAAACGTCACTTTGCTGAAATTGTGTTGTGGTCACTTGTGGTTTGTTCAAAAGTGTTTTTCGCAGTGTTTTCAGGCTATTTGGCCACTAAAAACTTCAATGTGAACTCAAAAACTTTACGCCTTACCCTAAGAAACCTTTATACACCCAAAGTTCTGTGTCTAATGCGCCACTAAGATGAATTGGTTCGACACGTCAGGTCTTACTAGTCTAGCCAAAACGGCCCTGAAAGAAGCCCAGAAGACTATCGATAAGGCCCTGGACATCCAGGATGATAGTAGCGAGGAACAGGAAGCCACCCCCACCGACGACTCGTCCGGTAAATCCACCCCAAGCTCCAGTAACACTCCCCAGAAGACGAGGATCAACACTAGCCAAGATGCGTCGGATTTTCTCGCCTCCTGGGGCCTAACCGTCAGCGCTGAAAGCGAAACTGATGCAGCAATAACCCAACATGTCGTCACTGAAAGCCCCTCCAAAGGAGGCCCAACAATGTGGGGCTCCTTTGCTGGATCATTCTTTGAGCAGCCCAAATCTGAAGATGATTCTGCAATCATCCGCCCCCCAAAAGCTAAGTCAATGAATGTTATATCTGATGGCAATTTTAGCAGCCAAGAGGATCTGTTTCCTAAAAGCCAGCTGGTCTTGTCTGATGGAGCTGACAGTTTGGAAGTAAAGAAAAGTAAGTTAGAAGAGTTGGGCTCCAAAATTGAAGAGAGGCGTAGCTCGTCCCGTTCTGCTGGCCTGTCATTGCTCTCGAGTAGAAATAGTTCTGATTCTGTTGAAGTTCTGTCACAGAGCTTAAAGTCTACTCCGGATTCAGAAGCCGCATCCATCCACTCTATTTCACACAGCAGTAGTAGTGTTGGACATAAACTCAACTCTGAATCTGTTGAAATATTACCAGACAGCCTTGTAAGTCCGAGCTCCATAGAATGTCTTGGCTTTGACAGCTACTCAAGTGATAAAAACAGTAGCTCATCATCAAACCTAAGCCCTGAATGCGATACCAGTGATAAAAAATCTACTCCAGTCAATGAAAAAACCGGTGAAACTGCAGATAGTGTAAGTTTAGTTGCTGATGATGATGAAGACACCATGTCTTACAATTCCGTCTCAGAATGTACAGCACCAACAGTATTTGATAATGATGATAAATCTGTCAGCCCATTCCCAAAGCCAGTACGAGCTGAGCCACAGAGAAAGATAGAAAAAGACTTGGTCTTCTTAGATCAACCAGTGCCTATGAGAATGCAATTGAGTGAAAACTCATCAAATGATGGATCCTGGTCTGATAGAACACTGAATGCTGATAATGATAGTTTAGTCCTAGATCCTAATGCAGAGGATCCAAAGAAAGAAGTTGAGACAGAAGACACAATGATAGAGAAACTTAGTGACTCCTCATCATTTTATAATGTAAATGTGTCATCTGAAATGCTAAGATCTGACTCATCAGCATTTATCAATGTAGAGAAGCAGCAATGCAGATCAACAGACAGTAATGAATCATCACAAAAAGAATGCAGTGTAAAGGAACGAACATCTCCCAACAGCTTAGACAGCAAAAGTGATTTAGTCAAGATCGGCTCTGACAGAACATCAGGACACACATCTGGAGATGACATAGAAACAACCACTTCATCTGACATAGAAATAATCCCCAGTCCCAACGGAGACAACATTAACAGCTTATACCGCAACAGTCCCACCAAGTATGGGTTCAAACAGTCAAAGTTTGATGGCAGCACTTCACCAAACTTAGTGGATTTAGTGTTAGGAAAGTCTTTGGCCTCTAAAATCCGTGGTCATAACCGGGAACTGTCTGAAGCTTCAGTGCAAAGTGCTGCAAGCGATGATAGTCAGGGGTCAGAGAATGATAGACTGATGCGAAGGCTGTGTGAAATGACAGAGATTCTAGAAGCTAGGGAGGGTAGACTCATGGAGGTTAGTCGTAATAATGCGGAGTTGGCAGAGAGTAATGCAGATTTGAAGAGTCAAGTAGAGATGTTGATGGCAAAGCATGAAGGCGGGGATATTAGTACTATAACGGAGGATTACACACAAAGAATGTCGGCTTTGGAGAAAAAGTTTCAGCAGGCTATTCGGGAAAAGGTAAGGGTTTAGAGGTGTAGGATGATATCTTCTGAATAATGGGCTACCTTAAAGGGAAAAATGTGGTGTTGATACTTCTTCTTGGTCTTGACTTTAGACCTAGAGAGAAGCATGAAACTTTCCTTAGATAGGTAGGGAGGGGAGCATTCTAATTCCTATAAATGTTAAAGCTTGTATAAATTGAGTCTAACATCTTTCCATTTACCAGGACCAATTAAGAAAACAGCTAGACAGTCTAAAGTCCGAGACATCAACACGAAAGATTTCCTCCGAACTGGAGAACAGTCTAAAAGAAAAGGACGATATGATCTCCCAACTGCAAGAGGAAGGAGAGAAGCTCTCTCGTCAGCAGTTGCAGCATTCCAATATTATAAAGAAACTGAGAGCCAAAGAGAAGGATAATGAACAAGTTATTAAGAGCTTAAGGTGAGTAAAAAGTAAAGTAAATGTAGCCCATTAATGTCCCCATCGAGGGGCACAGGCCTTGACCCGGATACGATTAAGATTGAGCCATACTCCACCACGCTGGCACAGTGCAGGTTGGTGGAGGGGGGCTAGTGGCCAACCCGACTGTCAGAGGTTATCAAGCTGCCCCATTAGGATCTCTGACACAGCTTTACGACTACTACCACAGAGTAGCGATTAGTAGTAAGTACCTACAGCTTCGTGCCATCCGAAAAACGGAAGCACCATCATGAGGTGAAGTGAATATCATGCCATATTTGCGGACATACTCATATTATTGTGGTTTGGTGAGTAAATGCTCGGCTGTTAGGCAGGCGATGTGGGTTCGAATCCCGGTGCTGATACCGTAATTTATCCAAACTCAAATTACTAATTTAGTAGCAAAAAGTCAAGTAAGCAAAAGTAATCAAATACAGTGAATTTTATGAGAAATTGAGAACACGTGACCAGCAAAATTAAACCTCAGTTGTTAGACCACCATTAATTAAGAATTCATTGATTACATACAATACTATTTATATGGACGTTCTAACGGTGATGGAAAACATAGTGAGGTAATATACAGCTAGCCCTGTGTCATGCAAGACAGTATCTGTTGAACAACTGATTAAACATGGCCGCGTCTGCCACCCCTTTTGGGAAAGATGTGACGCTATGAAGTAAAACTTCGTGAATGTTGTGGTGAGGTATATTTCACCTCATCGGTACAGCCTTCCAACGATCTTTTGGCGCGTGAGTGACGTTCACAGGGGGCGCCACTTCTACGCAACAAACCTGCAACCAACATTTCTCATTGGTCATCATGCGTTAGTTCATAGTTCCACCTGTCAATCACCGCACGCCAAAAGATTGTTGTAAAGGATGGTGTAGAATGTGTAGATGTAGATTGCTCTTCATTTGTATTAATTGACCGAGCGAGCGAGGCGAGCGGAGCGTCTCCGGTTCAGGATTGGCCAAAAATGCTTTCGTATGTTTGTTTTCCTGTTATCCTCTACAGGGCGCATTTCTCAACCGATTCGCGTGAAATTTTGTGAGTTGGTAGAATTTTTCGTCTAGCCAGTTTTTGGATTTTCTCAAAATGGCGGATATATGGGGTTTTAAAAAATGTAAAAATAATCGCTACAACCCAAACGGCTCGATGGATATTAACAAATAAGGTGTCGTTGGATTCGTAAAGATCATGAGAGTGAAACAGACTACCTATATCATTTTAGTAAAAAGTCAATAGATTGTATTTTAGATCGCAAAATGTAGTTTACAAAGTTATTGGTGCGGCTACTTTCATACTGCATATACGTAACCAGGTACATTCATAAGTTTGTATGTGTTATTGAAAGAAAATTATTTGGGTTATTTTTTTTGATCGAGCGAGCGAAGCGTCTCCGTTTCAGGATTGTTCAAAAATGCTTTCGTATGTTTGTTTGTTTGTTTGTTTGTTTGTGTGTTAGCAGTTCAGCTTTCCCACCGACATACTCGCGAGGTCTACAGCCCACAGAGCCACTAGTTATTAATGTTTCAGGGATAAAATCGCCGATCAGACGGCAGAGCTGGATCGCATGAAGCGGTCAATAGCCGCCAAGGAAGAGTTGGAAGTGAACCAGATTGAAGCGGTGTACCGGCTCACCACCGCTAACAAGAAGATGGAGACTGAACTTATTGAGGTATGTTACAGTGATGTTCCCGTCATGGAAATCGTGAGTAAACCTGCCTTGCTGAGAGCTGCGGCGATGGTCTGTCACGCAAAATGGAGTATCAAATGCCCATCTTATGGGTATGTTTCTTTGTTTTGTTCCAGACCCAAGATTCACTTGTAAATATACGTATCTCCTAGCGACGTTCTCATCATCATCACATGATGGATTTGGACGGTGGGAGACGATACGCGATTGTTACTTATGGATCCATCGAGTTTGGGCTCATTTGATTCGTCTTAATGAGACCTCTTTTTTTCGAAAGGGGTTCGAGAGTATCTTCTACTTTTTCATAGAATGACCTCATTTTGAACTGTCACTGCCTGCGATTCGGGAGGTGACACGAACTATACTAACTAAACTTATTAAAATGGTGTGTTTGAAAATGGAATATGTGGCCACCGCGCAAGAGCTGTCGAATTTAAAGTTTAGGTGCCTTTAGTTCCTCTAGTTTAGTGGTTTTGGCACCTCCCAAATAGCCCCCATTGTCATACAAATTATCCCCGTAAAATCCAGCTTTAGTATCCAACTATTAAGTTTGATTCGTATAGCTAACTTATATCTGGTACCCATGCATGCCCATGACTACTATCCTGGTTTTGCCCAGAAGCAGAAACATGCATTGTAGAAAATGTATTAAGCATTTTACGCTAGTTTGCTTATCTTATCAATTCGCATTATGAAATTGCGCCGAGAACCTATAGTTTATGTTACTTGTGTTTTACGACCATGCGACACTCAACGGTTGAATGAAAGTGAGGGACAGAGTTATATAAACTACTAGCGACCCGCCCCGGCTTCGCACGGGTGCAATGCTGATACTATATACTACCAGGATCTTCTTCTTTAACCGGTAATTCAGCTGAAATAACGCTGTCAATTTGATTTGGTCTAATTTTGTTAACTAACCACACCAGCAGATGTACATGTGGTAAACCACGTTTCTGCCATTCTATAGTGTACATATGGCGGACCGAATATATGAGATTTGTTAATGAGGTGCATGAGTTTCTGTACTTTTAAATGGAAGACTCAATGTAGGCATAAAGCCACGCTCAACGACTTGGTTACTCTTGAAAGAGGTCATTTGAAATGCGTTATTATAACGGCGTATATTGCGCATGAATTGTTTGGATTTCGGATGATCACCCGCAAGGAGAGAGTTAAGTGGTTCAGGTGGAGGAAGAATTTCTTCTAATTTTACTTTTCCTTGTAAGCAACACATGCCTTTCGATTCATCCTTGAATTTCAATGCCAAGCAATGTTCACACACTACTGACATGGTACCTATTGATACTATACGATCGTCCTTGTAAGGAATCGAAGGATCGTAATTCATGGCAGAATATTCTTTATTTACCCATGAATTAGTTACTCTCTCAGATCTGTGGCTGTTCGGTTGTCCATTTTGTTCGGTATTACTATGTGTCTGTGCAGACGATTCTCTGGCTCTCTGTCGATGTCTATCCCTATCCTGGCTGAGGCGAGCCTCATGCTCTACAGACGATTTTCTGGCTCTCTGCACTCTATGTCTATCCCGATCCTGGTTGAGGCGAGCCTCATGCTCTACAGACGATTCTCTGGCTCTCTGAACTCTTTGTCTATCCCGATCCTGGCTGAGGCGAGCCTCATGCTCTACAGACGATTCTCTGGCTCTCTGAACTCTATGTCTATCTCGATCCTGGCTGCGGCGAGCCTCACGCTCTATTGAGGATTCTCTTTCTCTCTCAGCTCTATATACACCCCGAAGCTGGCTGAGGCGAGCCTCGCGTTCCGAGGACGATTCTTCATCTCTTGCTGAACGTGCTCTTCTGGCATTCACTGTACTACGACCTAGGTTCGAACGACGACGTCTTCCAGACATGACTTTCTAATGTCTGTACAAAATTTACGCAGTATACATATAATTATGAACAATATTTCACAGGACTTACTAAGAATATAGCAATTAGTATGTTCTGCAGTAAAAAATATTTTACTTAGGTACTATTCGTTCGACTAAAAACAAAAGTAAATCAACAATTATCAACAACAAAAGATACCTATTCTATTCAGTTCTTTTTACACGTAAATACCTTACCTTAAACTACGATTTTCGATAATTAAAAATACTTGCCCTATATAATACTAAATTGCCTTAACTCTAATTTTATTTTTATCTAATCCTATCTAACCTTAGTACACGTATGATTATGAACAATATTTTTTTACTGCAGGACATACTAATAATATGGCAATTAGTATGTTCTGCTCTGCAGTAAAAAATATTTTACTTACTATTCATTCGACAAAAAACAAAAGTTAATCAACAGTTATGAACAACAAAAGATACCTATTCTATTCAGTTCTTTTTAAACGTAAATACCTTACCTTAAACTACGATTTTCGATAACTAAAAATACTTGCACTAATACTAAATTATCTTAACTCTAAATTTAAGTTGTATCTAATCCCATGTAACCTAAGTATAAGAGACGCCAAACAACTTGAACAAATGATCTTGCATGCGCAGAAACCATCTGGTATATGATACTGCGCACCACGGTATGGGGTGCGGGACGCGGCGTGGGGAAGGAGCATCGCATCGAGCGCGCCTAGCCACGCTATTGGTAGATCAGTCAACCATCGTTTCCCGCTTTTAGTTCACACTTGCGTGCAGTGAAATCACGGATAAAAAACGCCTCGACGTCCGAACGTAGTTTTAAAAAGGCAAGCCAGAAAGATGGTATATGATGAGTTTTCTATCGATGGAGATATTATTATGTTTTATAGGTGTACGTGGAAAAACGTAATTTTAGGGAATTTCAATCGTAGGTATCCCATAAAAAATCTTGTCTTTTGTCAAATCATTATTCTTTGTTAATAGACACCAATAAAGACGACAAATGTCGCTGAATAATTTACAGTTTTATTTTGATAGTCATATCCACAGACCATTAAATCTGTATAGTTCGCAGCAAATGTACCTACTTCGCGTGTCTCAAACAGTTGTAGGGGTAACAGTTCTGATATGTCAGCATAACCGTGCGACGAGTTAGTCGTTCCGTGGACACGAACACAGTAGCATGTGTACCTACTTATATATCGTGTACGAATTCCGTGTATCTATGTTGAGCTAAGTGGATTCAAAAATAAACAATTTATATCGGTTTTATGAAGTGCTTTACTTGACATTCCCCTAAACTGGTGACCCACGACTTTGGACAAAGTGAATAACGGACTCGGAACGACTCCCTGCTCAGAGTCCACGCCTGAGCAGGCCTTCAAGTGGTAATGGCGCTGCCCACAGGGAAAGCCGGAGGCAGTGAACGAGTAAAGATGGAAGACACAACTGAGCTGGCCACGATCTCCGTGTCGACGAGGGTTCCAGAGTTCTGGAAAGAGCACCCACGACTCTGGTTTGCTCAGTTCGAAGCTATCGTGAGTCCTCAAAAGCAAGGGGACGAGTATAAGTACCAGTTGGCTGTATCAAAACTGGGCCGAGACGCGCTGCAACAAGTCTCGGACATAGTTTTTACGCCACCAGCAACCGAGAAATACAAGGCCCTCAAGGAGCGTTTATTGAAGGTTTACGAGGAGTCACCGGAAAGACAATTCCAACGTTTGGTAGGCGAGATGGAACTCGGTTCTCAAAAACCATCACAACTGCTACGCAAGATGAAAGACCTCGCGCGAAATTGCCAAGCAGATGAAGAAACGGTACGTAGGCTATGGTTGGCGCGCCAACCAGCATCGGTCCGAGCGGTTCTTACAGTGAGCCAGGACCAGACGCTGGAAAACCTTGCAAATATAGCCGACAAGATAGTGGAAAATATGATGGGCTCGAGTGAAGTGGCAGCGGTGAGTAGCAGTGTCTCCACACAGATGTTTACAGTGAACGAGATTATGACATCAGTTAATAAGTTGGCACTGGAAGTAGCCGCTCTACGCGGCGAAGTGCAGAGCTATCCACGGCGTTTTGTGGAGAGAAACAGATCCATTTCGAGAGGCAGACCCAATTCAAGAGACAGATCCTCGACGCCCACGAGGACACCGGACAGCCCAGACTGGATGTGCCGGTTCCACTTCAGATACGGAGCTAGGGCCAGGAGATGCGAGGAGCCTTGTGCATGGAAGAAGCGGTCGGAAAACTAGTGGCGGCAACCTTCGGAAAGACGGAAGGGGATGACGACGTCGCTGCCTGGGAAAATCGTCTTTGTGTATATGATCGTAAAAATTCGTTACGTTTTTTAGTTGACACTGGGGCAAATATATCAGTGATACCGAAAGCTAAAGTGCGTAAATTTTTGACTCGCGAAAATGTGACATATAGTCTGTATGCAGCGAATGGATCGGAAATCAAGACGTATGGTACTGTTACTTTAGAGCTTAATCTTAGGTTAAGGAGGGCTTTAAAATGGACATTTGTAATCGCTAACGTAAGCAGACCAATACTAGGTGCAGATTTTTTAAATCACTATAAACTTATTGTGGACATAAGCGGTAGGAAAATCATAGATAGAGTTACAAATTTGAGCGCGTCAGGACTTGTGACGCAAGACAGCGAGCCTAGGGTGAGCACTTTTGACTGCAAAAACGCATGTAGTGACATTTTAGCCAGGTACCCCGATGTAACGAAACCGTTCAATCTAAAACAGGATGTAAAACACGGGGTACATCATTATATAGAGACAAAGGGTGCCCCAATCCACGCGAGGGCAAGACCATTGCCCCCAGATAGGTACAAAAGAGTTAAAGAGGAATTCAGGAACATGCAGGAGCTTGGTATCTGCCGCCCGTCAAAGAGTGAGTGGGCCAGCCCACTCCACGTAGTTCCCAAAAAAAACGGCGAAATTCGCCCGTGCGGGGACTACAGACAACTGAATGCTGCAACGAAGCCGGACCGGTACCCCATCCCGAGGATGCAAGATTTTACGTACGGGCTTGCAGGTAAGAAAGTTTTTACCCACATAGACGCCAATAAGGCATTTCACAACATTCCTGTAAATCCTTCAGATATTGAGAAAACAGCCATAATAACACCGTTTGGGCTTTTCGAATTTCCCCGCATGACCTTTGGTTTTTGTAATGCTGCTCAAACCTATCAAAGATTTATGAATGATGTTGTTTTAAAAGACGTAGAGCAAGTTACATGTGTGGCAGAGGGGAGCACAGGCTGCGAGAAGTCACAGCTATTTTGTTACATAGATGACGTCATAGTAGCTAGTCATTGCGAGGTATGTCACAAAAAACATTTAGATGCCTTACTCAGGCGCTACGAACAAAACGGGCTCACGATCAACATGGGCAAGTGCCAGTTTGCCAAGGATAAGGTAGTGTTCCTAGGTTATGAGGTAACATCCGAGGGAATCAGACCCCTCGATGAAAAAGTGGAAGCGATCAAAAATTTTCCCCGCCCGGTGACCGTAGAACAGTTGAGACGATTTTTAGGTATGATAAACTTTTACAGGTCACATCTGCCCAAGGCCGTCGAACAACAACAGGAACTCCTAAAATTCCTACATAATGCGAGGAAGCGGGATAAGACGAAGATTACATGGACCGACGCAGCATGTGAAGCTTTCGAGCGGTGCAGGGTGAGTCTTGAAAAAGCCGTAACCCTTGTACACCCCTTAGATAACGTGCCCCTGGCACTAATGACGGATGCATCGGACTCGTGCCTTGGAGCAGTACTCCAGCAATGGAACGGTAACTCATGGAGACCTTTAGGTTTTTATTCGAAGAAACTCTCGGATACTCAGGCAAAGTATAGTACCTATGACAGGGAACTTCTAGCCATCTATATGGCAATCCAACATTTCAGGAATACGGTAGAGGGACGACCGCTAATTATATTCACGGATCATAAGCCATTAACCTTCGCATTCAGTAAGACAGATAACAACAAAGAGGTAGCGAGGAGAGTTAGGCAGATGTCGTTTATTAGCGAATTCACCACCGATATACGTCATGTAAAAGGAGACCTAAATACAGTCGCGGATACCTTATCGCGAGTCGAGTCAATTCAATGCCCCACGTTGATTAACTTCGCTGACTTAGCTAGAGCACAGGAAAGAGACGATGAAATTACATTACTGATAAGCGGGTCGCGCGCTACAAGTTTCGAAATAAAACAATGTAACATACCTAACACGGATAAAAAAATAATGTGTGAAGTATCCACTCAAAATATTCGGCCTTATATACCAGGAAACATGAGACGTCAAGTTTTCGACGCAATCCACGGCACCAGCCACCCAGGAATTCGAACGACTAGGAAAATGATAGCTAAGAGTTATTTCTGGCCAGGATTAAACAAGGATGTAGGCACTTGGGCCAAAACTTGTATCGCCTGCCAAAGAGCAAAAGTATTACGGCATTCTATTTCCGGTGTAGGTCAATTTGAAACATGCGAGAGATTTGAGCATATACATGTAGATCTAGTGGGGCCGCTTCCGACTACCCGGGAGGGGTATAGATATTTAGTTACAGTGATTGACCGATTTACTAGATGGCCGGAGGCCTTTCCAGTAGAAACGATGACAGCGGAAGTAGTGGCCAGAACGCTGTATGAAGGCTGGATATGCAGATTTGGAAATTGTGCCAGAATTACGACTGACCAGGGCCGCCAATTCGAAAGCGAGTTATTTGACCAATTAATGCGTATGGTAGGTACCCGTAGGATAAGAACCACCCCGTATCATCCCCAAAGTAACGGCATGGTAGAGCGGTGGCACCGCAGTCTAAAGGCAGCCCTAATGGCGAGACTATCGAATACCTCATGGGCAGATGAGTTGCCAACGGTTTTGTTAGGATTGAGGGCAGCAATCCGCAGCGACTCGGGCATAAGTCCAGCAGAGTTAGTGTACGGTCAGACGATTAGGTTACCGGGAGAATTCTATACCCAAGGCCCCGAAGATCGATTAGACCAACACGAGTATTTAGATAAGTTACGTGAAATCATTAGGCAGACTAGACCGGCACCAAAATGCCATTCAAATTCAAAGAACATGTTTGTGCACCCAGACCTTGAGACATGTACACACATATTTATCAGGAATGATGCCGTACGCAAGCCTTTACAGCCACCGTACGACGGGCCATTCAAGGTTATTAGGAAGTCAGATAAATATTTCACAGTACAACTAGCTAATAGACAGACACAGGTTTCAATTGACAGACTCAAACCAGCGTATATACTTAACGAGACCGACACTAATGACGCCACTAGGTGTGTGCCATCAACAAATCAGGGACAAAGTAGCGAACTATATCCCAGAATTTTCGACGCGGCCGGTTACCTACAGAACCCCACGCCGCCGCCGCCGCCGCCGTCGCTGCCGTCACCACCCGCAGAGGTCGTGGAACGGCGTTCCCGCGCCGGCAGAGTTATAAAACTCCCTGTCCGATTTATGTAAAGTAAGTACCTACTTAGCTAAAGTATTTTAGTACAGCGCATTTAATAGCTAACTAGAGCAACCGTTGCCTATACGGCAGTTTTTTTAGTAAGTAATCAGTATTCGAATCTTATAAGCAGAGAACTACGTTAGATATAATTATTTCACTGTCGGATACATACAGATTCACTTGGATAAACCAGAAGTAGTGTCCAAAATTGCTATTTTCGCAAACATCATGGGTAAAACGCAGAGCAAGAACGAGGAGATAATTATAGCGCAGAACGGAGCTAACAATGCGAGTCCGCGCCTTACGGACATTGAAGATAGAGTCGATAATAACTATTTATCAACCATGGTGTTAATCGTTGGTGTGGTCATACTATACGTGTACGTAGCGTTCCAACACTACAAGAAACATACGAGAAAGTTATTTAAGAAAGAGTTGGGGAAGTCAAACCAAGACCAAAATGTGTAGTCAAAATCTTCGCGGATCCTGAACGAAACTTATACAGTGTCTGCTTACGTATGCGAATGTCTTAGTGTATAGTTTTCTCTTTTGTTTTTTCTTGGTTGTGTATTAGATATGTAAAATCGGCGTTGTCACGACAATAGTTTGAAGGAGTTGAATTAGTTTATGGCAGGAACTGTTTCGTGATAACTACCACAGTCTTATCATAAATAAGTATGTATTGAATTTAAAGTCGGACATCGAAACACATGTTACCGCGATTGTCATTGCTTTGGTTTCACAAAAAGAAACCTTATATTATTATTTTTTGTGTCACGAAATGCAATGAAGAAATGTATTGTATACTTATTGACTTATGTATTTGTGTTATTGTAAAGGCGCAGTATCATATCAGTTCTCATAATCCCAGTTGTATTCAAGTTGTTATTTATAACTCAGGATGTAACAAGATAGGTTTGGCAGAAGTAATAAAATAAATGCAGATAGGTACCTATTTCATTCTTGAAACTCATTGTTATTGTAAGTATTGGTGTCACAGGAACTCAGTCAGCAACTACGTTGTATTGTGGGTCGTGAGTAGGTACACATTTAGCAATAATGTATGATGTACTACCAACAAAAATCTAGTGTGTAATATTGTATTATTTAATTATTAATTATTATTATTATTTTTTTCAAAAAGGGGGGGATGAGTGTAGGGGTAACAGTTCTGATATGTCAGCATAACCGTGCGACGAGTTAGTCGTTCCGTGGACACGAACACAGTAGCATGTGTACCTACTTATATATCGTGTACGAATTCCGTGTATCTATGTTGAGCTAAGTGGATTCAAAAATAAACAATTTATATCGGTTTTATGAAGTGCTTTACTTGACATTCCCCTAAACAGTTATTGTGCATCTGTTACCGCTCAGTCCCTCATGCAAATGGTACAGTATATTTTCTCATTTTCTATCGATTGAACTAAGTAAGTATATAGTATTGTGCACTAAGATTCATGCAGTATACTGTAGGTACGATTTGTTTTGAGAATTTTAAGTGCGTCGTTTTTTTGGCACGTAAGTGTACATGCGCAAACTTTCCCCCACCACGTCACATTTTGCTCAAGATGTTTGGCGTCTACTACTTATACACGTATGATTATGAACAATATTTTTTACTGCAGGACATACTAATAATATGGCATTAATAATAATTAATAGTATGTCCTGCAGTAAACAAAAATTACTTACTATTCGTAACAAAAGACAGTTACCAACAACAAAAGATAGGTACCTAGAATCTGTAATCTTCTAAAATATTCATTTCAATTACATGCTGCAAAATGCCATATTGATCTATATTATATGCACAATATGTTTAAGACACTTATTTGGATAAGGATTGATGCTGTATTGCTTAAAATCGCTTCGTAAATAAGCGTAAAAAGTAAAGGATAAAAATGGTTATTGTGGGTTTTCCCTAAGAGATAGACATATACCATCGCGGACTTTTTTGTAGACCTTTTTAAGGTCTACAATACTGTAGTACATTATTTTGAGCTATCTTGATGAAGGGTTCAGCCAGCATTTGCAATGTTATTGCAAAAAAAATAGTTTATTTACGACATCACATTAGAAACCTCTAAAATTTACAGTGTTGCTCCACTATATTATGCATGTATTATACATAAAAACCTTCCTTTTGAATCACTCTATCTATTAAAATAAACTGCATCAAAATCGAATGCGTAGTTTTAAAGATCTAAGCATATATAGGGACAGACAGACAGAAAGCGGGAACCGACTTTGCTTTATACTATGTAGTGAAACGCATAGCTCTTTCCTCACCTTCCCGCGATATTGCCGGTCTCGACGCTACTACAAAAGTCAATGCTAAAACTAGAAATGAGTTTTTTCTGTCACGAACTGTGGAAAAAGAAGATTTTTCAACAACGGACACAATATGCTTATAATGAACACAACGAGGAACTGTGAAACGTTGAATAAAGGGGTAAACAGAGTATAATTATGGGACAGGGGCTGGGTAGCAGTTGCTCATGTCTACAGATGCGCCTTTGCCGGAAATATTGCCTATTGCGGGAATATAATGGGGCAATATTGCCGGCAATGATGCCACGCTCGAGAAAGGCACTAGGCCCTAGTCTATGCACAAATGTCATTTTCTCGGTCGAGCCCGAGATGTCTCGACGTGTATCGCTCTCGAAGCGACGCGGGATAGGGAGACGGACGATCACATTATAGACACGGCATGTACGTGTAAGTCTCTCTCTCGACGTGTAGAGAGAGTAAAAAGTGCTATGCTAAGCATACAGGTTCTATTTCGAGAACCTGGCCAAATACAGTAAAATCTACAAAACCCATTACTAGCTGCGGCCACGGGGCGACCCCTGTCATGCAAAATGGAGTATTGAATCACTGGCTAAAAATGGGCACAGTTGTGCCTCTGCCACCTCGAATGGGAAAAGGAGCGACGCTATGTGGCAGGTCCGTATAGACATTGTATATAACACAGACTACTC